>JAJJWX010000439.1:0-600000 GCA_023529315.1 Papaver bracteatum
GCTATGGAGATATTCTGGTCCTACAGTAGATAAATCATGTTGGTGAAGTTTCACGGAATCACCTCAGGTTGCCCAGTGTATGTTGAAGGACTTAGTGTCATCCATGTATATATGATGTCACATCTACTTCAGAAGTATTATCATGGAATAATGAAGATTTATCGACTGTAGTTTAGTTACACTTTGATCGCGCTGGTGTTGAATCAGTGTACCATTGTCGAGATATTTGTGCTGAAGCCAGATGCGCCGTTGTAGGAGGTGTACTCTTTGATTGGGAGTACAAATTGAAGGCTTCTTGGATGCTTGAGCGTTGAAGTGTATATTCCTTAAGCATCGAACGTCTTAGGGGTTTGATCATTTCGGCACTGGAGTATCTTCTGTTGATTCGGCATCCCTTTCGTTGTGATAGTGGGATTCGACACTTGTGCAGACATCAAAGCTTTCTAATTTCGTGGAACACATGGACTTGCAGGAGAAATGCCCAAAGTGTTATTTTCCATGTTTAGATGTCAATAGAGAATGTTTCAGTGCTTGATTCGGAGAAGCGTCAGATTCAACCACTTGGTAAAATACTAATATGGTGAAGATACCATTCATAATGTCTTGTAGAGTTGTTCAGTGGGAAACCTCTTGATGAAAGTTTATACATCTTTTGCAGGTTCTTGCTTCAACCTCGACAAAGTTTGAAATCCCTCAAAGTACTCTGATGATGGAATGTCCGTCAAATCTTTTGAATCAGAGCTTTCTTTGTTGGAGAGATGTGTAACTAAAGGCTCTTTGTAAATATCCATCTTTCAGTGTGGATCCACGCTCTTCTGAAGGATATGTCACATACTGGATCTTCCTAATTATGTAAAACTTGGTTTCTGTCCAGGTTGAGCTTAAGTTCATTTTGAGAATGATGTAGCCGTAAGTACTTCCGAGTGCTCCTTCAATGTCTCTGATTGAGATGGATCATGAGTGTCTTCTTTCCATGCATGTGGATCCGATGGTTTTCACTGGAATGTTGTTGAAGGCGGTGTCAGCATCGATCAACATTCTTCCCAAATTCATTTCTTCAGAGATTGATTGTGGTAAGCAGTCCCCAGTCGTACATATCTTGATCTGCAGCTGAAGTATCAAGAAGTATTTTCGGGATGGAATTCTTGACACAATGTGGTTCAATACAGTGAACATGTCTCTCCTCTGTGCCTTTGACAGGTAACACAATTCACGTTCGACCTGAACTGCATCTTTGATAGGTTGTCTAGAAAGTGTAATCTGACTGGGGGAGGATTCTTGTGTACTCCTTTAGTACCAAGTTCGATCTATTGTGGATCAACTTTCTCTTTGAAAATGTGCTTCAAAACTCCTCAGTCACTTGTGGGATGATTGACGAACTTGTGAAACCGGCAGTAACAGAGACTTTCCATGTTTTCTTTAGTTGGTTCTTTCTTGACATATGGAAACTTGATTGCACCATATTGGACCCAGACATGCAGGAGTTCGATCACCTCTTTATTGGAAAAGTAAAGTCAAGTGCTTCTTGATCAGGATCTTTTGTGCGTTGGTCAGAGGCTTGTGCGTCTTGCTTATCCTTCCTTTGTGCTTTTGAAGGAGCCGAGGTATGATTGCATGACGGTTTGGTTTTCCGTTTGCTCCCTTCTGCAACAGTGGAAGGCTGGAGGTTTTACTACTTTTTCTTCTGACTCAGAGTCCTTGTCGGCGATAGAGTGTGTTGAAGGCATCAGAGTTATCCTTCCATCATGAATCTAAGTTCTTCCAAATATCATGTCGTATCCAGGATCTTCCCTGATTATGTAAAACTTGGTCTCAGTGCAGACAAAACTTTTCGTAACATTGAGAGTAATGAAGCCATACGCGTCTCTGGAGATTCCTTCATGGTCTCTGATTTCTATGGGAGCGTGAGTGTCTTCTTGTCGAGTGATGCCGGCGACTCTGAGAGTTTTAAAAGGGATGATGTTAACGGCAGTACCAACCTTGACAAATGCCCTTTTGAATTCATTTCCTTCAATGTGCACTATAGTGAGAAATCCCAGTCGTACATTTCTTTGTCAGTGGCTGAAGGTTCAGGAGGTACGTCTGGGATTAGTAGGCGTTTCCCAGAAACTATATGGTTCAAAGCCGTGAACATGCCTCTCCTTTATGCTTTTGACAGGTAGAGAAATTCGCAGACATGCTCTATCAATGACTGAACTTCTTCCTTGACTGGTGCTTCGGAAATAGAGAAAGTTCTGATGGGAAGAGGATCTTTGTGAACCCCTTCAGCTCAAAGGTTAAGATTTCCTGACTTAAACTTTTCTCTGAATATGCGTTTCAAGACTTTGCAACTGCTTGTCGGATGACTCACGAACCGGTGGAATCGGCAATAACGAGGATTTTGTCCTTCTTTTGCGTCTTTGGAGGAGCTGCAACATGCTTGTTCGGGGATTCATCCTTGTGCTTGATCCCTTCTGCAACAACGTTTATAAAGGGATGCAGGTTGTACTATTTGTTGATCAGACGTCTGCTTCCTAGAGTGTCACGTGCTTCCTCAGTCTTTGTAGATTTTTCTCTTTCCAACAGAGCAAGTGCAGTGGTTGCTGATCTCTTCGCATCATTGTGAAGCTCTGAGAAAGTCTGGAATCGAAGATTTTCTAGCAGAGCTCTGTAAATCGGGAGCATTCCGTTGATGCACAAATCTACCAGCTGCTGCTCCGTGGAATTTAGATCATGAAAATCTAGGGATTGGATTCTGAATATTTTCATATAGTCATTGGGATTTTCACCGACCCTATGAAACATCCTTCCAATGTCAGAGAGAGTGACTTGCTCTGACACAAAGAAGTACTTCATATAGAAGGCGTTAATCCTTTCTCCCTAATTGTTGATAGTTCCTGGTGCGATGTTGTTGTACTAGGTGTATGCTCTCCCTTTCAAGGATTTTGAGAATACCTTGAGACAGACGACATGGTTATGTTCATGTTCTCCCAAGGCTTCAAGAAAGCGAGAGACATGTTCCCGAGCATTTTCGGTTCCATCATACAGAGTAAAAGTTGGAGAAATGTAACCTTTAGGAAGGGGAATCCTCTGCATATCGGCAGGATAAGGAGGTTGGTGCCTATGGACATGTGATGTATTGTCCTTTCCACGGTTCTCCAAGATACGCTCCAAGTCTTCTCGAGTAATGAAATTTGGTGAATCCTTTGCTGATGAATCGCCTGCAGCTTTGCCGATTTCGTCATCATCCACTGCATGAATTGTAATCACTCCAGGATCAGCGTATGAAGATTTCTACTTCTCCTTTCCCTTTTCTTGAATTTTCTCTGACATCTTGTCAGTGAGATTCTTCAATCGATCAAATAGCTTCTTCTGTGCTGCAGCCATATCTGTCTGATTCTGTGCAAAGATTTCTTGCGATTTGATGAGATCAGCAATGGTAGGTGGTTGGTTTCCTCTGATTTTCTCAGGGTGTCGGCCGAACAAAGGATGACCCTCCGTGGGAGGAGGAGTAATATCACCACCATCAGTATTTGTGGTCGTAATTGTTTCCGAAATGTCCTCATTGTCGTTGTTGTTGCTAGTGCTAGCGCCGTTAGTGTTGGAACCTGTGACTAACCCAGACCTGAGACCATCCATCTTGTGAAATCATGAGATCGCAACCGAGATATTAATCTCCCACTGTTGTCGCCAATCTGTGGATGGGGAAAAACGATTTTCTGGTTTTTACGAAATTGAAGAGTCGACCGTGTGGAGACTCCTTAAACCGAGCGAAATGTTGAACCTCACACAGATGCACTGCAAGAAGGGAGTGCTTTGAATTCGAGAGATCAATCTGTAGTACTCTATCCTAAACCAAGACAATGGCCGTTCCAGAGTAAATTTGGTCACAAAAGAGGATGGGTTGATCTGTAGGAGGGAAGCTGAGAAATGTGTGAGATCAATGGTGATCTGAGATTGTAGGTGTATTGTGATTTCAGCGTGAAAATGCTCTGAATGATTGAGTTTTTCCTGATTGAGAGAGAGATTTCTGTGAGTTCGTGTAGACGAAAGATTGTCTGTATGAACTTTGATGAGAAATTGCTCGTTTAGGCGAATGTTGCTTGAATGTTCGAATTGTTCGAATCTTGTTTAATGTTGTTCTACCTTGTTGTTTCAATCAGGATTCAGGGAAATTTTATAATGCCGGAGTTGAAAACACCATGATCCCATGAAGTGTGACAGTTCGCTAAAATCAGAGAGTGGGGAATTGGGAAATCATGTTAAACCAATTACTCATCGTGCGGAGACTTGGTTAATTTTATACCCACTACTTTGCTGATTCTTCCAACTGATTGCACGACTTGCTCACATTCTCATCGTGGGTGAACACACGTGCCGTAGACCGCCAGACCAAAACCCTAGTTAATATCCCCCCATTGTGACACGATTGAAATCTCGTGATTGTGGAGTCGATTCTTGACTTTGTGGGACGATGAGTCCATGTAGTCTTGAGTTGAACATGTTTTATCAAATGTTCAAACTCATGAATTGAATGTATGTCTGCTGAGACGAGGTACTATTATGACCTAAAACGAGCAAACTGTGCTGCTGAATTGTCGAATATTGATAGTTGAACCAATATTCTTTGATCTGAGCAAATATTGCTAGTCTAAGCAAATATTGCTAATTTAAGTGAATATTTCCGGTTCGAGCAAATATTGCCAGTTTGATGAATTTATTGGTAGAAGGACCGAATAAAATAATAATTTAATTTACTGACTGCTGGGTCGAGAAAAATAAATAAAAATGTTAATCATGAAATCAACATAAAATTATCAGAGTGTTTGAATCTGCTCAGAATCACGTTTCTGCAGAGCTCTGGATTCAAAACCCTAATTTCACCGAAATGATGATTTATTGCAAATCAACATGGGACCAGCTACATGGGACCGGCTACATGGGATGACGGGTTCACCATGTAATTCCAGATGCTCGAATGAGCAGAAATACCAAAGTTTCTTGAGGACCAGTTGGTGATATAATGATTAAATGATGGTTTAATCATTTACTGAAATAATGCTCGTGTGAGCAACGAATAATAAAACCTGGTATTATGAAAACGTGATGGACCGACCAAGAGGTCATGAAACTGGCTCCTGGTACGTGTGGGACCAGTGGATGGTCGTCTGAGCAAACTTCCAATAGTTTGGAAAGAGTTTGAACCTAATATGAGCAGTTGAGAAAAATAGGTTAAAATCAGTAAAACATGTGGGATCAGCTGTTTGCAAGCCTCAGGGTCACCCTTGGTCGGTCAATGGGATGTGCCCGTGTCACCACAATGTTCGTGTTTCAGTCCTGAGAATTTTGATATTTTCTGGTGCACGTTTGAGCAACATTTGGAGAAAATATGAAAAATCCATGGTTTTGCTTAAACTGGGAACAACACATGAGATGAGGGAAAATAAATAAAACAAGGAATTACAAGTTGTGGGACCGTCCAAGGCTAGGGCATGGCCGGCCAGCTGACACGCGGTCCCACATGCTTTTCCCAGTTTCATGTGATTTTATGTATTTTTCTATGATTTTAAGGGAATTTTACATGAAATCAGAGGGATTTATTGAAAACCAAAATATTTTGTTGAAATTAGGGAGTTTTCATGAAATCATGAAACAAAATACCAAATAATAAATAAAACACGTGGGACCGGCTAGGTTGAAACACTAGCTAACGTCCTTTAGTAGAATTGACGTAGAATTCTCATACGGACTCGGATTTTGATGGTCCGCACCTTCATTCCGTACGGAAACGAATTTCCTATCTCCCCTCGCGGGAATATTTAGGTTTTAAGCTCGTGATGGAGGTGAAAACAGCCCGAGAGTAAAATTCAGGAAGATTTCAAAGGATCAGTCCCATGGTATTTTTTCCTAATTTTATCATGTTTGGTAAAATCATGTGATAAAAATACATGAAATTAGGTCATTTTAGGAAAATTCATGAAATCAAGGAATCTTCATAATTTGAGAAGGAATAATAAAATAATGGGGAAGTGAGGTGTGGACCGGCCAGGGCATGACTGGCCGGGCGACGATCCCATGTCACCTTTTCCTAATTTTATTATTTTTTGATAAAATCATGTGACTTAGGTAAAAAGACATGAAATTAGGTAGTTTTCATGATTTTAGAGAAAATTTATAAGAAATCAGGGAATTTTCATAATTCAAGAGAAATAATAAAATAATGAGGACATGAGGTGTGGGACCGGCCATGGCAGGGCATGACCGGCCGGCCGGAGGTCCCATGTCACCTTTCCCTAATTTTATTATTTTTGATAAAACCATGTGGTTTGGATAATTTCTTTGAAATAAAGAAAATTGCTCGAACGAGAGGATTTTCACGAGATCAGGAAAATAGCAAAAATATGATAAAATATAAAATTTGATAAAATGTAGTTGCAGGAATTCCCACAACACACCCCTTGTGATATCTTGATAATAATCTCTTAATCTAAACTAATTTGATATTTAAAATTCTAAAAATTGTAAATAGACACACGGATTTTTACATGGTTCGATCAATTTGATCTACATCCATGATTCTCAACTATGATTGTTAAAGTTTACATTTGATTTTACATTTGATAATCTCCATTAATGGAGTTCTAAATCTAGTTTTGGGGAAGAAGATGATAAAGAAAAATACATTTTCTCTCTCTAAAAATATCTTTGAAAAATATCTCTCTCTCCTAAAACTTTCTCTCTCCTCAAGACTCTCTTAACTCTAAAAAATACATCATCCCTTTCTGGACTTACTTGAACCCTTTATATAGGAAATTACATAGTGGGTGACAGCTAAGTTTTCCCCTTCTTTTGGATATATTTTGCGATCTCATCGCGGTAATTACAATGTTAATATTCGCCAACTTTTGTAATCCTCGTGAAACAACACTCTTCTATTATGCCTCTTCAATCGTCAACTTCGTCATTCTTTGAATTATTTTGTGACGTTCGTGAAATGTTGTTGAAGATTTTTCAGTAATGCTCGCAGAAGTGTCGTTAATCTCTCGTGAACATAATTGTGGCGATATTCTGTACTACATCTTGCCTTTTTTTCTTGAATATTGCTTGAAAAGTAATCTTTAAGAAAAAATATGTTGTTGTAATAGTCTTTGATTTTTGTTGATGAAGGAATGAGCGAAAGAATACTGGATTTGAAAAGTATATACTTGCCTCTATTCTTTTGCGAAGTTCCATATCTTTGTTAAGTAAATAAGAAGTATTAACTCTTGAAGTGCTCGTGAAGTATGAAGTATCCTTGAAGAAGTATAAGAAGTACACAATCCTCTAAATATAAGAAGTATCCATTTTTTGCCTCTGTTCATGTGAAATTATTGCTTCATTTTTTGGTGAAAATCCCTGTCCATTTTGGAAATGATTCTTGCCGAGAAGATAAAGAACATAAAATGTTTTCTTGGTAATCCATAGTTGCCTCTGTTCTTTATCTATGAAGGAAGAATCCCTGAGAAAATGTTAAATGAACGAATTGCCTCTGCCTCATTTGATAAAATGATCATATTCTGCGAAATAATCACTTCTCCTGCAAAATTCTGGAATGGCCTGCAATATGCTGAATTAGCCTGAAAATTTATGAATGTTTCTGCGAGGCTCTAAATGTTTCCGCGAGATTCTGAAATAATGCTTTGAATAGTGCTGCGATGAATAGTTCTGCGATGAATAGTGGCGAGATTGTGAATAATGCTACGAGATTGTAGACATTCCTCTTGAGAGACTCTGAATAATACTTCTGAGAAACTCTGGATAGTATTTCTGAGAGATTCTAAATAGTACTTGCTTTCTCTCTTGCGATGAGAAAATCTTTTCTGCATTCTTACAAGAAAATAATTAATGTTTGAGATTATTCTATTGGTCTTATTTTGCCTTCCTAGTTAAAGGTCTTATTTCGCCAATTTTTATTTTTGCGACAAAATCGCAGGACGTCTTTACATTTGCATGTATTGACCCATTGATCTTGCCTTATCTTTTCTCTTGAGGCTTTTTGGCCTGTTATGCGACAATATGACAAGTCTAAGTTCTCTCGCGAGATCAAAGTCTCATGACATTGCCGTCTTGCGATGAAATCGCAGGACGTCTTTACACTTTCATGTAAAAACCCATTGATCTCATCTTAACTTTTTCTCTTTTGGCTTTTTGCCTCTGTATAATTTACGTCATGTGACAATATGACAGGCCTAAATGATCTTGCGATCATAAAGCCCCATGACATTGCCGTCTTAAGGCACTTATCAGCTCCCTAATGGAGGGTGCCGCCCATATCTTCCCCCTGGTTTCCCCTTCAAGGAGGGAACATCGGCCATACAAGACTAGATCCTCCCATACAGATTTACCAACAACCAGTTGTTTTCGTAGCCTCTTGTCCTTTATGCCTATATGGCTTATAGTTACAAGACTACACCCTAGGTGGGGTTTTCTTCAGGCCAAGTGCATTGTAGCCAAGAATTACCAAAGATGTCCAGGGTAGGTTCGTTCGTCCCGGGCACCCTTGGCTAAACCGTGTACCTCGGCGCCTTGGTCATACTTTGCACTTCTTGGAAGAGATCCTCGGTCGTCCAACCAGGGTATAACCTTATAAAGCTGGAAATCCAAGATCTCTCTCCCGGATAGGTTTTCTTTAACCCCAACATCTGAATGACTCAGGTTCCAGTAGCGGTATAACCTTATCGCTGAATCATGTAAAGAGATACCCCCCTTATAACGTGCTTGTAGGTCTTACATTTGCCTCTTACGAAATTGTATTCGCGAACTAGGGTGCACGCCATAAAGGTTTGTCCCATTCTTTAAATATCTATAAAATTATATTCGCGTTTCTCGCGATATTTTCGCGTTTCTTCATTCTTTCATTTCAGTCAATTCTTTATATAATCTTGAATAATCTCGTGATTACACTCGCAACTCTGATAAAAATTTGTTTTGCTTATTTCTGTAAGTTGAAATATTCTTTAAAATCTTTTGAAATCTTAGAAATATTCTTTGAAATCTTGCGATTGTATCGCGTAAAATAAATCAAAGTTATAAATCTTAAAAATTATAATTTTTTTGAAATCTTTGAAAATTATAAATCTTAAAAATTATAAATCTTAAAAATTATAAATCTTAAATTTTTTTTGAATTTTTTTGAAATCTTAAAAATTATAAATCTTTGAAATCTTTCTTTCTTCTTCTCCTAAGTTGATGACCTACTTCTCAATCAAAAATTATAAATCTTAAAAATTTTCTTTGAAATCTGGCGATAATATAAATCAAAAATTTTCATTTTCTGTAAGTAAAATATTCAAGGAAATGGTACTTAGCTTTTTGGCGATTTGCTGTTGCTGCCAGTTCTCGCGAAGTATTGGAGGTGCTTGAAAATTTAGAAAGGATGAGAAATAAACTTTTGATCTGCCTCTTGCACCCTACCAATTGTTCTAACTCTCTCTTGCGAAATTAACTTGCGAAGCTCTCGTCAACTTTCTTCATTCTTGTTGCTCTTATATGTATCTTCTCTCGTCAGGCAACTTTAGAAAATTCGTGAAAAAATATTATTGCGGTGAGGCTCGATCTTGTAATATTAAGCTTCTTCTTCTCGCCAGTGACCAACTGTGCAAATTTTCATTGTGAGCTGTATTCTCTGATTTTGGTTGTAAACTTCGCACATTGGCATAACTCCTTTGCTAGTTGAGTTCTAACCAAAGTAAACGCTGTCTTCACCAAACATTTTATCAACGCAAATCCCACTATCATAAATTTTATTTGTTAATACCTATGCAAAATGGATGACATAAGATTCTCGTGAATATTAGCCCATGTGAGTATATCTGTCATGTGAAGTTTAGTACTTCTCAATCATTTTTATTTCTTCTTCTCCTAAGTTGATGACCTACTTCTCAATCAAAATGTAGATGATGTTTTGCTAAATGACGATAATCCTCGCAAAATTAAAGTTTAGTACATCTACATTACTTCATCCACGAGATTAAATTTATCCACGAGATTTCTTTTATTCACGAGTTTTGCGTTTCATCCACGAGTACATCTACATCCTATTTATTAATCAACTGTTCTAACTCTCTCTTGTGATGATCGCATCTTCTTTGTTGGTGCAATTCTCAAGAAAATGTTTACGAAGTAAATATTTGTGCTGAAAATATCTGCGAGAATAATTCTTATGAGAAATATTACACTTTTCCCTCTGTACTTAATTCCATTCTTCACTGGCCCATTTGAGGTTAAATTTGGCTGTAGAGCTCGTGAATCATGTGCACTTCTCATTTCACTATTAATTGATAGTATAATTGGTTTTGACCTTAATTGCAAGCACTAAAGAAATTATCGTGAAATTTTTAATATTCACGAGAGTTTCGTGAAATTATCTCATCTCATTTTTAATGTATAAAAGTGTCCCTTCCTCTCTGATAATCAATTAAGTCTTCAGTACGTCTTTAGTTGATGATGACACGTCTCTTAAAAATTTATGATACATCTTAACATTCGCCAACTACACTTCTTTAGTTGAAGAAATGTATAAAACTATTTATCTTTGCCACTATTAAAGAGATTCTTTGCATTTACGAATCTTCAAATATGATGACATGTCCTTTTAATTTGTTGAAGCGTTGTTCAAGTATATTAAACGCCAGATTTTGATAAAATGGAATTCCCATTTTCTTGATATGGCTATTTTCATGAATTGGCAATCGTCACTTTTTTGAGATGCCTGGATCTGTTGATGTAACCTCTTATCTTCGCTGCATTTGCTTCCTTGACATCCTTGGTAATCCACAAAATAGATGGATTTTGATTGGACTATAATTGATTATCTTGTAAATTTGTCTTTCGCTTATGATGTTCCAGCCAAGTGAACTTTTGCTTTGCAATGATCTGTACTTATCTTTATCACTGGATATGCCCCGTTGTCCTTTCTTTCCGCTTGGAAGAAATGATATAATTTTTCTTTCATTTCCACTTCACACCTGTACTTCTCTTTATCGCAGAAATGAAATAATTGTACCATGACTCCACGAGGCAACAATAATTCTAGTACGTCACGAGCAATAATTCTTAAGTATTAAAATAAATCCTTCCCTGTCATGAGAAGCATTTCTATAGACTATGAAGACTTGATTAAATTAAGATTCTTATCATTTCATCTTTTCACGAGTGCTCTTCAATAAGACTTAAGAATAAGAATTTCCATAGACTTGATTTTGTACGTAGTCATGAGTTGTTTCTTCTCTCTATTTTCCTGCGATGAAATAGCACAAAATGGAATTAATATCAAAACAATTACAATAATCACACCATCATTTCATCTTTTCACCATAGATCCATTTTCCTGTGATGAACGAGCTGCTCGTTCTTGTTAGTTTTCCTTTGCCACCAACTCACTGCGAGTAATCAATTAATTTATTCAGCATTCTGAACTTAAGAAAACATATTCAGTCAATAAATTAAATATACTAACAGAAGTCTAATGATTGTATTCTCGCAAAAATTTGGATTTTCATGAAATAGATTTTAAAAATAACATTCGTAAATCTGTATTTCGCAGAAACGATCAAGATTATATTTTCATGAAACGATAAAAATCATGATTAAAATCGAGGTTTTTGTGTGTACATTTATGATCAAAATTAATTTTAATTCAAAATATCAACCAAAATCAATTTTTATGAAAACAAAGTTTGATTGTTAAAAACTCAAAATCTTCCAGATCTAAATTATTAACATGTAATAAAAAAGATAGGAAGGAATTTGTCATGTTTGATGCCGTTTCAATTTATTTAAAATTTTCCTCAAATCTTCTCCTGCTTCCCAACATTTCTGTTTCTCTTTCTCTGTATATATTTTTCTTAAATTATGTTGTCTCTTCTTCATCGTTCTTTTCCCAAAATTTCCATATTTTCCCCTGTATCTCATAAATCCCATGGAATTCATCATTAACAGTTGTTAATTTCTCTTGATCTTCTTCAATCCAACAAGCAGTTATGTGTATCCCCTTAGTTGGCGCCAAAATGTAGTTGCAAGAATTCCCACAACACACCCCTTGTGATATCTTGATAATAATCTCTTAATCTAAACTAATTTGATATTTAAAATTCTAAAAATTGTAAATAGACACACGAATTTTTACATGGTTCGATCAATTTGATCTACATCCATGATTCTCTACTATGATTGTTAAAGTTTACATTTGATTTTACATTTGATAATCTCCATTAATGGAGTTCTAAATATAGTTTTGGGGAAGAAGAAGATAAAGAAAAATACATTTTCTCTCTCTAAAAATATCTCTGAAAAATATCTCTCTCTCCTAAAACTTTCTCTCTCCTCAAGACTCTCTCAACTCTAAAAAATACATCATCCCTTTCTGGACTTACTTGAACCCTTTATATAGGAAATTACATAGTGGGTGACAGCTAAGTTTTCCCTTCTTTCGGATTTATTTTGCGATCTCATCGCGGTAATTACAATGTTAATATTCGCCAACTTTTGTAATCCTCGTGAAACAACACTCTTCTAATATGCCTCTTCAATCGTCAACTTCGTCATTCTTTGAATTATTTTGTGACGTTCGTGAAATGTTGTTGAAGATTTTTCAGTAATGCTCGCAGAAGTGTCGTTAATCTCTCGTGAACATAATTGTGGCGATATTCTGGTACTACAGGCTGGTGAACCCAGCCCCCTGGTGCTTTTGCTAATATTTTATTATTATTATTTTCTTTCCTATTTTGCATAGGTTTCTCATTCGTTCATTCTGGTCTGTGCATTATTTGCTAATTACACTTGCACCATTTTTGTCAGGGCTTAGTCGATACTCAGATGCCTGTTTCGTCAGATATTTATCACTAACCCGTGGCATTATGCTGGGAAGAACCACGAATTGAAGTGACGAAATATAACAGAGAATCGTAGAATATTGCTGGATATTCAGACGATAGTTCGTAGAATATTGCTGGATATTCATACGATGGTTCGCAGAATATTGCTGGATATTCAGACGATGGTTCGTATAATATTGCTGGATATTCAGATGATGGTTCGTAGAATATTTCTGGATATTCAGACGATCTCAAGTAATTAATTGATGACTCTAGAAGGGATCCCTGTCCAAGAGCATTAATCATCTGAGGGTTTGAGCAATATGAACTTGCTGGAGTGTCATATTCCTTTTTGCATAGTCGGGGAAAACCGGTCGCATCCCGAAGACGTTGTCTCCCAATCTTTTGATTCTATACAGTATGAGATGTGCCGTGGTCTCATCTAGGAGACTGCGCATCTGCATCTTCTCTGAGAGACTTTCTCCATCAGAGGTATATGAGATGTGCCGTGGTCTCAGCTGGGAGACTGCATATCTGCATCTTCTCTGAGAGACTTTCTCCATCAGAGGGTTATGAGATGTGCCGTGGTCTCAGCTGGGAAACTGCACATCTGCATCTTCTCTGAGAGACTTTCTCCATCAGAGGTGGCATGAGCTTTCATGCATAGAGACATGAGTCTCGATACTCATTCGATTGCCGGATCCGGAGTAATTACTGAAATTTCTCAGTATTCATGAGATGTGCCGTGGTTTTAGCTAGGAGACTACACATCTTCATGTACTCTGAGAGACAGACTTCTCAGTGATAGATTTGTGGCATGAACTTTCATGCTTTGATCGTGAGACATGAGCCTCCATACTCATCCGATTACCGAATTTGGAGTATAGTTTTACAATTTTACCCTTTATCAAAAATCCACCATATACAGGAGGACTATGTTTGTGCGTTAGAACAAGTGAGGTTGATTTACCAGGTTAAAGAAACACAACAGGTTGTATTCACCGATAGGGATTTTGCATTGATAAGTGCTGCTGGTCATGTTTTTCCAATTGCTCAAAATTTTCTTTATACATGGCACATTCAAACCTATTAGAGCATAGCTCGTTTGAACTCACCAAGTGTTGTTATATCAAGTTTGGTTGTCATATTTTAGTGTATCAAAACCCATTTGGAGTCGCTTGATTAAATAATATAGTCAACTTCATTTAGGTTAGACTAGAAAGTATAGGAATGTTGAGACATATAAGTATTACTCTGAAGACCTGAAGAACATGAAGAAGTAGCGAACTACAATGACGACATCATCCTTCCACTTGATGTTAGTAAGATTGACTTGAACTGTTTCATTCCTAACGTATCTTTCAAGTCGTGCATATTGAAAACATAACTGTGAAGCTGTATATACTATACATATTGTATAATACTCTAGTGATGTGACATGATCATAATAGATGATCATAGTATTAGGGAATTTATCTTTTGAACTTTGTAGATATGACATCGACATAATCTTGTATATATTGTTATGATTATGTGAATAGGTTATCGTGAAGATTTCATCCTAGGAAATAATGTTTTACATTTGTGTAAAGGAAGTACATTCATGAACTTGTTTCGTGAATCGAAAGGGAAATTGTTAAGTGCATATTTTGCATATATTTAGTGTCGAATCCATGCTAGTAATTGCTTATATTCTTGCAAATTATTGTATATTATGTTTGTTTTCTCTTATTTGTGTTTTGCTAGGTGAATCATACAAAAGAAGCGAATTGGCACTTAATTGTGCAATAAAAGAAGTTAGCCGCAAGAGGAGAAGGGCCAAAGTCCAAGTGTAACTCATTCAACTCAAGGATTTCTTGATATCATCTCAAAGATGACGAAAATACGAAGCCAACAGCGGAAGAATGGATTCGATCCGATGTCGTATGAATAAATTACGGGCGATTGAAGCAAAGCAAAGTTGCAAAATTATTTACGTACATAATTTATAAGGGGCGTCCGTTCTGTTAAGGAGTTTCCATTCACAAAGGAGCTGCTAAAGGCTATTAGGCCATTTACTGAGGGGGAGCTAAAAATCAAATAATGTTGATTAAGGCACCCATCCTGTTACTCAGGGCACCACCTTCTTCTTTCTAACGCCGATGGTGATCATGGCAGTTTGCATGCATGAAGGAGATAGAGAAGAATAAGAGCAGCTCGAGTTTATACAGGGAAAAAATGATTGCATGCATGAAGGAGCTCGAGCTATTGGTTGATGTTGATTGAAATAACGTATGGGAGATGGTTACTGCAAGTTTGGTTGGTGATCGGGTTTGATGCTGAGCTACGATGATTGGCAAGTTGATCATAAAAATTTGGAGCTTGACAGTGTTTGATGGACAGAGTTTAGCAGGGAAACGAGAACGAGAGCTCAGCAGGCAGAGAATAATGATATTGGAGAATGGCATTCATCACTAATGGATACGAAGGTTGGTTGATGGCAACAGAGAAGAGGAGCTAGAGCTGGAGTTTTTTGGTAGCTTGCTGCCATTGAAGTTGAATAATGAAGCTTAATAGAATCAATGGTGCTGGGAGTCTGCTGCTGTAAATAGCAGTGCATGAGTCGAAGATTTGCTACCATTAGAGCAACTGCAGCGTTGAGATTCTATATTCCCAAATTGTTATTCCATATATGACTTTTTATTTGGAAATTTCGTTGTGTGACGTACTAGGGGAAGGCGTTCTATCCACCAACGTATTTTAAAACTACGTTCGTCTGTAAACGTTATTATTAACTCCTTGTAACTGAAACGCATTTTAAAACTGCGTTATTAGGAGACGCAGTTTAAAACTGCATCTGGAAGATGACGAAGTTTATAATATCATTTGGTGAAGCTCACTTAATAACTACGTGATACGTTAACGGAATTTAAAATCGCGTTGTTTTGAAATGGTATTAAAATCTACGTGAAGTCGAAATGTTTTAAAAGTTCGTTATAGTAAAAAAGGATTTACAGAAGATTTTAGAAGCCGACGGCCTTGATAAATACGTTTAATAAAAATGGTCAAGATCATCGATGCATGAAGCAGCAACAATAGGACAACTTAAATTATGTTAATAATGTATACACGAATGATGTTACCCTGCATGTCCATGTGCTATAAACTCCTTTTACCTTTTGAGGCTAAATATGAAATAGTACTTTAGGGCCAATATGAAATGTTAGCCTGCATGTCCGTATTATGAAACTCACTTTATAAAAACGTTAGAGTTAAACGGAATCATAAAAAGCATTTAGTGTGAAACGGACTTTATAAAAACGTTTACTCAAACGCATTTTAAGAAATCGTCTCATTTTAAAGCATTTATAAAATTTGTTTAGTGTTATACGTTTTGTGGTGGTTGGGAAAGATAAAGAGATACAGAGAGAAGAAGATTTCATTACTTAGAGTTAGTATGTGTTACATGTGTTACATCCTTTATATACAATAGGAATAAGGCCTAGCTATTATTGGGACGCACATCCATTGGCTAAATCCCTACAACACTCCCCCTTGCGTGGTCCAATAGAACTTCACATGTAGTACTTCACACACAATGCTTCAGATGTAGGTCTTCAAATGTAGTTCTCTTCTTGATGACTACTGTATCTAAGACATTTGCTCCATTAAAACTTTAACAAGGAAAAACCTAGTGGGACAAAACCTTGGTACAACTCTTCACATGTTGTCTCATATTTTACATGTAGTTCATCACATATAATATGATCTTCAAAGATCTATGAGTCTAAGTTAATTGCCTCGTTAAAACTTCGTCAGGAAAAACCCAAAGGGACAAAACCTGAACTAAAGAAAAAGAGTA
Source organism: Papaver bracteatum (assembly GCA_023529315.1). Classification (NCBI taxonomy): domain Eukaryota; kingdom Viridiplantae; phylum Streptophyta; class Magnoliopsida; order Ranunculales; family Papaveraceae; genus Papaver; species Papaver bracteatum. Next base: position 16,675 of record JAJJWX010000439.1, read on the forward strand.
CAATAATAAGCAAACTAAGAACATAGTTGAACTCGAATGTTCTTAGTACAACATGACAAGGAAAACCCAGTGGGATAAAACCTTGACGAAGGGAAAAGAGTACAACATGACAGATGCAGGTAAAGGTGATCCGTTGCAGATGATCACTTTGCTCTATTAAAGTTGACTAGTTGCTTCACAACTCTTAAGGAAGAAAATCCTCATGGGAAAGACAATAGCCTTAGCTGGGAATTACATTCCCGGTGTTTGTTGTTGTCTCATTAAAAACCTTTCCGAGTAACAAAACCATTTAGGAAAAAGAAACCTCGATAAAGGAAAAGAGTTCAACACACCATTAGATGCTCCCCCTGATGTCAGATAATTTTCGTTAGTCTAATGCAGTCAGAAGGGGTTTATCACACTTTACTTTAGTGACTTGAATGTTTATAAGACAATGTTGTTGACTCTGGAAGTTACATTGCTTAACAGAATATCGCATTTTATTTCTTTGATCCAGATATTTTCAGTAATATCAACGGCGATCTTTATGTCTTCAACGTTCAACATACTTGATGTTTTTAGTATTGTCTCGCTAAAAACCTTTTCGAGAGACAAAACCCTTTGGGAAAAAACTATTCTCGATCGAAGGGAAAAAGAGTACAACACAACTTCAATTTCGAAGTAAAATATGTCGACATCATATCCTTAGATCCTCCCCCTGATGTCGGCATCTCCCCCTGATTACTTTGAGTTATTCAGACAGTTCCTTTAGTCATGTATTTTTCGAAACTGAGTATTGGTAATGACTTAGAAAATAATCTACCATATCTCTCTCTGATTACTTTCGTTGGAGAAGAGATTATTGTTCCTTCATAATCAACAACTTTTGGATTGGACTTTCATTAGCATTCCTTTTAATGTATTTGTAGGGATAAAACAAATTTATGTCAATGGTTACTTTTAAGTACATGATTACATTCACTATACCATTCCAATGACGTTGCGTTGGCGCGGAGCCATATCTAGCTAACAAGTTCCCTAAGGATGTAAAATTTAATCGAGTACATTATTACACTAAGTACAACAATTCATCTATTGTACTTAGATATGGGAATTTCATCTCCCAACACATATTCGTCATATTCCTTTGGACAAGATGGTTACTAACTTACATTTGAACCTCGACTAATCATGGGAGTGCTATCAGGATGCATGTCTTTCTTAAATTTCCTGACAACTTTAGACATATGCAAACTGGTGGAATAATATACCACAAGCTCAGTATTCGATCGAGCTTTCCCTAGATTTTTCATCTCAAATTCGGATTTTAAATAGCTTTTAAGGTCTCTTGTTACATCAAGAGTACACATCATGTCTGTAAAATCAACATAAATAGCTACAATTCCAAATCAGGAACTTTCTTATGAACACGCTAGGAAAAAAATAACTTACTTGTCTATCCCCTCCAAATCAAATAGCCACTTAGATGGGTATACCACATCCGCTTGATTACTTGAATCTATAAGTGAGCGTTCTATCTAACTGTAAACGCACTCTGTGGTTTAGAGTCATTTGATTTGGGAAACAAAAGTCTATCAAGTACTTTTGTAAATATCTTCTATCTCTTGATTCTTTCAGAGATACGTAACAACCACATACATATGCTTCATTTCAAGTCCTTTTCAAATTACCAAGCTAACTAAGTAGCGGAACTATATAACATTCATTATAAGAGAACAATTCCAGAGATTTGTGAGAAACCTCGCGCCACAAGGCGAGTCTTTGTACTTTAAGACTACTTTATTCTCATTATGCTTTATGACAAATTAATTATGTATGTCCAATAGGCTTTACACTTGGTTGGTTAGCACTACCACACTAAATACCCCTATATTTGCCAAAGAACTAAGTTCTACCTGGATTGTGTAGGCTAAATATGATATTTATTTGAAATTAATCAAAATAAAGCATGGTTCGATCTCATTGTGCTCTACTTCTGGAGCAACTCATTATGGATTATATCATCATTGTGCATGCATGATCCTTACATTGACTCATGTGCATTCTCATAATCCGTCAGGATTTTATTATTCTCTAGAATCATTTAAAACTTCGGAGCGTCCTCCAGTATGATTCATGGACAATCTTATGAGATGATTTCTGGTGATATAAATAAGTTGTTCCTTACTCACCTACTTCCTTTCTAGGTGAGGATTGATCGAACGAAATGGTATCTCCAACTTCCTTTATGGAGCCACGGCCTCAACCACACTTCCACTGAGTGTACTTGCAACACCTTAGTCTATGGTGTATATCCCGTATTGAGGATTTGTAACTTTGCAGGTAGGTTTGCAGCTGGTATGTGTGATCTCATCACTTTAGCAACATCAGTGTACATTCTGAAAATCGAATATTATTTATCACTTCACATTTACATTTGTGGAGTATAAGAATCAATATGAGACACATTGGGAACACACCACAACAATTCCTGTCGTTCCCTTAGAAAATACTTTTTCGTATCTCCCCCTAACGACGGGAAGACTGTCTCATTAAAGTGATAACCCACAAATCTAGCGGTAAGAGATTTCCTGCCAAAAGTTTTAAAATGCGGATAATTGTTGGGAACTCATTTCCAACATAACTACTTAACAGTTTTGAAGACCCATCATAGTACGATGTGGATTCATAATGGCACATATATATTGCAACTAAAAATGCATAAGAACATGAATGTCAGTCTTAAATCCAGCTACCAATTGGTACGCAGAAAAGGTTGACTAATATTGGGTTCTAAAAACGAATTAAGTAAGATGCGTGTAATATTGCATATCTCCAAAGTAATAAACGATAGGTTGGTACGCATAACCTATTCCTTAGGCACCATCTGTAACCTTTGATGGTATCCTTTGCGAGACCATTGGGTATAAGATGCTCTATATTGATCCTATTAAACATGCAATATTCATCAAGTCCTTTTGATGTAAATTCTCTAGCATTAACAAGGGTGGTTAGCCTTTGCACTTTGTATGGTGTGGTATGTGCTAGTAGTTTTCAAACGCAAATTTATTGGGAACTATAACTAGCCCAAAAAGTCAAAACATTCACCATATCCATCAGTCACTTTAATGGTCCGCATTCTGCATGAATATTTTCCTAAATTTCACCTTGTTATCTTTGTAATATGGATTGTTTACCATTTGCATCTTAGGATGGTCTCGATCCTGTTTTACTGAAGACTTTGTAAAATGAGTGATATGCTCTCTTACTTAAAAGCATAATGGGATGGAGGATGGGGTTGTGCATCGGGTACTTTAAAAAACACTTATTGAGAGATATGCCGTTACTTTGCATTATGTCAATCTTTTTCCCATTGTATCGTCCACTCAAACACAGCGATGTACGTATGAGTCCTTTCAAAATGAAACATCATGTCACAACCAAAGTTTCTTTATGGTTATGTCAAAGTCTGTATGAGTCAATTTCCAACATTTTATCGTTGGAATCGATATGAATTCAATAATCCAAATTAATACTATAGTGATTTGCATTTCACTAAATTGACTCATTTGTCTCTCTAAAGTATGTTTCCTTCCAAATACATTAGACTATAAAAGATGCAATTAATTACATTCTTATCAGTGTGAGTTTCCATATGATATCCACTTGCATGGGTTTCTTTGGAATTTAACAAGGTGATTAACTCTCAGTACATATAGAGCTTTCGTGACTTTTAATCTTTGTTTCATCTTGGAAACAAAATTTGAGCAGTGCTTCGCTCAATAATCCAATCATCGAAGTTACATAATAAGGAACCAGTTGAACAAATAGTGTATATTCCTTAAATTAGTGTGAGAAAAACCACTATCAGTTAGACATTAAGTCTTGATAGATTTAATAAGTGGTGTGGCCTTATTACGTAACAAAAGTGTGATTCTACTCAAGTACTTTAGAGTGAATATATGTTAGGTTTTCAGGGGGGTGATATATTTTCCAACCAGATATATCTCAAGTGCTTTAGAGAATTTATGTCTCTAGGGAATGATGTACTTTTCATAACTGCTGAAAATTGGTCTAGTTCAACTGAAATTAATTGGCTAGGCAAAGTTTACTTGCCAATAAAGTTGACGCCTAAAGTATGATCTTCCTAACAAAATCGATTATTACTATGGTACTTGCATTACATTGCTTGTACCAATACCAATAACAAGATTCATTCCCAACTCTTTTATTTTGATGCAAGCTAGAATTACATCTTAGCTTAATCCAATGTTCGGTGATACCTGTACTTTGGTGTCATTATTACCGGGTACAAAAATACATCTTTGTCTCATAATATATATATATATATATATGTTCATTTTTACATGCTTCACATGAGTCAATGCATCTAACACTCATTACCTCGGGGTTCTTTCCATTTTCAATTTTGCTAAATTTAGCTTAATTTGAGAAATTTCTTTATCTCAATAGGCCAAGAGAATCTCACTACACATGTCAACCACTTACTTTAGGTTGAATATATTACTAAAGATAATTTTCTTGTTGTCATACTTCAACATATACCGGTTCGTTAGTATGATGGATGAAGTAGAAAAAAAAAATTATGACTCATATCATCTTTTGTGAGTTCTTCCACAAAAATTGGGATGCATGTGTTTAAAAACACAAGGGCATATGTAGCTCTACCTTTTAGATAATGCGTGTCATTGACATAAAGTTGTATGAAGGAATATACTCTTTTGATTTCCACCTCAAACGCACAATAATGATGCTCAAGTACTTCTGAGTCCATAATGTCATTTTTGAGTCGAGTTGGGTCCAACTGGAAAAAACCTTACTAAAAATAAAAACTTACCATAACCCGGTTAACGACCAAATTACAATGATCCAGTTAGTAGTGTTAACTCGTTAAGGTTATAACGTGTTCAAGGACCATGGAGAGTTACATGCCCATTTAAAAAGGCAATAGTGCAGTTTAATGTTTTCGTTTCACAGGAAACAAAACAAACAAATAAATTGCATCATCTTTAAATAAGTGTGATATTTATATGAAATAATAATAATTATTATTCTAATTGTATATGTGCATGAATGTATTTGTGTAAACTGAACGTTATCTCTATATTGACTTTGCATTTGCATGAATGCATGAAATATATTTTATTTATTTTTATTTTAATTATATTTGCATGTGCATGTGCATGAATGTATTTGTGGAAACTAAATTGACTGGCATGAATGCATGAATATATTTTAATTATTATTATATTAATTGTGTATGCATGTGCATGAATGTATTCCTAGAAACTAAATAGTTATTTCTATATTTGACATTGCATGGATGCATGAAAATATTTTAATTATTATTATATTAATTGTGTCTGCATGTGCATGTGCATGAATGTATTCCTGGAAACTAAATAGTTATTTCTATATTTGACTTTGCATGAATGCATGAAATATATTTTAATTATTATTATTTATGAGTGGAAGATGATTATGGATATTATATATTGGTTACCATTAATTAATTAATTTGTTTTTTTTTCATTTTTAATTAATTATATTATTATTAAAAATCTTTTAATTACCATGTATATTATTAATTAACATTGATTTATTTTTGTGAAGCTAAAAAAATGTTTTGTAGTGGTTGGGAAAGATAAAGAGACACAGAGAGAAGAAGATTTGATTACTTAGAGTTAGTATGTGTTACATCCTTTATATACAATAGGAATAAGGCCTAGCTATTATTGGGATGCACATCCATGGGCTAAAGCCCTACAACAATACGCACTTTTTAAATGCGTTTTCAAGAAAGGAGTTTTATAAACCGTTTACATCAAACGGAATTATAAATATCTTCTATTTTCCAAACGAAATTATAAATTGCGTTTAGCGATGAACGTTCTTTAAAAATACGTTTAAGGTGAGACGGTTTTTTTAAATGTGTGATGCTATATTTGAGAATTGCCAAATTGAGTTCTCAAATATAGAAACTGAATTTGGCATTATGGAATTTTGGCAACAAATTTAACCTTTGACAACTAACGGTACGATTGGTTTTGTTGCCAAATATGGCTTTTAGCAACAACGCTGCGGTTGCTCTTAATTGGCCGTTACGCAGTTGAACAATGACTGATGATCGGAATATGTACGCTTCTGCTAATGATGGTTGGATCAAGATGGGTTTAGCCGAGTAAATGGCTGTTGTTAATCGAGATAAAACAGGGAGAGATATGGAACGACTTTGTTGCTGCGAGTGATGATCGATGGAGCTGTCAATGGGTATGCTATGGGCGATGTTGGAGAATGAAATACTCGAGCATGGTTTAATATTCGGTGATGGTGTTGAGTAGACGAGATGAACCATACTTGGCAGTGACGAGATAAAGATTAGTGAGTGATAATAGCTCGCTGATGAAGCTGAAGCCTGCAAGGTAGATGATAGTGACTGAAAAGCTCGATGGTGCATGGAAGTGAGATGTTTCCGGTGATGATAATAATGAATAAGAAGAGATCAAGTTCAGGTTGCTGCCATTACTACCACTGGACGTGAAGATATAAAGGGCTCGGGTAAGTTTGGGTCGTTGTTGATGGAGTTTTGGATGGAAGACAGAGTTTGATGATGGTTTGAGAAAGAATAGGAGGCCGTGAAAGGAATAGAAGTAATAGGGAAACTTACGGATAGAAGTCTTAGCCGCAATAAAAAGTTTAAAAACATCCAGGAGAACATACGGATGGGAATTCCTGGCCGTGGAAAAAGAAAAAAAAAAGGTTGTCGGTCTCCGAAAACTGACATACCAAAACAGGTACTGATTAGTAAATGGACTGGGCTTCTATCCATCTTCACGGCCCATTGGCTGAAGGACACACGACAAGGTTTGGGTTAGTCTTTTTGGTGCGTTTTGGCAAGTGTTCGCAACATATTTTGACCGGGAATTAAGCACGGACACTTCTAGAATTGGGAGACTATATAAGAGACACTTCTTAACCTAATTATCAAATATCTCTACATCTCATAATACACTTTGTTCTTCATAAAATATTCTAGGTTTTACCCCTTTAGGGGGAAACCGGGTAATTGTGTATTTATGAGAGGCTAAACTTTGTTGATTGAGGATAAATTCAATGTTTTAGCGTGAAGCTCTATTATTATACAAGTTTGTTCGGAGTTTTAATCATCTTATCGTTTGTCTTTACCATATTTGATCTTTATGAGTGATTCTTAGATTAATTTGGGATGCATACTAGATTAGTCTATTAATTGTTCTATTGCTAGTATTGGGTTAGGAGATAAGTAATCGTCGAATAATTCATACACAAGTAGAAATCGCGAGACCTTGCAGAGGGATTCTGTGGAGCAATCGTGTGTGAAGACAACACTAGTAAGTGGACCTTGCGCTAAGAGTCTGACTGCTGGGATCAACCTAAGTTCACATAACTTAAAGCTTCCGCTGGGTTACACCTTGAGTGCACTACTACTTGGTGGTTCGGTTGGATAGAATTTCATATGCGAGTGCTTCGGTATGAAGTTACATAAGGAACTTTGGGGATAGCACTACGCCAGCTGCTTTCCTACGGTTGGTGATGAATGGTTCTAACGAAGATAGATAAGTATAATAATCCAGTTATCGCTTGGTAACGACGAAGGATTCCTTGATCACCCCTTTCATCTTATTCTTTTTGTTATCTTTTTATTTATTTCATAAAACAACCCTGTTTTTACTTTGTTTTGCTATCTAAATAACATATCAATTACACTGCTCTTCGTGGGAACGATCTCTTACTAATGCTATATTACCAGTTAATTAGTGGGAAATATCTTAATTAATTTGTTGTAGTTACGACACGTATCAAATTTTGGCGCCGTTGCCGGGGAGCGGTTGCTAATTGATTTGTTATTTGTTTAGCTTATTTTTTTTTATATATTTTTTCTTTTGTTCTTGTGAGTCGTCATGTTTCCTTACGGACATAACATGTAAGGATCACAAGACCAATCATTATATTATAGTGGTAATCAATATGGATTTCAATCTCATTCAAATAACAACTACCAACCATACCCTACGGAGCCTTATGGATACTCTCATACATATCAACAACCTTATGACGGGTATGTAAGTGAGCAATCAAAGGGATGGGAAGATAGTTATGCTTCTGATCAGTTGTTTTCTAGTAATATGCAGATGCCAAAGAGTTTGGAACTAAATACGACCGAATCAAGATATACTCCTCTTTATCGTGTTTTTCCTTCACTTAAAGAAGAGATATTATCTAGAAACTCTATTGAGCACAATGGTGGAAAGCGTGTTAATGTCAGAAAACTTTTTAAGCAACACGAGCATCTAGAAGAAGCCGGTGCATCACAAAAAACTCTTGATGAAATTAACAAGGTCATAGAATTGGAACTTGAACGCCGCTTCGAAACGAAAGATTATGACGAAGACTCTGATGAAGATGAGAAACCTTTGGAAAATCCTTGCAATAATGGTAATGTTATTTCAACTCCGGATCATAATAACGATCACTCGCCTATTCATAAGGTGGTGAATGAATATGACATAACCGTTGTTATAAATGGTGTAACGTACTCAAACAATGATTTTAGGATTTGCACCAATGAAATAGACTTTCTAGGAGATGATTCTGATTCCGATGACGAAATTGTTGAAGAAATGGAGATTGAGAATGAAACCAAATTGGTTGAAGTTGTGGAAGACCCAATTGAACTTGCCAATGATTATATTGATACTGAGATTTTGATTGAAGCAGACGAAGAATGGTTAAATAGTTTGATAAAGGACCACGATACAAATGAGGTAAATAATTCATTGTAATTCTTTAAGAATGATGAGGATCCTGTAATACAAGAGATTGTGGAAGGTTTGTCGAATCCTTTGCATATTTCTAAATCTTTTGATTCACATCACTTAGGATTGAGTATTTGTGCTTCTAAAGTTTTAAAGGATTATTTTTCTTCTAAGTATCCTCCACTTGATGTGTTTGATTCTAGCTTTGTACAGGTTCACCAAGAGGAACCTATAGAAGTTTCCTTATTTTATGTTCTCTATCCACTTTCGAGTGTAGAAAGGGCTAAGTGTGGGGAAAACTTCCAAGCTATTCCAATTTCACTATTCATATTTTATGTTAATCATTGTGAGAAGTTGTTACTAGAATAGCAGATTATTTTCTGGGCAGACTACCAGATTTTCAGATTGTTGGTATATGGACGATAACAAAAGAGTCGGGCCGACGACTTTAAACCAAGCGCTAAATGGGAGGCAACCCATAGGTTTTGTACCTTAAACCCTTTTATTATTATTTTTTTGTTTTTATTGTTTTCATATAATATTTGCATCCCCATGTTTAATTTCATTGAGTCGGTAATATATCTTAGAAGAGAATTATGACGAATACCTTTTCGTCAGAAAAATTCAGACTGCGCGTAGTTCAGTCCATAGACCATAACTGTCAGACCGTTTATCTAAACACTGTGACCTTCTGACAATGTGTATAAAACACGTAGATGAACAACTTTTGTGAAATGGAGTTTTTCCAAATTCCTTACCAATTTGCACAGTTGTTGCGTTTTATATGTTGTTACGTCAGAATTCAGAACTTTCGGTTTTACACATTGAGGACAATGTGAAGTTTAAGTTTGGGGGAGTATTTTGCATATAGATTTTTCAAAATTTTGCATAAAAAACCTTCAACTTTTAGAGATTTTAGAGTCACTAGCATACTCCTAGCTATGTTTACATAGAGATTCTGTCCGACATAACTGAACTTGGAAGTGTTAGAGAACTACATTCGGATTTCTTACGAATTGGAGTGTTAAATAATGGATTTAATCATGCTGGTGATGCAAATTAGGAGTAGGTAGAAATGCATTATTAGAGTTTCTGATCAATCATTAGTGGAGACTACCCATTTTCATATCAACCGAGGCACCAGACCAAATTTTCTTTGTAGCTGACTAAAGAGCTTTCTTTTGAGTGTGTGTCACCGTACGTTAATTCCGGGTAGAATGGTGAGCTACCCGACTTCACACCATTTTCAGCACTATTTTTGATCTCTTGAGTGCTAATTTTGTCAATCATGAGGGTGACGTCTATAGACGAAAACCATCTTCTTATAGTTTGATTTGAAGTTAGCACCATTCTCTCTCTCGCCAACAACAGGTCCATAGAAACACATCATCATCAACAAGGGAGCGACATCAAAATCTATAAGGAAAGTTGAAGATGTTTGAGGTTTATAAGCAACAATACAAGGAAGAGCGAAATTTCATATCAAGTAAAGCAACATAAATGAGCAGATTTTTATATACATGTTGAAGACTTACATATAAGGAGCGGAATTTTATATCGAAGTATGAAGACTTATTTACAAGAGCGAAGAAAATCAAAAGATGAGAGTTATTGAAGTTTATGATACGAAGACAATACAAGTTGTGAAGATTAAAGTGGTAAAGTACTTCTTTCATGGCCATGGCCATGTTTATTTTATTTTATTTTATTTATTTTAGTTGCAATCTCTACAAAAAAATACAAATATATATATATATATACACACAAAGAGATTTGCATTTAGGTTGTTATTTTTTCAATAAGGCCATGTGGAAGAAAAATATATAAAGAAGTTTCAAGCAACAAGGAATTGAGGAAAAAAGTACAAATTGTCAAAGTTCTACAAGTTCAAGAGTTTATCATCAATAGTTGAAGACCGAAGACCAAGATGAAAAACACGAGCCGAAGGAAGACGTTTCTATTGGATGTTGTGAGAGTGGTGCTTTCATCATTGCAATAAGATGTGAAGGAGGTAAGTACTCTCATCCTTGCTATATTGGTTGATTTCCTTTCTTAGAGATCATCAGAAAAATATCTTTATTTTCCACGATTTTGTGGAGTCTCCAGAAATAATTCGGAAGGTTTTCTTCCCACCATTCAACGTGTGTAGGATTTTCTCTTCATTCCTACCTACACACATGTGAGACCCATAGAAAAGACGTCTTATTGAGTGCAATTATCATAAAATCCTTTTAAGTGAGGCAGAAGTCGAGGCGAAATTCTTATTGATCGTTCTCAAACACGCGTTTCTTTCATTATGGTGTGGTTATTTCTCACTCAAGATTAAAGAATGAATATGTTCTTTGGTATTTCTAACTTCTTATTACTAGCATGCAGAAACTTTATGTTCTCTTAGCTCTTTGGATGCTTGGGAAGCTGGAACGCTTTGAAGTTGGAGTAGGTTTTGTGGGTATATCTCTCGTAAGCCCTCACGAGACTATAACTCGTCCACTAGGGATACCTAGGGGTTTAAAATCTTGTTGCACATGCTAAGTGCAACCGTATCCTCAATGACATGGAGTTGTTGTATTTAGATAGTTTGCTCGAGGACTAGCAAAAGCCATGTGTGAGGGAATTTGTTAAGTGCATATTTTGCGTATATTTAGTGTCGAATCCATGCTAGTAATTGCTTATATTCTTTCAAATTATTGTATATTACATTTTTTTTCTCTTGTTTGTGTTTTGCTAGGTAAATCATCCAAAAGAAGCGAATTGGCACTTAATTGTGCAATAAAAGAAGTTAGCCGCAAGCGTAGAAGACCCAAAGACCAAGTGTAACTCATTCAAATCAAGGAGTTCTTCATATCATCTCGAAGAGGACGAAAATACGAAGCCAACGGCGGAAGAATGGATTCGATCTGATGTCGTATGAAGAAGTTATGGGCGATTTAAGCAAAGCAAAGTTGCGAAATTATTTACGCACATAATATATAAGGGGCGTCTGTTCCGTTAAGGGGTTGCCATTCAAAAAGGAGTTGCTAAAGGCTGTTAGGCCATTTACTGAGGGGAAGCTAGAACTCAAATAATGTTGATTAAGGCACCCGGCCTGTTACTCAAGGCACCACCTTCTTCTTTCTAACGCCGATGGTGATCACGGCAGTTTGCATGCATGAAGGAGATAGAGAAGAATAAGAGCATCTCGAGTTGATACAGGGAAAAAATGATTGCATGCATGAAGGAGCTCGAGCTGTTGGTTGATGTTGATTGAAAGAACATATGAGAGATGGTTACTGCAAGTTTGGTTGGTGATCGGGTTTGATGCTGAGATACGATGATTGGTAAGTTGCTCATAAAAATTTGGAGCTTAAAAGTGTTTGATGGATAGAGTTTAGCAGGGAAACGAGAACGAGAGCTCAGCAGGCAGAGAATAATGATATTGTAGAATGGCAGTCATCATTAATGGCTACGAAGGTTAGTTGATGGCAATAGAGAAGAGGAGCTGGAGCTGGAGTTGGTTTTGGCAGCTTGCTGCCATTGAAGTTGACTGATGAAGCTTAATAGAATCAATGGTGCTGGGAGTCTGTTGCTGTATATTGCAGTGCATGAGTCGAAGATTTGCTGCCATTAATTGGCTGTTACGCAGTTGAACAGTGACTGATGATCGGAATATGTACGCTGCTGCTAATGATGGTTAGATCGATATGAGTTTAGCCGAGTAAATGGCTGCTATTAATCGAGATAAAACAGGGAGAGATATGGAACGACATTGTTGCTTCCAGTGATGATTTATGAAGCTGTTAATGGGTATACTACGGGCGCTGTTGGAGAATGAAAAACTCGAGCATGGTTCAATATCCAGTGATAGTGTTGAGTAGACGAGAAGAACCATACTTGGCAGTGACGATATAAAGATTAGTGAGTGATAATAGCTCGCCGATGAAGCTGCAGCCTACAAGGTAGATGATAGTGACTGAAAAGCTCGATGGTGCATGGCAGTGAGATGATTCTGGTGATGATAATAATAAAGAAGAAGAGATCAAGTTCAGGTTGCTGCCATTACTGCCACTTGAAGTGAAGATATAAAGGGCTCGGGTAAGTTTGGGTCGCTGTTGATGGAGTTTTGGATGGAAGACAGAGTTTGCTGATGGTTTGAGAAAGAATAGGAGTCTGGGAAAGGAAAAGAAGTAACATGGAAACTTACGGCTAGAAGTCTTAGCCGCAATAAAAAGTTTAAAAACATCCTGGAGAACATACGGATGAGAATTGCTGGCTGTGGAAAAAGAAGAAGAAAATAGGTTGTCGGTCTCCGAAAACTGACATACAAAAAAAGGTACTGATTAGTAAATGGACTGGGCTTCTATCCATCTTCACGGACCATTGGCTGAATACCACACACGGCAAGGTTTGGGTTAGTCTTTTTGGTGCATTTTGGCAAGTGGTCGCAACATATTTTGACCGGGAATTAAGCACGTACACTTCTACAATTGGGAGACTATATAAGAGACACTTCTTAACCTAATTATCATATATCTATACATCTCATAATACACTTTGTTCTTCATAAAATATTCTAGGGTTTACCCCTTTAGGGGGAAACCGGGTAATTGTGTATTCATGAGAGGCTAAACTTTGTTGATTGAGGATGAATTCAATGTTCTAGCGTGAAGCTCTATTATTATACAAGTTTGTTCGGAGTTTTAATCATCTGATCGTTTGTCTTTACCATATTTGATCTTTATGAGTGATTCTTAGATTGATTTGGGATGCATACTAGATTAGTCTATTAATTGTTCTATTGCTAGTATTGGGTTAGGATATGAGTAATCGTCGAATAATTCATACACAAATAGAAATCAGCGAGACCTTGCAGAGGGATTCTATAGAGAAATCGTGTGTGAATACAACACTAGTAAGTGGACCTTGCGCTAAGAGTCTGACTGCTGGGATCAACCTAAGTTCACATAACTTAAAGCTTCCGCTGGGTTACACCTTGAGTGCGCTACTTCTTGGTGGTTCGGTTGGATAGAATTTCATATGCGAGCGCTTCGGTATGAAGTTACATAAGGAACTTTGGGGATAATTAACTGCGCCCAACGCTTTCCTACGGTTGGTGATGAATGGTTCTAACGAAGATAGATAAGTATAATAATCCAGTTATCGCTTGGTAACGGAGAAGGATTCCTTGATCACCCCTTTCATCTTATTATTTTTGTTAACTTTTTATTTATTTCATAAACCAACCCTCTTTTTACTTTGTTTTGCTATCTAAATAACATATCAATTACACTGCTCTTCGTGGGAACGATCTCTTACTAACGCTATATTACCAGTTAATTAGTGGGAAATATCTTAATTAATTTGTTGTGGTTACGACACGCATCAGAAATCATTAAGATTATTGGTCCGACTATTCATTGCAAATCTTTGGATGACCAATATGTATGAGATGGTAGAACCGATCTTAACTCATGTTATGTATCTTGGTATAACTAATCACAATGCCTGACTCATGATTTGGTATGACTAGATTTTATTAATTGGTGTGACCGATCCTAAGTAATCACCATGTGATGGTATGATCGATCCTTGTAATTGGTGTGACCGATCCTAGTAATTGGTGTGACAGATCACAAGTTTTATGTATAATCGATCCTTGTAATTGGTAACCGATCCTGGTAACTGGTGTGACCGATCACATGCAATACCATGTATAGACGGTAACCGGTCCTGGTAACTGATGTAACGTTTGCAAACTGCAGGACATGGCCAAAGTCCGGAACTAAAGTTTGCGTACCAGTTTGCAAACTTAGTGGTTAAAGTTCTAAAATCGGTTAAGTATGATTTCTTACTCATGAACAAATACATTTATATATTAAGGAATGCAAACTTTGCAAACTATGGCTTAATGTTCATGAATTTATTTTTTTATTAGTACTTTGTACGATTACGAATCAATTCGATTTGATCCAATTGGTTCATTTATTTTTATATGTGAAAGTGAACAATTGAACAACTCTATGAAACACAATTAGATTTATTTAATTAACTTTCATGATTGGTTGATCGTCATACTTGATCTAGATGTGTTAGATGAATGTGGTTAAGACAAAAGTGTTTACGTGGATAACTTCGGTTAACTAGTATTGAGCCAACTCAATATACATGTTTATGTACGGTTACCCATATTTAAATGAAGGTATATTTCATTTTGCTTTGGTTTTAAGCAAACTTAGCTTGAATCTTAAATCAGGATTTCATCTAACGGTGAATATTGAATGCTTTGTTACAAAGTTAACAAACCCTAATTTCAAAGACTATATAAAGGAGAACTCTAGCAACTAGAAAAACTAATCCCCACGCTTCTGTGTGATACTAGTTGCGGCTAGAGTCGATTCTCCTTTAAACTAGATTTTTCCTAAAACCATTATAGGTTAACGACTTGAATACTTCATTGGGATTCTGCCGCCAGATCCAATCTATTTTCTTTGTAGTTACATATTCTGATCTTACTTGTTCTATCGTACTGAGTATTATCTTCTCTAAGATTTTCTCGAGATTTATCTCCGATAGGTAAGATATAAAAAGTAATCACAAAGCTCTTCATCTTATTCTTTGTGACAATAACTTGTTCTACTACTATATGGTTAAGTTATTGTGAGGTGATTGATATTTCTAGGATATTCTTCAGGAATATAAGTCTGGATTATCAATTGGTTCTTGTGCACCTTGATTTATCATAAGACAGAACAAAACTTCATAGGTATTTCTGTGGGAGACAAATTTATCTATCAGAATAGACTTATCTGTGGGAGACAGATTTGTTTATAAGTCTTCGACTTTGGGTCGTAGAAACTCTTGGTTGTGGGTGAGATCAGCTAATGGAATCAAGTGCGTAGATAGGTGTAAGGAACGCGATTGTACCTTGATCAGTGTGAGATTGATTAGGTCTCAACTACATTCCGGTCCGAAGTTATCTTGTAGTAGGATAGTGCCTGTAGCGGCTTAATACAATATGGTGTTCAAATCTGGACAAGGTCTCGGGGTTTTTTTGCATTTGCGGTTTCCTCGTTAACAAAATTTCTGTTGTCTGTGTTATTTATTTTCCGCATTATATTTGTTTATATAATTGAAATATCACAGGTCGTGCATAGTTCAATAAATTGATAGACACCTAAACATTAGTTTTTGATACCGTTCAAGTTATTTCTCATATCAATCAGGCTCATAGATTCCTATATGTATGATTACAGATTGTATAGAGAAATAGAGATACAACTATTGGCTATCTTTCCTCGATTGAGTCTAAATGTCTAGTTGATTATCTTGGGATTATATTGGAGTTATTTCATTCAAATTTCCGAACGAAATTGGGTGTGATTGTTAGACCCCCGTTTTTTCAAACTCGACACTCAAATCTTCTCTCAATTCATAGCGGCGAAGAACAGAGGTGGAGGACGAGAAGAAAGTGAATAAGAGAAAATAGAATACTCTTCGGCTTGGTCTGGATAATACCAAAGACAAATTGATGAGGCACCTAAAGAGATGAATATGGGAAGCGGACGGATAAATTATTATCTGAGATAGAGTATGCAGAGTAAATGTCTCGGCTGTTTTAATAAGATATATATATGAAATGACTGTATTACTCTTCAAACTAATTAGATGATTTCATCTTCAAACGATGTCCGAATGACACGCACAAGTAATCCATTTTTCATAACTTTTCGAGATCTATCTAATGATATTAGTTTCATGCCCAAGTTATTGTTTTCATAATTTTTATTAATTAATGTTCATATTTAACTACTCTAATCATTAGCGGCTAAAATGTCACTTGACCGGTGTAATTGGGTTGACGAGCTTGCTGATCATTACATTCATTCAGTTTACGCAAAACATATTTACAGTCTGGACCACCTAACAAGTTTAACTCATTTCTACAGTCTTAGACATAAGAGGAAAGAGTCCAAGGGATATTAGAAAGATCGCCATGGATAGCATTGATAGGAGCAAGATTGTCGGAGATGAAAAATGATGTTCTACACATGCATATCTTGAGCCCATTCAGCATCCTTCAAAAGTGCATGAGTTTCAGCTTCTAGGTTTCATTCTGCAATTATTGGCTAGTATCTGGCTGCTGTAAATCTAGCGCTGGCTCTATAGAATACAACTTCACATCCCACAGAAGAAGACCATTTCCCTATGAATGCATCCAAGACTATTAAACAAGTGTCAGGGTATTGAATAATGAAATCGATGCTTATTGGAGATAGGTGCGGTAGCTAAAAAAAGGTTTCTGAAGACTCCAATAAAGCTTCTTTGTTTGATCCAGAGACTCTAACAGAAATTGGACTTCATGTATAGTTACTACATGGCATTGGGGCTTGTATTTCATGCTAACACTACATTGTGATTTCTAAATGTCCCGCATTATAACTATATAAAGGTTAAACAATTTCCGAGCATCAGAATTAATATTAGCATAAAAACAATACAAAATCCAGTCCTTGAGAGAATTAAACTGATGAACAATAGCAAAGACTTGTGGACATAACTGAAACCATATCGCTCTAGCAAAATCACAATGAAAAAAATAAGTAATCAAAGGATTCTGGATGTAAACAACAATGAGAACACAAATCATTCTCCACAATGTTAAGATGAAATAAATATATTTTTAAAAGAAAAATATTTTGAAGACGCTTCCAAATAAACAAACGAAATTTAGGTAAAATATCCATGTCCATAATCCGAGCCATTGTTTTTATTTGTGTAACAGAAGCTGAACATTGATTACCTAACAACATTTTATACACAAGACTTTTTATACTTTTAGCACATGTGAAGTTTATTTAAAGATTTATTTTCTTGCATTTAAATATTTGTATATGAATAGGGTTTTTTTTTCATACAAAATTAATTTTAGCATATGCAAATATTTACTATTCACATTAATATTAATTAAATTTCAAAAGGTGTCTCATTTGTGAAAAACATAATGTGTAGCACTCAAGGTTTGAAAAAAAGACCAAACGGTCGTTAAAATGATCATGCCTATGTAGTGTGTCTGTGAGGGTCACCGATACATATGTCTATTTTTACGTTTCTTTCTTCTAAATAACATTTTAACGCGAGTTTTTTAGACTATTTTCCGTTTTCATGCCCATTATAACAATTTTATTAGCAAAATAATATATAAATATATATTTTTTTACCATTCTTTGTTTTTAAAATTAAAGATAAGAAATGACAATTAAAAAAAATATATATATAAAATGTTGTAACATAATCGTTATAACGCCCGTTATTTTAAAATAACGTACATAAAACGCATTTTTTCCCCTGAATAACATTTTTTTTTGCCTGAAACATGCTCACAAGTCACACCTATCCAAACACGTTATAACGGTCACTCCTATAGGTTGTGACCCATTTTATAAACCTTGGTCATAACATGATATTTCGTTTTTGGTGATGAACAAGTACATTACTTTAATGATTCTCTTGAATGTTACTTTTGGAATGTGAGTAGTTCAGACGACATTATCCCTTACAGCATATCAGGCGACCCCTGCCAGCCGAAAAGACAATTTAACTCAGCTTTAGAAGTGACAAAATGATTCAATACATGCTTGGAGAGCATCAACGTTGTTTGCTGACTATATTGTGTTGTTGTATTTGTTATTTGTTGTGCAAAATCATTGTACCTACTATACGTAAAATTGCAGAACTTTAGAGGTTTGTAAATATTTTTCAACTTGTATTTTAACCTGCTATGAAAGCATTGAAAAAATAATGAAAAACGTAGAACATTGAGGATCAATTAACAAATTTGAGTTGTAAGTATATCAAGTTAATTCATATTAACCTTTAAAAAGTTTTAAAAGTTCAGTGTCTCGAGGTTTGTTATTTCCTTTTATTTTTTCCATACCCTTTTTAATAAACTCTTTTTGCCATATTTTACTAGCCGGTAATACACATGCATAAGTAAACAAAAAAGCTACCTCATCTTTCTCCATCTCCTTAAGGTTTCACATTTTCTCTTTACTATCAACTAGATTATTCTCCAAGTCTTAGTTTGTTATGAATATTTAATGATAGGATCAAGAGAAAATTTAGAATCCAACTGACTTAAAAGGGCAGTGAAAAATAATGAAAAGTTTAGTAGTATTTTGGAGGATAACAAAACAATAGTAACCACATAACTGGATTAAATAATAATCAGATTCAATCGTATTTTTTTTATCATAAAATAAATAAATTCAAGTGCTTCACTTATCTAAGAATTACACCTCACACTTCCTTTGTATACTTGTTCCTTAATGCACAATCAAATAAGCAATCATCAATATACACGATTAGACCTTTTATGTTGAATATTTTTTTAAAGAACAAGAGAAACTCTCTTAATTTCATATATATATGATTGTTTACACCGATCAAGTAAACAAAAATTGAGATACATGAATAAATACAAAAAATACAAAGGTATTAAAAACATGTATTTCGTTGAGAAGATCGATCTAGGAATGGTGTGAAAATTCAAATGCCACCATTTGAATTTTTCTTCAATTTTTCTTCATTGAGAAATTTTTGTCTTCTTCATTAAGACTAGATGCTCCTTTAAAAGAGTGATTTTCACAACACATCGAAATCACGATCATATCTCATCGCCATGGATCTTCATAAACATATTGATCTACGTCAAACTGATGTGAATCGCCCTCGAATATATGTTTGAAATGATTATAACAATCAATAGAAACGCCTTGAAGGGTATATGAATTATTATGGAGATATATAATAAGTAACCTAATTGCCTAAAACATACCATTAGATTTGAAAATCACCTAAACAGGGATTATAATTTATTATAGATATAATACTTACATACTAATAAGAGGCATTTATATAAACATTACCTCGATCTACCCTGAAAATCCGAGTAAATTAAATCTAGGTTGAAGATGAAGGAGAAGAAGAAGTTTCAGAGAGTTTTTTTTTTTTTTTTTTGGAAAAAACGGTTGGTAGGAGAGAGGGTTTGGTTTGAACCTCACTTGCAGAGGAATCACAAAGATCACATAATTATCTCGAGGGTAGTTAGCTTTTCTTTCTTTCGGGCCAGATTTTTCTTCTATGCCCTCATTTGAATCATTTGTTTCATCTTCATTCTTTGTATTATCTAACTAATCTTCATTTTCATCCATTATTTATACTATCACCCTCATCCTTAATTTGGTGAATGACTTTAGCCATCAACAATTGTATAATTACCATTTTATGCAGATAAATCCACAGAGTGAATTATGTTTCTTCCAATATATAATGTATATTGATTTTATATATCAAACCTGAAAAGTTGAGGGTACGAGAAACCTACCAATTTTTTTTTTAACATATATGACACACTCCTTGAATGGTCTTATATACAGAGAAATAGAAGACCTCAAAATAGACAAGGAGGATTGGAAAGATGAGGGTATGGAGTACACCACTATTTATTTTTCATTTAACCTATTAATACACACTTTGTACAATCTTTTTGATCTCTTCAAAATTAAACAGACAAAGTGACCCTTAGAAAAAATCTAAGTTCCAACAATGAATAGATTAATGGAATCAACTAAGGTATGACTAATGTACAAGTGCAATTATTTAATTATAACAGAACAATTATAATGCAAATATAAAGTAAAAAACACTACACACAAGATTTTGTTAACAAGGAAAACTACCTGGAATAAAAACCGGGAGACCCTATTCTAGTTTTAAATACAATCATAATTTAATTTAATTTGATAAGAAAGAAGATTTCATTGATAGAATTATACTTCTACATTTTAAGAATCATTTTCCAGTTCACTTGACAACCATTCAGGAGGTTGCATGAATAAAATATTAAGTTGTTCACTTCTGGCATGTTTTGCCTCCGTGTCAGACGAAGAGTTAGCTTCTATTATAACTGAAGCACACAACCACTCTCTTACAGACTCTAAAAGGCATAAAAAAACTTATAATTATTGGATTTGTAGTTCATTTGATACTATTCCATGAGTCATTTAAGGAGTCCACCATATTCTTACTGTCTCCTTCTAGGTTTTCTGGCTGTTCTGATGAACTACCTATTTGATTGCTTCAAGTAAGGCCATAGCTTCTGCCTGCTCCTCATCTACTGTCATTCCCATAAATCTTTTTGCTTTTTTAAAATGACATGCAAAACCTCTTTTATTAGTCCCACACCCATGGTATTATTGTTATCATCATATGAGGCATCAAAAGTATTTTTTAACTCTTTTGTCTGTCATTTCCATCTTTCTTCTATCATGTTGTTATTGATCTGACTAGTTTGCTCTTTACTTAAGAAAGACTCCCAATTTGCTATCTCTTTTTTGGTCAGAGAGACCAAGTTATTTGGATTTGTTAGAGCATTGCTCGGTTGAACCCACAAGTTTTGCTATCTCAATCTTGTTATCAATGTTAGTTGATCAAAACTATATCTTGATTTCTAGTATACTAAGTCAAGTCTCGGACTTGGTTAGAATCGTAGTTGAGTATCAGAGATCATCCTTGAAGACTAAAGATCTACGAAGACATTTGGAGAACTTTTGTATCAGGTATGTGAAGAATGAACCATTCTATTTTACTCACTATAGCATTATTTTATTTGTTGAGATTATGTTGTATGACTCATAGTAGATTTACAAAGAAGAAGTTTCGAGTCAAACTTGTTTTGTAAAATCTTGAAATATGATTTAGCGGTTCTATATTCAATGGTTCTTTAACAATATTAGTTCTATGAATTAATTTGTGGATCAATTGAAAATTGTCCATGCAAGTGATTCATCACATGGGAATGTTTTAGAACATCATAAGAGAAAAATATGAATTTACTGATATCTAAGTTTCAGAAAACTATATATATTTGAGTTTCAAAAATACAGGAAAGGTTGGAGAACCATTTCACAAACAGTAAGTTCAGTCGTGAATAGTTCACGAACTCGGTTGGAAAACCGTAGTGAACTGAATTTGGAGTTGGATAAATTGGCTAGCAGTTGGCGAACCCAGTTTATGAACTGTGGTCAATTGAGTTCGAGAGTCTTGTAGGGATGGCGAACCCAGTTCAAGAACTGTAACACCCTCACTCGTGAACAAGCTTTGTGGTTCACTAACCGTTATGCCAACTATCCCGATAATATTTAGCAGATGCTTAAAGACTTATTATTTTAATAAGTTTAGCATTGCTAGAACTCTCTTAAAACACTTTTAAGATTTAGGTAACCACATAAACACTTGTGTGTATGATTCATGATTTAATTCTTAAGTGTTTGAATGAACATTAAATAACTTTTAGTTCTTTGGATAACTTGCCAAACCGAACAGTCATTATACATGGTTCAGTAGCCGAACTTATGTATTTACTCTTCTATTATATTTTGTAGAACTAAAAGTGTTTGCTTTATTCTCAAGTTATCTTATCTTGAATTCTAAGATAACCCAGGTCTTTGAAAACTATAAATAGAGAAGCCTTGTCAACTGGGAAATTCAATCCCTGACACTTTGTGTCCTAGTTGATTCTTAGTCGTCCTCCATTAACCTAGGTTTTCTCTGAGAAACATAATTAGGTACATGACTGAAATACTTCAATTTGGGGATTCGTGAAGCCAGGTCCGATTATGTTTACCTTGATAGTTCGTGTATGTTGTTTTACTGTTATAGAGGTTCTCGTAATTTCTTTCAGAAAAGATAGATAGAAATCGCAAATTTCTCTTCGTCTCAGATTTTCTGATTCCTCAAGACAGATATCTAAAAATTAATCTTCCGACGATTGTCTTGAGAGGTGGTAAAAGATCCAGGATTCTCATCTAAGTGAGCGTAAGTGTTCCGGATTTTGAGGTTTGCTAGTTTTCTCTTTTGCAAACATATTTTCACACACATTGATCTATTGATCTAAACAAAAATAAAATAGGCTTCTCTATTAGAGGAAGATTGGTATCAAAAGTCTTCACTTAGGCTGAAGAAAATCTTAAGCTGTAAAGGACGCCATCTAAAAAAATCAAGTACATAGAACCATGCGAGGTTCAAGAGACGCAAGGAACACGAATGCAGCTGAATCCCTTGCAGGGTGGATTCGGTCTCAACTACATTCCAATCCGAAGTATGATAGTAGGCTAGTGTCTGTAGTGGTTTAATACATTGTGGTGTTCAATCTGGATGAGGTCCCGGGGTTTTTCTGCTATTACGGTTTCCTCGTTAACAAAATTTCTGGTGTCTTGTGTTTTTCCTTTTCCGCATTATATTTTTATCTTTATAATTGGATTTACACAGGTTAGTACGTATTCAATCTAAGTAGATACATCCTCTTATTGTAATCGATTACGAGACTAGTTTTTTATGGAATTCACATCTTTAAAGATAGATTACAAGTTTAACCACTTGGCAGAATTTCGACTGAATTATTTGGATACGACTAGATTGATCGTGGATATTAATTTTTGATATCGTCCAAATACTCTGCTCAACAATCAGGTTCACGAACCTTGTGTCTATATATATACTAATTGAGTAGAGATTGAGATATAAACTATATGTACATATTGTCAAGGGTCATTCAGTTGGTCTACTTGATATTGTATTAAGTTTTTTTTATACAACTTGCCGAACGAAAAAGTTGGGCGTATTTGGTATCCCCTTCATTTTCATTTGGTATCAAAGAAGGAAAACACTGTTAGACCTAATAAGTTTATGTTTGATGCGGTCTGTATTATGAACAAGAGTGATTTATATTATAATGTACCACCACCAAATTCAGGGGATTCAAAATCTTTTTCAACAACTCATTTTATTAAATCTGTTAAAGAGATTCTTACTTATCCATCTTCTGTTCATAAAACCTTGATGTAGCCATCTTGTACAAACTTTTACTCACAAAATTGAGTGGAAGAAACCTCTGAACCTATGATGGTCAAGTTTTGTGCAAGGCAAGGAATATCAACAGAAGGCAAAGCCTCTAACTTTAAGACGATCAAGTTCGGTCCAATCCGTAAAGGAGAAAGAGAATATCGGCATAAGACATAGCCTCTGAATCTACAACGATCGAGCTGCGAAAATGTCATGTCACCAAAGAAAATCTAAAATAAGAGATATAGAGATAGAGACACGGTTAGAAGACCTCTTAACATAAAGATTCACTAACTACTACGAGCAAGCAGCTAACGACAAGTTCCGAAATTGGGTGAAGATCGAAATCAAAGATCATTACAAATTAAGAGGGGTGTTGGAACATGTAATTTGTAATGTTCAAATTAAAAAAAGAATTTTCTAGAGAAATCTAGAAAATAAATAAATAGTCAAGACTTTTCTAGGTCTATGATCGCATGTTCCACTCTAATGTTTAATAGACTATTCTAGAAGATGTAAAGTCAGTCGAATTGTTCAGTGTAAAGAAAAGTCTAGATAGCTACTGATAGAACTATCCAGAGAAGTATGTGGTCGGTTTGTGTATCCAATAAATAGGAAAGTCTCGTAACATTTGTAAACGAAGCAATCAAGAACAAAATCAATACAAGAGAAAGTTAAAAAAAAACTACTTAGTCTTGCTCACAACCTTCACTACTAAACTTCTAGGAGCTTCGTACGAGCAACACCACTATGATCGTATGCCTCCTCAAATATCATTCTGGTGTCCCAAGTTTCTTATGAAAATATAAAATTCTAACATGGTATTAGAGCTTCAACAAAATATTATAATTTCCAAGATGGTATTGATGGCTGTCGTAAGTGGAATCAAATTAATAATCTTATTTTCATACAATTAACTGGTAATATAATAGAAGTAAGGATCGTTCCCACGAAGGTCAGTGAGGTTTAGTTGTCAAAGTGTCACAAAGGGGAGTTTTGTTTTAGATTGTGAACAAAATAAATAATCAAAGCAAATAAATGTTTTATTGTAATCAATAGAGAGATATATGATCGAGGAATCCCTCTTCGTTAATAAACTGCCAATGATTTATTATAGTTTCCTACTCGTCGTTAATCATAAATTATCACCAACCGTAGAATAACATCCAGATCAGTGTTATCCCCTAAATTCCTTATATCACTGGATACAGAAGTTCCCGCCTACCAGATTCTATTCACCTAAACCACATAGTAGTAGATCACTCAAGGTGTAATTTAGTC
The DNA here is from genome assembly GCA_023529315.1 of Papaver bracteatum. NCBI lineage: Eukaryota > Viridiplantae > Streptophyta > Magnoliopsida > Ranunculales > Papaveraceae > Papaver > Papaver bracteatum. Next base: position 41,628 of record JAJJWX010000439.1, read on the forward strand.
GAATGCTTTATATTTTGTGAATTTATAGATTGATCCTACTATCGCTAGATCAAGGATCAAGGTCCACTTTTTAGTATTGTTTATACACACAATCGCTCCACAAAATCCTTCTGCAAGGTTTTGTGTTCTCTACTTGTGTACAAGTTATTCGACGATTACTTATCTCTTAACTTAATACTAGCAATAGATTGAATTAACAAATCAATTTAGTTGGCCACCTAAACAATCTATCAATCAATCAATCATAAATATTCATATAGTATAAACAAACGATAATCATATGAAGAACTTCAAAGTATATTAATATAATAACTCAAATCTTGTTTACAACTTAGAATTCATCATCAATCAATAGGTGTTTAGCTACTCATGGAAAAGTTAAGAGATAACGTTACGATTGAGAATCGCTCTGAAACCCTAGCTTTCGATGTTTCTTTTCTCCAAGACTTACAATTTCGTGACCTAATGATGTGATATCATTTTACATAACCTAACACCTTTTTATAGGTTTACATTGCTTGGTCTTCACGTATTTAGTTTGGTTCAAGAACCCGACCCAAAATAACAAAATAACATTCCCAAACGTTCCCTTAGGCCTTCCAAGTAGTTTATACACGTTTTACTACTTGCTAAGTATGCGTACCAGTATGCGTACCTCAAATTCCATCAGAAATTTTCGGAACTAGGGTATGCGTACCTTACTGTCTTCGGAATTCAATAAAAAGCTTGTTTTGGCCACAACTTCTTCGTCCGAACTCGGAATGACCTCATTATTTTTGCATTATTTTTATATTTAAATTATCTTCAAGATTGTGATGATAAATCCTTAATTTGAATGACTTAATCTCGGTATTTGGCCTGAGTCTTGATTTTGAGTGTTTTGCTCCTTTTCGTTGCTCTTCTTCCATTTCTACTGGACTTGGGCACTTGGATACTTGGAATACTTATCTTCTTAGCTCTTTTCAGCACTTTGTATCTCCTTTTTGGATGATTCACCTAATAGAGGCAAATAAGAGAAAACAAGAGTAATAATACGAAAATATGCAAGAATGATAGCTAAAACAAGTATGAAATGGACACTAAAATCATATGAGTTATGCACTTATCAGGTATCAGAGATTCAAAACATTTAAATTTCTAACAAAACCTATTTCATCACAAGTGAAATAAATGAAATCCACTTGCCAAAGCATCAGATTTAAAATGATCTTCTAGGGGCATTTTCGTTGAATGTATGAAGCCCCATGTTCTTCATACCTGCCACAACCAAAGGAATAAAAAGTAAGATTAAAAAGACGGAACTCCAAATGCAAATGATAGCAACCTACTAGGATTTCTGAATAATTAATATGATCCCATGGAAATATTTTATGAGTAGAAATTTCTAGATTGATTGATACAAAAACGGGAAAACAATGAATCCTACTTAAGCAGGATTTCTCCTTTCCAGGTTCTGTAAGGAAACTTGATTTCTGGGGTTGTGATATTTCGCTTGAAAATTGCAAAGGAAAATAATCACATCTATACCACAATCTTGTGCCCTTGCTGTCTAAAAAGATGTTCACATAAAAAAAAAACTCACTCTGCCTTGGAAAACCATATTTGCTGAAAAGAGCCAAGAGATGCCAGAATACCCCTCCTATTCAAACACTGTATAGGAAGTATTCACAAGTTAGATGATTTTCCAACAAAAAAATGATGAACAACAATGCAAACAATTGCATAAAATTTTATTAAGCAACATTAACAGTTTCTGTTTTATTTTCATTTTTTGGCTATAAAATATTGACAACATACAGCAAAATATTTCCAAAAGGAACATAAATGCCATTCAAGAGATTAAAATCAACAAAACATCACCAGTTATCAAGTACACGACCACATGCAAGCCATCCAATGAAAATAAGCAAAAAAAAAAAAAAAAAAAAAAAAAAAAACCTGAATCGCCGTTCTGGTGCATTTCCACTTGCCAATACCTTAACTCTTTTTTTTTCCTGCTCAGTAAAGTAAAGATTTTATTAGAAAAAGGAGAGCATGCCAAAGAGCAAGCAACCACCAAAAAAATATAGCCAACCACCAAAACCCAACAGAAGGTCCATAGCGTCCGGATGGAATTTTTTGAGCGGACGGCCTAGAATTCAATAATATTAGTGTGCGTATGTGGGTGAACGGGAATGGGTTAGGGAATGCTGAAAAGAAAATAACCTAATTGCTTTAGATCCACTTCTCAACTCCTTTTCTGTCTGTGTTCTTCTTTCCTGTCCATCCTTCTTCTCGCGTTGAATTTTGTGCATACTCTTTTAAAGAGTGTGCACATAAAAAAATAATCCAATTGGTCGATCAAACAAACCGTTATGTAATTCATTAAAAACACAAATTTTTGAATTTCAATTACCCAAAATTTGCAAGACCTCATCAACAAAATTGCACAAACAAGCAAATTCAACCCGTAACTCAGTAAATTTGAAACAATCTGAGAATTGGAAATCCATCTGCCAAGTGGGATCCATGTAACAAGGTCCCCGTTCTCCCTTCTATTTCAGTGTTATTTGACACTTTCTTAACTGTTTTTTTTTTTTTGCGGTTTTTTTATCTCTGCTCTAGGTTTCTAGCCATTGAAAATTTGCTATCAAAGGAATTCAGGCCTAAATTTTGTCATGTTTCTTAGCTTAATGTACTCTAAGAACTCTACCCCCTATAATATGTTACCTTCCATTTTCTATATTGAATTTGTTTTGTATGATTTTTCCTTCATAGATGTTTTTCTCAGAATACATGGATTCTGATAGAGGTACTTGACTTCATATTTGTATCTGTCTTTTCTTGGTGAATATCCCCAATGAGGTCTTAATGGAGAGATAGAGGTAAGGGAATCATCTAATTTGACCTTACACTTGGTTAAGAGTTGTCTATATCAATCATGCACACTGATATTCAATTCATGTGTAACCAGATGCTACCATAAAACACCACCGAGACAAACAATACCTACCAAAAGAGGGAATTCCATTGCCCAACATTTGAACGTTCAACAAGCATCTTCTTTAGCATATGCTAATCCAGGTTTGTTCTTTATTTATTTTTCGGAACCAATTTTGTGTTTGTTTTTTCACTACCTTGTTGTTAAATATTCTTCATTCGTTGGGTTGTTTATCGATAATGGGTTTTTCATTTCTTGGTTGTTCAATCATAAAACCAACGTATGAGATTGTATAGCTCAGATTAGTATTTTGCCAACTGATAGATTTTAATTTATTTTGTGTAGTCTGCGATTCTATATGATAGACCGTATAGATTCATAATTATGCATCGTGTAAAGAAACAATTGAAATTCACTGATTATAGAATGTTGTGATCTACAGATCTTTAACAATATTGCTATTTGAATTGATTTAAGGGTGACAATTTTTTACTAAAATTGTAGTTGAGTCAATAGAAATATCTTTCATTAGAAAATATGTTGTAGTTTGTATACTACCATTATCCAGTTCAGCTTATACTTCTCAGGTTATTTATCAAATCGTTGAAAGGTTGAGCAGCACTCCCTGTGATATGCATACAGGGAATTCCAATAATGTAAGTTATTTTTCATAAGCAATATCAACATGGATCTCTTAAAAGCATCTGGCTTGGATCAGGTGTGACTAGGATTTTGAATTTCACTAGTAGCATTTGCAGATGACGCCAAGTATGGTTTAGCATGTCCAAATCATCCCTGTATGCGGAGACCTAAAAAATAAATAAATTCCTTTTATTTTATTTTTGAAACTTTGAAGTCTTAACATCAATGTTTCGATATGCCATAATTTTCTGTGCGCATTTTTTCATGTATAAAACATGTAGGATATGGAGATGTATTCGTATATACCAGCCGGTTGATCAAACTCAAATTGCTACATTTTGTATTCATATCGTCTAGATTTTATTATTTTGCTCTTTTGCGTGGTTTAGTTACCAGACCTGATTCTTATTGATGGTATTTTCAATGATGTTGTAGTAAGATGATTCGTTCAAGACTTGTGAAAGCAGATTTTTAGACTCAATTTTAAAGCAAAAATATAAAAAACTCAAAATTAAAAAGTGTTATGAAAATTATGGAGAGACTGGGGATATGATTCCACTAATTTCCGCACTCATATGGTTCAAATATCAATTCTGAACAATAAAATATCAAATGATAAAGTTTTATTGACTTTAATTCATTGCCTAAGGTAGATTTCAAAAGTAATGGGTGTAAAACTAAAGCATGGGACATCAAAACTTCTAAGCTAAGCATGACCCATCAATTGTAATCACAACCATTCAATGAAACTCATAAATCAATTGAATAACAGTGCAAATAGTCATAACAAGAATTGATAGAATTACCACATTTGTGAAACTTGGCTTCCTCCGTCGCCCTAGAGGATGGTATTAGCTTATCATCATGGAAACACGCTCTAAAGGTGATTTCATTGCTCAAATAGGTGTTTACAAAGATGAAATATAGGGAAAATGATTAAAACCGGGTGTTTGCAACGCTTATAATTGTTGCAAAACACTGCTGTAGAGAGCGATAAATGTGTATTGTCGCTGTTAATATAGATCTACGACCCCTAGGTTTTTGTTGTTGACACTGTTGAGGAACGATGGTCTTTCGCTGTCTATTGTTCTTCGTGTTCTTCACAGCAGTAGCAGAAAACAATTTCCCTGTAACTCGATTTTACGCTCTGTTGATGCTCTAAACTTCTACCAAACTCTCCGCCCCCCCTTATGTGATCCCATCAGCCTATATATATTCATTTGGACCGAGAATAAACCCTCATAACTCCAAATAATCCCTGCAGTCAATAAAAAATAGTTCAATCCAAGGTAGAGAATTTCTTCCCTGATTTAAGCCTTCACGCGTTTTTGGACAGCTGACATACTCCATAATGTTTGAAACACGTCCCAGAAGTAGTTAAACTCGTGTTGTCTCATGAAATCTTCCCAAAATAGAATGTTCCTAGAATATTTTCACGTGAAAAAATATTAGTCATGAGTTCCTTGATTGATGATTATCTAGCCAAATTGGATCGGATTCAACACCCATACCATTCATGTCTAGCCCATTAGAACAAAACCAACTGATTTCAGCCATTGAATCTCCCTAAAACTGCTTCAAATTCTCAACCCTAATTTTGCCAGTCAAAGAACTCTTTTTCCCGCCAAAATTCATTTTCAAACGAAGGAGATGAGGTTTCCCCTTATCCAGCTGCTTGGGTGCGAATATCCTATAGGTGCCCCTTAGTAATTGAGGTGCCCCTTATCCGAATTGGGGGTCCATTTAGCAAATGTCCTCCGGGGGTCCAAATAGCACTTTTCGAGCAACTTTTTCCACACAAGTGTAATTCTCCAATAACACCTACAAACACACAAAACACCATAATAAGTACAAAATCGAGTACCAACATAGAGAAAATTGAGGACAACTTAGACACAAAAACTTGTCTATAAAATACCCCCAAACTTATTATTTGCTAGTCCTCGAGCAAAACTAATCCAGAAAATAAAATTTTAACTCACTAGGTGGCCCCAGTGACCGAGTTAATCTCGGGAGGGTTTACCATAGGTGTACCCACAAAACCATTACTCCAGACCCTATCTATCTACGCAGAACCTTGGAAGGCACTAAAGAATATCCTTGGTTGGCATACAATCATTGACTATAGGAGGAAGTACCCTGATGCGAAATTCCAATTGTTGTATATGAGTTTGCACTCAAGCATACTAAAATTCATATATAAGTGAAAGATCTCTACTCAGATAGTTTCTGGACATCATAACTGGAATCGACCAATCACATGGAAAGATTAAGAAGGTGAATGTAGAGAAAAACATAGATGGTTTTGATGTTGACTAAAGTGAACGGTGTTTCCAATTATCTGTCTGAAGGCCTCTGCCAAGGTGAACCTATCCTAATAGACTAAGATACCAGTCTGAATAATATCAACACAGCTGGCATGTACAAGGGGACCAGCTGTCGATAATCCTAACTCTAGGTCAATACAACTGGCATATACAAGGGCACCAGTGATCGAATTTATTGAATTTATTCTGGTTGGTCTGATGGTATGGTCTCAATTATTATTATTTTAATTTTTAATTTTTTTGGTGGTATCTCAATCATTATATTTCACCTAGTAATACAACTTGATTCGTGGGCCCCACCAAATCACTTAGAAATATATTTTAATAATAAAAAATAAAAACAGAAGTGGTTAGGATTCAACGAGATATGGCGAAACTACCATGTTTTTTTTCTAACACCTGAGCTCTTTGCTTTATGAATAGACTATATAGATGTTTCCATCTAGTCAGATTGGTTCCTCAACTCCTACAACTAAGATGCTTCCATCCACATAGATTGGTTAGTGCCAACCTTAATAAACATAAATTTCTAGGCTCTGGAGTTTATTTATTGCAACTAAAAGATAACAAAATTTTCTTCCCCACCCCCAAACTTAAATCTAACATTGTCCACAATGTTCTAAAGATGAAATTTAAAGAATGAACAAGGAGAAACTGTTACCACTTGATGGATGGAAAAATAAATAATGAAGGATATTACCGTAAGCATGAGCGTGGGTGCCTCCCAGAAAATGATAAATTTAAAGTCTTTAGATAAACATCAAATACCTCAAAAAGGATTGTCACCTTCCAAAGTCATATACCAATAGCCAAAATAGCTGTGGTTCCTCAGAACCAAATAGAGCAGACACAAACAAAAGACTACCATCTTGGATTAGAAAAATGAGCAGACAGAGCATAACTTGATCTAGGGATTTTAACAAGGTAACTAGATTTATCTGGGGTGTCTCTTTGGGATCTATATAAGTGTCTAGGGAAACAGGAATGACATGTCTCTAAGATCTGGGTTTCTTCATGGACAGTATCTGTAGGATCGGGTAGCAGAGTTTGAAGAAACTCAAGTAGTATCTTAGACGCACAAAGATCGAGTCCCAAGTTAGGGAATTCAATTAGAGATACATGATGATCATTAGAGTCATCCTTACCCCCAAACTTAGGGTGAACAATATCCTCAAATGGACCAAAATATATGGGATGAATTTTAGGGTCCATAAAGTCAGCACAATAACTAGCTTCTTTAGGAGACTGGTCATCTAAACGAACAACATCATCATATAAGGGATTATAAAAGAAAATGTCTAATATAGGCTCATCAACTAAGGTGTTCGTCATGGTTACCTCCTCTGAATCACTGAAAGGTTCATCAAATAATAGATTATCAAACATAGTGCAAGCTAAAGGATCAGGAACTAGAGTGCTAATCATGTTCACCACTTCTAAATCATCTATCTCAGAAGACTTAATGACATTAAATACATTTAGCTTAGCAGTTATATTACCAAAAGATATGTTCATAAGTCCTGTTCTACAATTGATGACAACATTAGATATGGCTAAGAATAGGCATCCTAAAATTACCGGTATTTGAGCACTTGGGTCCTGAACAGGCTGGGTATCTAGAAAAAAAAATCCACTAGGTATGTGAACCTATCAACCTCAATAAGAAAATCCTCTATGACACCACGAGGGACTTTGACAGACCTATCATCTAACTGAAGTGTCATTTTGGTCGGTTTCAACTTACCAAGACCTAGCTGGGTGTATGCATGATACGGGAGTAAGTTAATTCTAGCTCCTAAGTCAAGAAATGACTTATAAACTACATGATTACCAATAACACAAGATATGGTGGGGCACCTAGGGTCCTTATACTTAGGGGGTGTTTAATTCAGAAGAATTAAACTTACTTGACCAACTAAAAAGGATTTCTTATGGACATTCAGATTACGCTTTCGTGTACAAAGATCTTTAAGGAACTTGGCATAAGCAGGTATTTGCGTAATTGCTTCTAATAACGGAATGTTGATATTTTACTGCTTTAATATTTCCATTATCTCGTTGAATATCGACTGCTTTTTTGTTGGGTCTAACAACTGTGGATATGGGTCTCTAGGTACAAAGGAAGACTTATCAGGAATTTCATGGGACTCCTTAGAAATTGTTTCAGTTTCCCCAGCCATGGGTTCCTCTTGGGAAGTAGAAGGTGGAACTAAAATATGTCCACTAGGCATGGCTACCTTATTGTCTACTATTTTACCGCTCCTAAGGGTTGTTATCGAATACACATGGTTTGATAATTTCTCACCAGCTAAATATATTTGATGAACTCCTCTAGGATTGGGCTGTGGTTGACTAAGGAATTTTCATTTCTTTATTTCTTTCAAAGACTCGGAAATTAGACCTACCTGCCTTTTTAACTCGGAAATATCCTAAGATTTAGCCTGAACCATCTTTTTGTTTTCATATAGACCTTGTGCAACCGATTGCTGAAATTCTATAGTGTTCCGAGTTAACAAGGCGAGAGACTCTTCTAAACTCATGATTTTCTTATCTGAAGGGGTTTGAAACTGTGTTGGTCCTGAAAGATTCTTAGCATAGCTAAAACCTATGGGAATAACCTGAGAGTTACTAGACTGGCCTTGACTCTTGCCCTTAGACCAAGAAAGGTTTGGATGGTTTCTCTAACCAGGGTTATAGGTTTCTGAATATGGGTCAAACTTCTGATGGTTCTCAAATCTAGTGTTATTATAAAGTGCATGGGATTGTTCTTCAGTAGTCTGTCCTTCCCAAAAAGGCTCTACTCTATCACTAGAGTGACTCAATTCTAAAATTTCTAACCTTTTGGCTATGGATGCTATTTTAGCATCTGAATCATAAGATCCTTCTACCCTATTGACATTTCCTCTACTTAGAAGAATTGTTTTTTGGGGTTCCTTACTATTTTCCCATTGTTGGGTCTTATCGGCGATTTCATTCAAAAATGTCATCGCTTCATCAACAGTTTTATTTTCAAACCCACCTGTGCATAAAGACTCAACCATGGTTGTTGTCGAATAATCTAAACCCTCATAAAGGATTTGAACTAGCCTAACCTTCTCTAAACCATGGTGAGGACATTGAGATATTAAATCATTGAACCTTTCCAAATACCTATATAGAGATTCTCCCTCTAGTTGAGAAAAAGTACAGATCTGCGTCCTAATAGACGATGTTTTATGCCTAGGGAAAAACTTCTGTAAAAAGGCAGTTGTAAGTTGGTCATAGGTTTCAACTGACTCAGAAGGCAAGCTATATATCCAAGCTTTGGCTTTATATTTCAGGGAAAAGGGGAATAACCTAAGTTTCAAAGCATCATCATCTAGGTTTTTAATTTTCAGAGTACCACAAGCTTCCTCGAATTCCCTAATATGAAAATATGGGTTTTCACTTTCTTTCCCTAAAAAGATTGGGAGCATTTGTAGGGTCCCAGGTTTCAGTTCATAATTTTCCTCGGTTTCAGCTAACTTGATACATGACGGACGAGAGGTCCTAGTTGGGTTTAACAAAGCTTTAAAAGTTTCCATTTATGGCACTACCAAAGGACTAGGAGTTCTTTATTCACTAATTGTCAAGTTTTCAAAGATGAAGTTTCCGAAAATAGGGCTCTCAAAAGAAGAGTCTTCGAGCTCCCCGTCTTCACAAGAATAACTACTAGGTTTGTCACTAATCAAACGACCTAGAGTGTTTCTTTTCCAATCCCGTTCTCTAATGACCTCGGGCATACACTAGAGAAAACAAAATGAAAAGAAAAGTTCTAAAAGGAAGGGAGATTCTATGAAAACACAAACAAGGCTGACTCCACCATAGCAAACCTACTGATTTCTAGCAAAAAAAAAGCATGATGGCTCCACTTAAGATTGTTTCTAGACCAGTTTCTAATCTTTCGAAAGGGAATTCGTTACAATTCAAGCAGACCCCTCTGGAATCAATCAGAGTTAAAGTAAGCTAAATAGAGATGAGAGAATCTCGAAGGAGCTTTGATACCCAAGGCCTCACCGGCATTACAAGGCGGCATATTCAACTTACATAAACTATCATGAACTTCGAAGTATGCTTAAAAGAGTAACCAATATTTTTCCAATGACTTTCCTATTAAACTCGTTATTCTATCGGTCTTGTTCTAGTCAGTATTTTAAGCTTGGGTTCGCATTCGGTATCATTTTCCTAAGGCAGGCAAGAGGAGAACGGTGATGAAATCCGAACCCTTATCTTGTATGGCCAAGCCTTTCCCTTTACTAGGAAATTAAAGCAGCTGTATTCAGTTGCTCGACATATATGCAAACGAAGGAATACAGTAACCTGCTGACATGGGATTCGCGAGTGTTTCGACAAACTTACCTCCCATTCCAGACGGGGGATGAACCGTTTTAGTCGACTCGGGCCACAACTCTTATGTCATGTACGAACCCGAGGGGTCGAGGCAATTACATAATTGCCGTCCTTCTCTGCAAACAGTTTTATATTTAATTTCACCCTTCCTTAGGGTTTAAAAATAAAAAATAATGTCCAAGTCCAAAGTACAAAAAGTAAAGTCCAAAATAAAAAGAAAAATTACAAAATAGAGAATATGCTAATACAATTTCTAAAAGATAAAAAAAAAATCTAAAAGATACAAAAAAAATCTAAAAGATACAAAAAAATCTAATAAAATTCTCTTTTTTTTTTTTTGATTTTTTCTTTGTTCTTTTCTCTTTGTCTTTTGACTCAAAATCTTTAAGTGGTCACCAAAAGCTTTGGCAACTCCTTTTTCTTTCGCTCCGAAATCCAGGAATTTGTAATAAAAAGACAAATACCCAAAAATGTAAAATAGAAAAAATAAAATAAAATAATCTAAAAACTCTAGCCCAAAGACAACTCCGCGTCGGCGCCGCCAAAAATTGATGGTATTTTCAATGATGTTGTAGTAAGATGATTCGTTCAAGACTTGTGAGATTTTTCGACTTAATTTTAAAGCAAAAATATAACAAACTCAAAATTAAAAAGTGTTGTGAAAATTATGGAGAGATTGGGGATAGGATTCCACCAATTTCCGCACTCATATGGTTCAAATATCAATTCTGAACAATAAAATCTCAAATGATAAAGTTTTATTGACTTTAATTCATTTCCTAAGGTAGATTTCAAAAGTAATGGGTGTAAAACTAAAGCATGGGACATCAAAACTTATAAGCTAAGCATGACCCATCAATTGTAATCACAACCATTCAATGAAACTCATAAATCAATTGAATAACAGTGCAAATATTCATAACAAGAATTGATAGAATTGCCACATTTGTGAAACTTGGCTTCCTCCATCGCCCTAGAGGATGGGATTATCTTATCATCATGGAACCACGCTCTAAAGGTGATTTCATTGCTCAAATAGGTGTTTACAAAGATGAAATATAGGGAAAATGATTAAATATGGGTGTTTGCAACGCTTATAATTGTTGCAAAACAATGTTACAGAGAGCGATAAATGTGTACTGTCGCTGTTAATATAGCTCTACGACCCCTAGGTTTTTGTCGTTGGCACTGTTGAAGAACAACGGTCTTTCGTTGTCTATTTTTCTTCGTGCTCTTCACAGCAGTAGCAGAAAACAATTTCCCTGCAACTTGATTTTACGCTCTGTTGATGCTCTAAACTTCTACCAAACTCTCCGGCCCCCCCTTATGTGATCCCATCAGCCTATATATACTCATTTGGACCTAGAATAAACCCTCATAACTCCAAATAATCCCGGCAGTCAATAAAAAATATTTCCATGCAAGATAGAGAATTTCTTCCCTGATTTAATCCTTTACGCGTTTTTAGACAACTTACATACTCCAAAATGTTTGAAACATGTCCCAGAAGTATTAAATTCGTGTTGTCTCATGAAATCTTCCCAAAATAGAATGTTCCGGGAATATTTTCACGGGAAAAAATATCAGTCATGAGTTCCTTGGTTGATGATTATCTAGCCAAATTAGATCGGATTCAACACCCATACCATTCCTGTCTAGCCCCTTAGAACAAAACCAAGTGATTTTAGCCATTGAATCTCCCTAAAACTACTTCAAATTCTCAACCCTAATTTTGACAATCAAAGTCTCTTTTTACTGCCAAAATTAATTTTCAAACGAAGTAGATGAGGTTGCCCCTTATCCAGCTGCTTGGGTGCGAATATCCTGTGGGTGCCCCTTAGTAATTGAGGTGCCCCTTATCCGAATTGGGAGTCCATTTATCAAATGTCCTCCGGGGGTCCAAATAGCACTTTTCGAGCATCTTTTTCCACACAAGTGTAATTCTCCAATAACACCTACAAACACACAAAACACCAAAATAAGTACAAAATCGAGTACCAACATAAAGAAAATTGAGGACAACTTAGACACAAAAATGTGTCTATCACTTATACCATGTTTATTCTATTTTCATACGATAGTCTATGTGATTCCCTACATTAATGATCCATTTCGACTTTTAAATTTCCCACTCATGTCTTTTGCAGGTTTTTTGTACTTCTTGGTAGGTGTAATCTTACAGTAGAAACAATGAGTAGTATTTTAAATGGTTAAAGTTTGGTAGAAAGGCTGGGGAAACTTAACAATATAATTCATAGCTAAGTACTGAGAGTATCCTTTTCAGAAATTTATGAAATTCGGTACTTCTCTTTCAATGTTATTTGGTGGTTAATCCATTTTTGGAGACTCTTAGATGGTTCATACATAATAGAATGTAGGTTCTTCCTTTTAGGTAGTGGTATTTCACTCCCTGCTTATCAGTGGTCCTGTTCCATTGCACTCAGTACTTTCTATATTTTTGTATTTTTTTTTGCCATGTCACATACTGTGTTACCTTAGTAGTGAAATAAAACTTTTTTTTATCAAACAACTTGCGCTACGGTCGAAATCTAGGTTCAGATTGTTTCTAAGTGAGTATTACGATTTATACTTCTTTAGCATATGGTATATTTATGGTATGCATAATTGATTTTCTTAGTATATTCTATGTTGAAAACCCAAATTCATCCAGGATTCAATTTTTATTCTTAAGTTCATATATTTTATTCTCTTTCTAGGGACATGAAGACAGTTTGTTGAAGTACCCTAGAGTCTCATAATTAGACTTCCCTTTGTGAACCCTCGCTGAAACCCCCCATTCTTTTGGTTGCTCGAAGTAACACAATTTTGATATATATATATATATTTCTGAGTTCATCCGTCAATATTGATTGGTTCTTAATAGTTTGTTTGTCCCTTTCTGTAGATAAAGATCACTGAGCTCTGTCAAGACCTTGGCTTGGGATGGGGGTTGCATCTAATGATTTACGTCTCTTGCTATGGCAGCTTATAAGAACTTATCCATTGTACTATGTATCGTTGGTGGGGTTTTCCTCCATCGGTTCATTTTACTATTGTCTATACACAAAGCATTTTTTGGGGAAGGTGAGGGGATATTTGTTTAAGTTTAAGTCTAAAAATGCCCTTTATATGTTTATAATCATGAAAGGGATCTGTTTTTTATATGTTTTTTATATGTTTGTTTTATGTTACTGATATATGTTCAAAGGTAGTAGCTAAGCTAGCAATACGTCACAATATATTTTAATTTTGAATGATCATTATGAAATTGATCAACTTTGTTTGCTTTGTTTGTTTTCCTTTTCTTAGAATTAAAGATGTCCAGGTTCTTTTGCACTGGTGCAATAATTTTTTATTTTCATTAATCAGAAAAAACAAAGAAAGATTTTTATGTACTCGTAGTTGCAGGAAATCCTACACTACACCCTTGTTAAGAATTTGTAATAACCAACTCAAATTTGAAGATTAAAAATGACACTTTATTATTTGATTTTCAGAAATGTTTACAGAAAACGTAAGAACTCAAGAATACAACTTTTCTCTTTAAGTTTCTCTCTCCTCAAGACTTTCTCAACTCTCAAAAAATACATCTCTCTCCTATGAATCTATTGGAACCCTTTATATAGGAAATGACATGATGGATGACAGCTAAGTTTTCCTCTTATTTCGGATCTACTCTATGATCATATCGCGAGAGTCTTAATGTTGGTTCTCGCAAGTTTTGTAACCATCGCTAAATAATCATGCTATTCTCGTGTTTCTTCAATCGTCAATCATTATGTCATTCTTTTGTGTTATTCTCCAAGTGTTGTTGAAGAGCTTGCGGTGACGCTCGCTGGGAAGTGTTTTTAATCTCGCAGAGAAGTGTTGTAGCGATATTCTGGTCCTACATCTTGCCTCTTCTCATGTCTTTTCTGCGAAGAAGAGAAGATCATGAGAACTTTTAGAATTCCATAACTGCTTATCTTCGCCAGCTGTTTTCAGGTATTCTTTTAGAATCCCATAACTACTTTTCAGATTTCTCTGTTCTGATACATTTCTGTATCCTTCGCTAGCTTTTTTCACATATTCTCTCTTCTAATAAATTCTTGACACATCCTCTCTAACCGCTGCGATCTGACCACTCATGTCTTTTCTTTGCATTTATTGCATTCATCTTTTTCGAGAAATCTCTTCTTCTATAAATACTCCTTTCATTCTTTTCTTTTCCCCTTTTACTTTCTTCTTCTTTCTTTCCATAACTTCTCTGCAAGTTTATTGTTCTTCCGTAAATTGTGCGTTTGTTATCGCTGTGATTTCTTTCTTATTTTTCAACCTTTTTCTTCATTCCCATACTTAAAAATGGTTGTTGCTGGTGCTAAAAACTTGGTTGCTTTTGGTGAGATGCGAGAAAAACTCAAAAGTAAAGGTTTTACTTTATCTATAATTCCAAATTAAATCCCTAAATCCGAGCTTTCCATCAAATTATTTTCTGATCATCAATGTTCTCGTGAGAAAGTTATTGTATCGCTAGGTCAACTTGAAGCTGGTCTTCCTATTCCTCTCTATGACCCGGATCTTCCCTTATTCTATGAAATAATTTCTCACAAGAAATTCTCGCGAGTAGTATACCAATTGGGTGGAGATTGTATTCGATTACTACTTGAATATGCTTCTCGCGGTGCCAACAAAGGATCTCGCTATCCTGGTGCTGCGAATAATCCCCAATTCAAATATGTTTCAATCATTCCCGCGATGTATCCCATGGATAATTTCTTCACCAACTATGAAATAATCCACATGAAGAGAGATCGCACTTGCTGGGGTGTCCTCTTGCAGAAGAAAGATAAGATTGCTACTGATAAAGCTCTTATGTTAGATATTGATTGGAATACAAATAACAATCAAGGTCCTCGCCATTCTAGCGATGACAAGTGGTTTATTTTTCCTCTAATTTTAGAGGGTCCGTATATTTTTGGCACTCATGCTTTGCCTGCAAATCTCATGAAATACCAACCATGGGTGTTCTATTGGCCTGAGTAAGATAAAGAAGTACGTTCTCCTTAGTTCTTTGTATAACAAGTTATTATTTTTCCTTGATTTTTGTATCTTTAAGCTCTCGCTGATTATGCCTTTTTATTAGATTGAGAGATTGAAGACCAACTATGAGAAGTTTAGGAAGCCTGCTACTCGTTCATCTCTTCAATTACTCACAGATAAAGTAAAAAATATTTCTTTATAAATCTTAACAATATATTGTTGCCCCTATTTCTTATCTTTATCTGTGCTCGCAGGTAATTGAAGAATTAGAACCACTGGAACCAAAAACCAAGGTGA
This sequence comes from Papaver bracteatum, assembly GCA_023529315.1. Classification (NCBI taxonomy): domain Eukaryota; kingdom Viridiplantae; phylum Streptophyta; class Magnoliopsida; order Ranunculales; family Papaveraceae; genus Papaver; species Papaver bracteatum. Next base: position 57,201 of record JAJJWX010000439.1, read on the forward strand.
AATCTTCAAATGATCGCAAGTGGAAATCTAATGCTCCTCCCAAAGGGAAGCCTATTGTTCCTCGCAGTGAAGAATCTGATGATCCTCCCTTAAAGAGAAGAAAAACCCAACAATCTTCTTCTTCAACTCCTCAACGCACTCCAGAAAATTTAATTGTTGATTTTGATAAGGACAATAATGATGATGATAATGACATTCCTTTCATGAAAGATTCTTCCTCTTCTGAGTCTTCAATGGCTCAATTATCCAAGATTTTTGGCGATATTACTCATGGTATCGCTAATAATTATAGATATGAAGTTCTTAATAAGACATCCCAGGCTCTCGCCAAAGTCTGCGATGCCCCCATATTGGTAGATAATGATTCTCTCCAAGGAATCTCAAGATCGCTGACTCCAGTCTCTTAAATTCTCTTGGTACCCTGGTATGTTTTTATTTCTTCAACCTGTTTATGTATTTATTCCATCGCCAAGTCTTAACTTATATTATTCTCTCGCAGGTTGGGAAAGCTTCATTTGTTGTTGCCTCTGATTTGGATAAGAGACATGCATTTTCTCACCAGAAGAACATTGTACTTCGCGAAAAGAATGAAAAGCTTGAATCTGAACTTGCTAGTCTTCGTGAGAAGAATAAAGAATTAGAGTAAAATCTTTCCAACCAATCGCTCAAAGTATTCAACCTTGATACTGCCAATAAGCAACTCTTAGGTATGAGAAATTTCTTCTTTTCTTTTATATTTTTATTTTTCATTACTCTTTCTTAATTGATGTGTCATTCTCGCAGACATTTATGGTCTCACTGATGAATCTTTAACCATTCGTTCTTTCCCCGAACCAGTAGATAATGACACTCTTCTAGAGATTCTTAACAATTCCTTGAATAACCCTACCAAAATTAATTCTCTTTCCATAGATGAACTCAGATCTAAATTTCTCCTCTTAGAAATTGATCACAGATCTTGTATAGATGTAACTCACAGATTCAAACAACTTTACCACAATTCTAAAGTAGAGATTAAAACTTTAAAAGCCAAGAATAAAGATCTTTCAAAAGACAAAGATCGTATATCTAGGCAAGGAGCTGAAGCTTTAGCAAATTTCCAAAAGACCATTCTTGAGGTTCAAATTGAAAGGGATAGACTTCTTCGCGAAAAAGAGGATTTTGTTGAAAGAGAAAACCAAATTCGTTCTCGCCTTCTTATTAACAGTCATGAGGAGTTTTATTGGGCTGCTAAGGTTCTTGATAATGCTAGAATTAATCTAGGTGACTGTAGATGTTAGCCTTCACGTTGAACAAGTAGCTTTAATTAAAGACCTAATTTCTGAAAAAGAAGGTTGTTAATCTTTTTTCCTTGCTAATTCTTTGTTTTTATTGTTCTCCCTTGCAAAATTTTCATCTTGTTGTTATATACTCGCAGGTGCTGAGAAGAGATATCTTGAAGGAATTGGAGAACTTGAAGCTGACAAGAATCAACTTGCTAATAGTCTTACTGCTCGCAATGAGAAGTATTCACGGTTGAAAGAACAATTTAAAATTACTACGGCGAATTTCAATAGATCTCTTGTTGATGTTCGCAATAATTCCGTTAAATTGGTTTGTGATGATCATGATATTCCTTACTCTACGTACCCTGATCTTGCAAAGGAAATTCCAGCTAAAACTCCAAATCTTGTTATTTCTGATAGCGAGACTGAGGATTCTAGCGAAGATGAAGGTAATAATAAAGAAAAACCTGGCGAGGAAGAGAAATCTGATGAAGATAGAAATAATAATGATAATGATGAAGAAGAGAAATCTGGTGAATATGGTGATGGATCTACTTAGTTCTGTTTCTTCTCTTTTTATCTTCCTTGTAGTTTTTGAATACTTATTTCCTTCTTCCTGTAATATTCTTGCGAGCTTCTTCATATATAATTTTTTTTTTGCTTCCATCTGTATGAATTAGAAAACAATTCTTTTTCTGCAAATTAATCAATCAATATAATCATTACCCTTTAACTATCTGTATAAATGTATCATAATATCTATGCAATTTTATCATATGATGGATGAATAATAATTTCATCATTCTATGCATTCCCACACTTGCCTCTATTATTCATTTGCGATATGAAAAAATTGAGTAGAGATTAGATATTAGTTGTAAATCAAATTAAATTTGCCTCAAAATCGGCGATGTTATCGCTAGTAATAATTAACTTTATGATCTATGCGTAAAATTGCAAATCTCATAACTTCTGTGAGCATTATCGCAATAATCTTATGGTCTTATTATGCCTTCCTAATTAAAGGTCTTATTTTGCCACATTTTTTTCTTTCTACGACAAAATCGCAGGACGTCTTTACATTTGCATGTATTAACCCATTGATTTTGTCTTATCCATATTTTTTCAACATCTCTGAGATAATATGATAAGTATAAACTCTCTTGCAAGAATTAAACCTTATGACATTGCCGTATTGCGATGAAATCGCAGGACGTCTTTACACTTTCATTTAAAAACCCATTGATCTCATCTTAACTTTTCTCTTTTGGCCTGTTGCTTCTGTATAATTTTCGTCACGCGAAATATGACAGGCCTAAATGTTCTTGCAATCATAGAGCCCCATAACATTGCCGTCATTAGACACTTATCATCTCCCTAATGGAGGGTGCCGCCCTTATCTTCCCCCTGGTTGCCCCTTCAAGGAGGGCACATCGGCCATACAAGACTAGCTCCTCCCATCCAGATTTGCCAACAACCAGTTGTTTTCGCAACCTCTTGTCCTTTATGCCTATATGACTTATAGTTACAAGACTGTACCCTAAGTGGGGTTTTCTTCGGGCCAAGTGCATCATAGCCAAGACTTACCAAGAATGGCCAGGGTAGTTTCGTATGCCCCGGGAACCCTTGGCTCAACCATGTATGTCGGCGCCTTGGTCATACTCTGCACTTCTTAGAAGAGATTCTCAGTCGTCCAACCAGGGTATAGCCTTATATAGTTGGAAATCCAAGATCTCTCTCCTGGATAGGTTTTCTTTAACCCCGACATCTACATAACTCAGGTTCCAGTAGCGGTATAACCTTATCCATGAGTCATGTAAAGAGATACCCCCTTATATAACGTACTATTAGGTCTTAAATTTGCCTCTTGCGAGATTGTACTTCGCGAACTAAGGTGTACGCCATAAAGGTTTGTCACATTCTTTTAATCTCTGCGAAATTTTATTCGCGTTTCTTGTGAGTATCAGAACTCTAACAAAATTTCTTTATTCTGATCTTCTCTTTTCTTGTACACTTTTTCAATTTCATTTTTTTTTTTCATAATTTTTTTTTTCAAAAAAAAAAAACATTTTCTTCAAAAAATTCATCCATAAATTTCTTTAAATCCAACATTTTACCTTTCTACTTACTATTTTTTGGTTCTGCTTTTCTGTTACGTTTTGTTATTTTTTCTTTATCCGTGAGACGCTCGCCATTAACTTCCTCTCGCCGCTCTATTGCATCAATAATTAACCTTTCACATCTCTGTCGTTTCTTGATGTTGTACTTCCAATTGCTATTCTTCTCAGCTCTTTCCTCGCAAGTTTTATATCAATCTCATAACATTTCTTGCTTTCTCCCCAATCTCCCTTAATGACTCCAACACCATTAGGATGAGGAAATTTAATACACTGGTGAAAAGTAGATGTTACACCCAATATCCCATGTAGACAAGGTCGACCAATTAGGGCATTGTAAGGTGATTCAATGTCCACAATACATAACAAGATCTTTGAAGATATCCGCTTTAATGGAATTTGCATTGAAATTTCCAATTTTGGTTTGTTAGATGTTCCATTAAAGCCATAAATTTTATATGTTGATGGTATCAGATCCTCATCTTTTCCACCCATGGTTCTGTAGGTATGATAGAATAAGATGTCAACTGAACTCCCTGTGTCTATTAGAACTCTGTTGATGGCCCAATAATCTTCGTTTTCATCATCATTTTCTTTATCTTCTTCTTCTATCTGCTTTGGATTTATTTCTAACCTGACCACCAATGGGTTGTCGTGCATCTCGCCAGGCTCTGGTACTTCTTGTGCAGTGAAAGTAATAGTTTTCTTCTGCCAGTCTTTTAATGGCGAGGCTATCGCAATATTCATTATCTCTCTTCCATCTGTGTCTATCGTGAAGACTCTGCTTAAAAAATTATCATGGAAATCCTCAATAGTTCTGTATGAATGTACAATGGAATTACAAAACGAATTCTTTGCTTTAGATCCAACTTCTATTACAAATGTTTCTGCTCCTTTTATAGCATTCACTCTGCGAATTTCTGGTGCTGGAGGTAATTGCTGAGATTGTGGATGCCCAAATAGAAAGTGAATTAACTTCCCCTGATCAATCATCCTTAAAATTATCCTCTTTACATTCCTGCAATCATTTACTGAGTGACCATGAAAGTGATGGTAAGGACAAAATTCTTTCCCATATTCCATGGTGATGGTATATTTTCCATCAGAATAATAGCTTCCCAAATTTTTTCTATACTAGCATTTAGAGGTGGCATCTTAATTTCTTCCCATATTATCTTCTGATTACCTTGGCTTCTGAAATTGTTTTTCCTCTGACCACCATATGTTTCCTATGGTAGATCAAGTCTTTGGATTTTGTTATTTCCTCCGCGATTGTAATATTCTTCTCCCTTTCATACTCTTCTTGATCTCGACTGCCCATCGCTACTAACTTCTGCTGGTTACTAATCACCACTTTCTCTTGTTGTGCCTGCGAGGTGCTCGCCACATTGTTAATCATTTTAGGAAGTAAACTTTTGTTTGCCGCTACTAACCTGGTGTTTGCGATTGGATATGATTCCATTTCATTTTGTTTCTCCTCCAAAGCAATGTATTCTTCTTGTAATTCTCGCAGTTTTGTCATGGTGATTGTATTTTTAATTCTGAAAATTTGTTTGTATAATAAATTAGTTGCGAACATTGCATTGATGAAAGATAAAATGAGGTATCTTTCATCCACTCTTTCATCTATCTCGCTTCACATTGACTTCCATCTTATGGTTAAGTGCTTCAAACTCTCGCCAATCCTCTGTTTTAATCCAAATACATCTTTGATGCCTGGCCGCGATGAATTATTGCATATATATGCTCCCAGGAATGTAGCTTGTAAATGATCAAAAGAAGTTATAGTATTTTTTGGAAATCCCTCAAACCATTTTAGCACCTCGCCAGTTAAGCTAAACGCAAAATACTTGCACAATACAACATCATGATTCTCCCATTATAGCATACACCTGACATAAGCCTTAACATGCTGAACATCACAAGTAGTTCCATCAAATATCTTGGTTAATGTTGGTAAATTGCATTTAGGAGGTATTCCTCTTAGCTGTACTTCCTGAGCGAAAGGAGTTCTCGCAGCTTCTTCAATTGCTTCATCAAGTTGCCTTCTGCCTCCTTCTATTCTATTGTTTATAATTCCTCGCATTTCTGTTAATTCTCTCAATATTTGCTCATTCTCAGCTGAATTTTGCTCCATTGGTCTCTTTAATGCAGTTTCCCTTCTTATGCGTTCTTGTCTTTCTTGTCTTGCGAGATTTTAGGCGTCTTCTTCCTCATCGTCATCCCACCTTTCTCTGCGATTTTCTCTTTCACCTTCCTCTTGAAATCGCAACTGATTATGTTGTCTGTCTTCTTCTCTGCGAATTTCTTCATTTCTAATTATTTCTCTTCGTTGTCTTTCTATTCTCATATGTATTCTATCATACTCCTCCTGAGTATTATCATTGTAGAGATTTTGTGTACGTCTCCTTTATCGATTTTCATAGTTATTCTGTCATACTGCCTCTTGAAATTCTTGTTCTTCTACTTCTGCCCTTAATCTTTCTCACTCGCAAGCTAGACGTGCTTGTTCAGCATAATGTCTCTCAATTTCTTCTTCAATTATTCTTCGATTTCTTTGAATATCTCTCCCATGTAATATACTCCTACCTTCTTCTGGATTTTCTTCACCATTCTGGTTGTTTCTTCCCTCTTGATTTCTATTGTTACGTCTATTATCCAAAGCTTCGCCCCGCGGATTATAGCGATCATCAATTATCTCTTCTTCTCTATGACATTGTTCTTCATTTGTATTTTGCATTCCTTCTCGAATATTTTCTCTAACATTTCTTATTGGGGAATTTCGCTTTGGTTCTTCTCTTAATGATCTTGAACTTGATCTAACAATACTTCTTGATCCCCTTCTTTGTAATCTTAAATTTTCCACTGTTAGCTCATGATTTTGTCTTGTTAAGTTTGCACGTTCTTCTGCTTCTAATCTCCTTTCTTCCTGCATTTTTTGTCTTAAATCATCTGTTATTTCATTTTCACCTTCTCCATGAATTAATCCCTCAGCTATTTCTTGATTTCTTCCTTCTCCTCCTTCATTTCTTAATTGTCGATCTTCTGCTTCCTCCATTGAATCCGATCTCCAAGTATGCACACTCACCCTATCATAATCCAAAACTCTATCTCGTATTGGCGTTTGTTGATTCGGCTGTTGAATTTGATTTTCCCTTTCATTTCTTATTGTATTTCTTCTTGTTCTTACTCTTGAAGATTCTCCCATTTTATTTGTCCTTTCTCCTGAAAGTCTTTTACTTCTCCTTACGGTTGTTGGTGGTTCTGATGTATTCCTTCTTCTTCCAACTATTAATTCTTATTAAGCTGTTTAAGATTGTGTAATATCTTTTTACTAATTGTTCCAAATTCCTTCTAATCACAATGTCAATTTTTACCTTTTTCTTCAAATATTCCTCAATTCATCCCTGTTTCGGGCGCCAGAATGTAGTTGCAGGAAATCCTACACTACACCCTTGTTAACCAACTCAAATTTGAAGATTAAAAATGACACTTTATTATTTGATTTTCAGAAATGTTTACAGAAAACGTAAGAACTCAAGAATACAACTTTTCTCTTTAAGTTTCTCTCTCCTCAAGACTTTCTCAACTCTCAAAAAATACATCTCTCTCATCTGAATCTATTGGAACCCTTTATATATGAAATGACATGATGGATGACAGCTATGTTTTCCTCTTATTTCGGATCTACTCTATGATCATATCGCGAGAGTCTTAATGTTGGTTCTCGCAAGTTTTGTAACCATCGCATAATAATCATGCTCTTCTCGTGTTTCTTCAATCGTCAACCATTACGTCATTCTTTTGTGTTATTCGCCAAGTGTTGTTGAAGAGCTTGCGGTGACGCTCGCTGGGAAGTGTTGTTAATCTCGCAGAGAAGTGTTGTAGCGATATTCTGGTCATACAGTACTAATAACACTATATATACTATCTCAAATATATGAATTTTTTTAACTTGGTTTCTTTTAATAATTACAGGTGTGAGATGCTATAAACCAATGAAGGCAGTAGTAATTTGCAAGGGTTCGGGGTTAGGAAATAAACCCATCAGGGTAAATAAATCTAAGGTTTGAAGAAGAAGAAAAAACTGGCGATATCAAATATATTTGCTTTCATTGCTAAGCAATTGGTTAGTATATCCAATCCAAGCCTGTTATGGGGGGGGGGGGATGGTTTATTAGAGGGGCGGAATTGTGATAGTAATGTCCCTCTAGTTGGTTAGGGGATGTTCTATAGGGGGTGTATATTGACTAGATTACCCTCCCCATTTTTTAACCTAAATCAAAGCTAAATTGAAATTTTGTTTTCTTTCTTCTTCTCTTCTCCTCCTCCCATCAACTGTAACCTCCATTAAAACTCAAAATTTCATTATCTTCGATTAATCGACGATTCGAAAATTAATCAAGTATAGTGTAATGACTTATATGAAGTATGTTTTGAAAACCCAGTTACGATTTGGTTTATTTTGTTCAATTTAAGTTTAATTTCTATCAAAAAATAGGGTTTCAGATGAAAATTCAAATTGAAATTTCTGGGTTTATGTGAGTTAAGGCTGATTTTAACTCAACTACGAACCGTAACTGGAGATTTTGAAGTTGTTACGGTAGGTAATTGAAATTGAAATATTACCAACCGTATGTTCTTATATCTGAGAATTTTATTCAGTTACGGTTGGTAACCATTTTAGTTTACGAACCGTAACTCAGTTACGGTTGGTATCGAGCATTTGTTACCAACCGTAAGGTATCGAGCATTTGATTACTAATCGTAACTGAGTTACGGTTCGTATCGAGCATTTAGTTACCAACCGTAACTGGTTTTACGATTGGGTTTTCTTCAAATTTAACCAGTTACGGTTGGTAGTTCATCTTTTACGGACCGTAACTTCGATTTACGGTTGGTTATGAGCAAAATTCCAACCTTAATTAGCTCTGAAAATGTAAAAAAAATTGAATTTTTTACATACTTTAAAAAACTTTGAGCAACAAAAATCTAGTTGGGACTAATTTAGAAGTATACCCGGTCATTTTCAGGTCCTGGTTCTTCATTTTGTTGGTTAATTTCTTCAATTGATTGAGGTTGACCTTCTCCTCTAAACTTTTTTTTTAAACTCTAAAATCTGATTTTGGTTTTGATTTTGAGTTAATATAAGTGAAATTAATCATTAACCCTAAACTTGATTATCATCACTAAACTATGTTATCAATTATGAGGGTTAATTTGTCATTTCCAGTTTTTTTTTTTTGATAAGGGACACTTGAATTATCATGTAATGACCCTTTTTGTCCTATTACAATGCCGCCCCTCTAATAAACCATGCCGCCCCTATAACAGGCTTGATCCAATCATTTAATTTTCAACTTGAAGAACTTTTCATGTTTATTGTTCTCGGCCCTCCTCCAAATTCACAAAACTTTCTCATTTAATTCTGTAGGTATGAGTTCTTTAGCGTGTTTATATTGATTCAGCACTCTAATCTCTCTTATGATTGACTTATGAGGTTACAATTGAATTTTTGAAATTTAGGATTATCGTTGTTGAGTTTCTAGGTAAGAATGGTGAGTGGTCTGCATGAAGCATTCTCAAGTCTGTCTATGCTAAATGGTGTCATATATTGGTGGAATCAGCACCACATTGTAATTTTTTCATTCCCATCGTCAGGTTAGTGTAGATGGTGGATTTTCGACAAGGGCTAAAATCGTAAACCCGTAATTATATGTACTCCTGATTCAGCAATCATATGAGTATTGAGGCTCATGTCTCTTATCGAAAGAATGAAAGCTCATGCCACAAGAATCTATGACTGAGAATACTGTCTCTCAGAGTATATGTAGATATGTAGTCTCTCAGATGAGGCAACAACATATCTCATGAATACTAAGAAATTTCAGTAATTACTTCTATATAGAATCGAAAGATTGGACGGCTCCTAAACAGCTTGCCTGCTAGTATAGAGAAATAACGTCTTCAGGATGTAACAATGTTTTCCCTGACTATATAAAAGAAATATAACGCTTCAACAAGCTCGTGATCACTTAATTCATGAATAATTAATGCTCCTAGACGATCGTACTAGTATAGAGCCATTAATTAATTATTCCTAAATCATTAGATTCATTAACTGAATCCCTGGAAAATATTCTATGTTTTCCATAATAATTCATTACTTCAATTCATGGTTCTTCCCAGCAGAATTCCATGGGTTAGTAATAAGTATTCAACACACGGGCATCTGAGCTACCTTCGAGTAAGCCTAGACCAAAATGGTGCAAGTGTATTTAGCAATAATGCACTAACGAGCATCTGAATGCACGAACGAGTATTTGAAAATACGACAAGACGATGAACCTATGCAAAATAGGAAAGAAAATAATACATAATAAAATATTAGTCAAGGCGCTAGGGGACTGGGCTCACCCCCATCTAGCTACGATGTGACCAGTCCCACGTCCAAATTTTATATTTTATCATATTTTTATTATTATCCTTGATCTCATGAAAGTCTCTCCATTTGAACAAATATCCTTCGTTTTAAGGAAACTCCCCAGTTTCATGGTGTTTCCTTCGCATCAAGGAAATAGTATAAAATTGGGAAAGGTGTCATGGGACCGTGTCTACTAGCCGGATGGCTATGCCCTAGTCATGGCTGGTCCCACACCTCATGATTCCTTAATATTTTATTATTATTTCCCTAATCTCATGAAAACTCCTTAATTTCATGATATTTCCTTCAAATCATGAAAAATAATATAAAAATAGGGAAACTCGTGGTACCGGGGCCCAGCCGGCCGGTCATGCCCTAGCCGGCCCCACACGCCCCTTATTTTATTTTTATTATTTTTATGTTTCCTTGATTCTATGAAATTCCTTGATTTCATGATGTTTCCCTCAAATTATAAAAATTCCTCCAAATCATGAAATAATACATAAAATTAGGGAAAACTCAGGGGACCGAGCCCTAGCCGGCCGAGCATGCCCTAGCCGGTCCCACACACCCTTATTTTATTATTATTAATATTATTTATTTACTTCATCTCATGGAAACTCCTTCATTTCAAGGAAACTCCTTGATTTCAACAAAACTCTTTAGTTTCAACAAATTCCTTGATTTTATGATATTTCCATAAAATCATGAAAAAAATATAATAAAATTAGGGGAATGCTATGGGAACGGGCTCATTAGCCGGCCGGTCATTCCTTGGCCATAGATGGTCCCACACTTCATGATTCCTTCATTTTATTATTATTTTTCCTTCATCTCATGAAGTTTTCCCGGTTTCAGCAAAAATCCTTGATTTCTTCATATTTTCTCAAAATGTTGCTCAAACGCACATCAGAAAATATCAAAATTCTCAGAAATGTGATATGAACACTTTGGTGATATGAGCATGTTACCTTGAATGACCAAGGTTGGATATTTGGCTTGCAAGGAGCCAGTCCCACGCATTTTCACAATTTGACCTAATTTGCGCAATTGCACGTATTAGGCCCAAAACTCTTCCAAACAACTTGGAACTTCATAAGATGATCATCAGTCGATCCCATGACCAACCAGGGCCGGTTTCATGACCCCTTAGTCGGTCCCTCATCTCTTCATAATTAATTAGGTTTTATCACCTAAGGCTCAGACGAGCATTATTTTAATGATTAAACCATCATTTAATCATCCTGTTATCAACAAACCAACTGGTCTTCAAGAGACTTTGGTATATTCTTGCTCACATGAGCATGTTGGCGCTACATGGTCGACCCATAATCCCATGTAGCCGGTCCCTCCTTCACTCCGTGGTTAATTTCCAATAAACTTTCAATTGGTCATCAATTGATCGAATTAGGGTTTTGAGTCCAAGGTTCATAATTCCAGATTCAAATACTAATAATTTTACGATGATCTCGTGATCAACATCTTATCTAATATACTTGGTCAAGTTACCAGTATTTCAAATTAATATTTTATTTGGTCACGCTACCAATAATTCATCAAACGAGCAACATTTGCTCAGATGAGCAATATTTGCTCAAACTAAGGAATATTGGTTCAACTATCAATATTCAACGACTCATCAAATGAACAATATTTGTTCACTTTAGCTATCAACATTTATTCGAGAATTATACCTCTGTTTCAACAGACATGCTCAATTTATGAGTCTTAGAATAGTTTCAAATCACGTTTGACTCAACGATATAAGGACTCATCGTCCCATGAAGTCAGCAACTGACTAACTAAATACACGTCTGCCTTGAAAACTCCACAATGACACGAGACATCAATCGTGTTACATGGGGGGATATTAACTAAGGTTTTGGTTTGGTGATCTACGGCACGTGTGTTCATACACACAATGAGAATGTGAGAAAGTCGTGCAATCAGTTGAAGGAGTTAACAAAGTAGTGGATGGAAAATCAACCAAGTCTCTGCACATTGAGAAACTGGTTTTAACACGATTTTCACTTCCCCACACCTTGATTCCATCAACTGTCGCACTTCATGGGATCATGGTGTTTACAATTCTAGTAATATAAGTAAGTCTCTGAATCATGATTGAAATAAGGACAAACTCACGTCAAAATAGACAACACGAGATCAACAACTCAACGTCTGAGCAATTACTCTCAATAGAGTAAAATTCAATTAATAAGATCTTATCTTATTTTCAGAATACACAACACACATACGATCTTCGATTACCATTGATCTCACACATTTCTCAGCTTCCCTCCTGCAGATCGACCCATCCTCTCTTGTGACCGAATTTACTGTCGAACGGCCATTATCCTGGTTTAGGCTAGAGTACTACGTACAGATTGATCTCTCAAATTCAAAGCACTCCATTCTTGCAGTGCATCTGTGTGAGATTTAATAGTTCGCTCAGTTCAAGGAGTTTCTTCCGCACGGTCGTCTCCTCAATTCCGTGAAAACCAGCAACTTGTTTTCCCCCATCTACAGTTAGTAATTTTAGATTACTGTTTTTATTTTGGTAATTTTAGTTGTGTTCATATGATTTTAGGCAAAAGTGCAAGCTATTAAGTCAATTGTAGCTCTTTAGGGTTATGTTGTTACCCATCACACAAGTCTTAGTTTGAGATGAAAAATAGGAAGCGGAATGCCATGAGAGTGTAGAATAATCTTTCATTAAAAATAGAATGTCATGAACTTTGGTAAAAAGTATACAAATGGATGTTTATGGGGTTTTCGGAATTTGCGTATCTTAGTTTTGGGATATGAGATGCGGATATAAATATTAAAAGTTAAAAAAGTATTAGTACATGGTTTCATTTATCATGTTTCCATACAGTACGAATGGAGTGAAAATATAGTAAAGTCATCACCAACTGCTAAAATATAGACTCAATTTTTCTTATGTTTCATTCTTTATATTGTTATGAATGAACGATAGTCATGGTATTGCAGTGATATTTCAATAGTCATCAGTGAGTATGTTATTTATCTATTCAAGTGGCAATTTCTGAAGATGGGTTTTGTTTTAAAATATGCTCAGTTTATTGCCCAATTTGTCTGCCAAGAATTTGTCATTTTATTTTGAGTGAATGGTGACACATCGCAAAAATGTCAGACAATTGATTTTAAGTCTGCATATTTATAGGATTGTGCCGAAAGGGAAAGGCCCCGAGTATCTTGATAGAACATTCTTAGTGGAGTCTGTGAATATTTATCCATGGAACTTCAGCGCTTCGTTAGAGCTTCAATATCTGTGCACCACCACCGACATATTGAAGAATCTTGATTAAAATTCAGAGATATAAATCTTATACAAAATATGGTGGGTGATTTTCTTATTGTATTTCTTCTACTTATCCGCATAGGTTTCATGTTTAAGTGTTCTTTGATTGCTTAAGTTTAGTGTTCCAGATTTTGCATACCATTTGATGTAAGTACAAAAGTTCATTTTTTGTTCCTTCTTTCATTTTAGGGGTTTTTAAATCTTCAATTCCATGTTATGATTTCAGGGAAGTTTTGACTCCCTGAAATCCATTTGTATGTTATCCCATTTCAATGATAATTCGATTAGAGCCCCAAAATTATTTGTTTTGTAATATTTTTTTCACTTTCTCAATGTAATTGTTTTGTACTCCCCTGTCTCTAAAAAATAGGCAGGATTGTGTGTAAAATTAATTGATAGCAACCCAACATAGTTTTTAGTTACTTTGAATATGTTTCACCAAATACTAATTTGGGCATTGCAAGGTTGCAGTTTTTCTCATAAGTCCCTTCCATTTTTAGATTTTCCCAACATGATCCATGTAAGTCATATTGTACTTTGACTTCTAGTGACACTCACCTAATGGGTTTGTGATGTTCACATTCAATCAATGATCATCATTCAATTATTCTGGAATCAACGAATATAAAATGCACGAAGATTTATTTTATTTTTTGATAAATGCCTAAGCATGTCTAGAGGGAAGGAAAAATCTAACACCTAACACAAGAAAAAAATATCAAAAGAAGGGCAAGAGCCACCTCCAAACCAGAACAACAACAGATTCACCAAGGGATGAGAGGTTATCATTAGTTATGAGAGACATAGGTAACAAAAACTGGATCAGTGGGGTCATTGTTAGAGCACTTCTCAGTAAAAATTGCATGCGTTTCTATCTCATGCATATTTGTCAATCTTAGTGATCAAAACTATAAAGACTTGATTTCTATTCTAGTATAGCTAAGGTCTCGGACTAGGATAAAAAGTGTAGTTGAGCTCAAGAACTCCATGGCGATCATCATACAAGACGAAGGACTACTCAAGGAACCAGTGGATCTTCATCGACTAAAAGGTATGTGGAGACTTTAACTTATCTATCACTCAAAAGTCTATCTACTATATCTCCTATCTTGAGACAAAAGTCGTTTTACTATATAGACTAAAGATATGCACATGTGACATTTCGAGCTGAGTATATCTCACTTATCTATTTCTTGAAATGTGTGTTGGTAAAGCTTTCGCTTTAGCCAAGTTCATCTTTGCCTAGTGACAAAAATCATGTTATGTTTCAATCACTTTGGAAATTGTTCTGACGAAAACTAGTTCGTGAATAACAGCTATATGACGTCCTCTGAGAATGTTTCAATGATTGAAATGAGAGTTTATACTATATAACCATTGTGGGATATAAACATTGTTTTGGTAACACATATATGTATAAGTCCTTAACACTTGAACCGAAGTTTGCGAACTTTGTTGATCAAGTGGAACCCAAATGTGAGCAGCAACTCAGTCCGCGAACTGGCATAAGTTCTCGAACCCGAGAATTTGCTGAAGTTGAAGCTCAAGTGCAGTCCGCGAACTGACGGAAGTTCTCATCCCTAGAAATTATGCTGGAGTTTATTAACTTCAACCGGTTAGCTTGAGTCCGCGAACTCAAGAGGTTATGTCTGAAAACGTTGTTCGTGAACTTATCTTAAATTACTAAGGAATGATTTTGCAAACGGTGGATTTATAGTTCATGATTAATGATTCGAGTGAATCACAACGTTTTTGATTCAATTGTGTCTCTTGTAGTACTTGAGATCTCATAGCAATTGAACAACTCTCTAACTAGTTCATTTGAGTCATTTGGACTAGTTATAGTGAAGAAGAATATGGTTGATATGAAAGTTATCATTTGAATAACCATTTGGTTGACTAATATTGAACCAACCATTGTACACGTTTGGGTACGGTTACATGAATTCAAAACAACAAGTACATGTGTCTATGACAAGCTAAGTTTTTGATCTAACGGTTGAGAGATATTAGCTTGTATCTAATCAGGTTTTCATCTAACGGTGAATATTGAATGCTTTGTTACCAAGCTAACATTGATTTCAAACCCTGATTTGAAAGACTAT
Source organism: Papaver bracteatum (assembly GCA_023529315.1). NCBI lineage: Eukaryota > Viridiplantae > Streptophyta > Magnoliopsida > Ranunculales > Papaveraceae > Papaver > Papaver bracteatum. Next base: position 72,434 of record JAJJWX010000439.1, read on the forward strand.
ATAAGGAGAACTCTAGCCATTGGAAAAATTAATCCCCACACACCTTTCTTGTGTGATACTAGTTTTCTCTAAGCTAGAGTCGATCTCCATTAACCCTTGAGTTTTCTCTCTAAATTCGGGTTAACGACTTAAAGACTTCATTGGGATTGTGAAGCCAGATTGATACTACTTTTCTTGTAGTTGTGTGATCTGATCTTGTTGTTTCTATCCTGTGAGTATAATTGTAATAATTGGCTTGAGATTTCTATCTCCGATAGGCAAGATAAAAGTAGTCACAAACATCTTCGTCTCATTGTTTGTGATTCCTCAATAATCTTCTTGGCCGCGTCGATTAAGTTTATTGTGAGGTAATTGATGAAACTGAGCTGTTCTTGGGGAATATAAGTCTGGTTTTATCGATTGGTTCCTGTTCACCTTGATTTATCAAAAGACAGAACAAAACTCACATGTTTATTCGTGCGAGATGAATTTATCTATTACCTGTAGACTTTTCTGTGTGAGACAGATTTGTTTGCTAAAGTCTTCGACTTTAGGTCGTAGCAACTCTTGGTTGTGGGTGAGATCATCTAAGGGAATAAAGTGCGCAGTGTCATGCTGGGATCAGAGGCGTAGGAGCATAACTGTACCTTGGATCAGTGTGAGATTGGTTGGGGTTTAACTACAGTCCAGATCGAAGTTAATTTGGAGTAGGCTAGTGTCTGTAGCGGATTAATATAGTGTATGTTTAATCTGGACTAGGTCCCGGGGTTTTTCTATATTTGCGGTTTCCTCGTTAACAAAATTCTGGTGTCTGTGTTATTTCTATTCCGCATTATATTTTGTTATATAATTGAAATAATGCAGGTTGTGCGTTGTTCAATCGATTAGAATATCCGACCTTATTGGTTATTGATTTAAATCGATTGACACTTGGATGTTGGTCTTTTGTACCATCCAAGTTATCTCTCTTTGATTAAACTCGCGAATCATATTTGCTTGAGTAAATCAAATCGAGAGATTGAGATAATAACTCCTGGGGATATTTTCTATTGATTGAGTCTTGTTGATTCTCTAGAAAACAACTCGGAGTTGTCCATACAGATTTCTAATCGAAATATTGGGTGAGGTTGTTAGACCCCTGCATTTTCAATTGGTATCAGAGCAGGCAAACACGTTTAAGACCTTATAAGTTTGTGTTTGTAGCGATCTGATTTTATGGACGAGTCTATCTCTAATAATGTACCAGTTCATAAATCACCAGATTATTTTCAAAGCTTGTATTTACCTGAGAAAACTATCAAATCTAGGTCAGTATATAAACATTCTCTTAATGTAGAACCTGTTGAAATACGGGAAATACGCCTAGAAGAATAGTTGGATGAACTTTATGATGAAGGTGATTTATATATTGATAGAGATGTTGATGAGGAAGTCTCAGAGTATGTTAAGGTTTTGAATTCATAAGAAAAGAAGAAAATGACAACTTCTCATGTCACACCTCTTCTGAATCCTCTCTGTCGAGAAAACAAGAAATTGAGAAGATGTTACGCAAGTGTTTATGTTTCGAATCGTTCTAACGAATCGATCCTCAAGGATTCTGAGGAAAACCTGCGTATAAAGTCACTTGAATGTAATGATCTTTATCAAAAGTATTTTTTGTTGGAAGAAAAACTTGCAGAATCTGAAGCAAGGTTTAACTCTCTACAAATTAGTTTTGATGACAGAGAAAGTGCTTGTCTCGCTAGAGAAAAATGCCTTGAGGCTGATTTAGCTGCTGCTCTTGATAAAATCAAGATGTTGGAAGATGACTTGAAAAAGTTCAATACTAGTTCAAGAAAATTAACCATTATGCTAGGAGCAAGTAAAAATCATCGTGATACACGAGGATTGGGCTATAAGGGAATAGATGCTCCAAGTATTAGGAAAGATGTAAAATTTATCAAGGCTAGTGATTCTTCTCAACAAAAGGTTTCCACTGATGGCAAAAGTGAAATACCTTCACCGGCAGTTAAGGTTTGAAAGAGAAAAGTATATCAACCTCCAAAGTCAGCACATACAGATCGAGGTAAAAACATTCCTTATGTTTACCAATATTGCGGAAATAAAGGTCACCTGGAAAGGAGATGTCGTTACCGTATAAGGAATGAGAAACTTCACGATGTTCTTGTTTGAGCATCACAAGAAGTTGTGAAACCAAGATCATATGTTAAGGCTAATCCCCTTAATGCTACAGGTTGTAATTGTCCAACCTTTAGGCAAAGGAATCAGTGTTGTGATAAACCTATTTTTTCCTATAAACGTCATATGAAGCCATTTTACAATCGTAATTATTATCAGAAGGATAACTTCGTAAAGATGAAGACAAGATCTGATGCTCCCAATTAAAGAAAGACTAACTTGCAAAAAAAATAGTCAATCCAATTCTCTTACGAGAAATCTTGAAGAGAGAAATGGTAAGAAGGCCCCTGTTGTTCCTAAACACACTCAGAAGTGGGTACTAAAGAAATTCAATGATGATTTGAGTGTAAAAAGGAATGATCTTCCAGAAAATTCCATGACTATGGAGAAGGCAGTATCCATGATGTTGGAACTTAACAAGTTTTTTGGAAAAATGGAATTGGATGTGAAAGGTTCTAAAAGCGATCTCTTTCATGATAATCCAGAGGTCACTTGTGGTGAGGAAGACATTGTTCACCCCAACACAACTTGATTGTGTTGTAAGTGCATCCTCACCAAGGAATGCCCTGCTATGTATACGGTAAGGGAAGCACGAGAATTGGGGCGTAAAAATTATATTCGGTAAGGATGTATAATTCAATTGAACTTTTCTAAAAATGTATGTCTATAAACTTGAGCAATTTTTATGTTTTTATTACTTGTTTTAGTACTTATAATGATCCATGTACCTTGATTATTTTTCATTTCTACCTAACTTGATCTGTGTTTAAGGTTCTTAAATGTTTAGGTTTGGAAACATTAGTTCGGGATGTTTGGACTTCATGGTACACATACCAAGTATGCATAACATCATTTAAAACCAAAATCCAGGGGCTTAAGTTCGCAAACCCCGTCTGCATACTACTCCAGGATATGAAAATTCGTGTGCACATCCGTAAGTTCGCAGACTTTCCTGTAGACGTCGATATTCGGTCGACTCTTTTTGGACGTAACTTCTTCTTCCGAACTCGGAATGAACTCATTCTTTTTGCATTCTCTTCCTCTTTGAATTATATTCAAAATGGGGTTGAGAAATCTTGAATTTAGATGATTTGAGATTGGTATTTGTCATGTCTCTTGTTTTTGAGTATCTTGCTCCGTTTCGTTGCACTTGTTCCACTTCTATTGAACTTGGGCACTTGGATTCTTGGAGTACTACTCTTATAAGCTAATTTATGGCTTTTACAAGAATGTTGTTGAAAAATCTTTTTATACGCATTTGGGAGCTATTATTGGTATAAATCCGGGCGAAAAAGATTGATTCTTCCCTCTAAGGAAAAATCATCTTATATGTGCATTACGAGTTTGTCTTGGTGCCTAGGAAACTTCTTATAAGAATTTATTCTTGTTTTTGAGAAGGATTACTAGAGTTTGGAATAACAATTACTGTGATTTCACATAGCTATGTCCAACGTATTCATCTTCAATGCCTTTAGATTTATTCATTTAAATTCTAAAGTTGATTTGGAAGATGATTTTTGCAGTATTAATCTTTATGGTTTTATATATTGCAATATGTTATGGGATATGTGTGTTTACGTCCGTGAACTTGATTGTCCCATATTTTATCAAAAGTAAAGTCGTTCACATATTGGTATGCAAATATTGATAAAGGAATGAATGGAATTTTGGCAAAACACAAAAGTTAAGCCTATATTGTTAATCTTTGATGTAAGATAGGTTAAAATATTTTGTGATTCAAGGATAAAGTCTATTATGTCACTTTGTGATGGAAAAATAGAATAGGTTCGTAATCCACGGTTTAGAGCTTAATTGTTCCATATTATTATGTATTACCGTGAAGGTTCCATCTTGTATCTTATGTTGAGAACTATACGACTAAGTCGATTTATTATTGGCATGGTTGGTTGTTCCATAAAGATGCAATATGTTGTGCATTAAGAACTAAATTAATCAACTTGTGTGGTTATTTAGTTTGTATTCCATGAGTTCTCTCATGTTGAGTACATGGATGGTTAAGGTTGTCAATTTCTATGATAATCTTAGTCGGGTTCCATAATCTCTTATGTTGAGCCCAAATGAACTAAAGCAATCGTCTATTGTAATTATTTAGTTAGCACTCTATAGATTTTTCTCATGTCGAGTGTGGACAATTGAATTGATTACTTTGTGATTAGTTTAATTGTGTAATCCGGTTAGAATATTTATGAGTTCTCTTGTGAATAATCTAATCGATGAATTAAGTCTCCATAAGTTCACTTGTGTAGAGCATATTTAGTCAAATTAATCTTGGTTCGCCTTGGTTAATAAGATTGAATATTTTGGATTCCAAATTCATACTTGTATGCAATTTGTTGAGTCTAAAGAAATCCTTCTTTTCTATTGAAATTAAGTTCGCTCTTGTTGTTCCCTTGGGATTGACATCTAATGGGGGAGAGTTCTTTTGAACTTGCGCTTAATTTCCAAATCTTTTTGGGGAGTGCGGCTGTGGAATTTTTAGGTGTTATCTTGTATCTTTATGAGCTCCTTGATGAATGCATTTAGCCTCGGCTTTATGATTGCATCTAAACAAGATGATAGAACATTTACCTTTGTTCATGAAATATCTCTTACGGAAATTTCATTACGATCCCGTTCTTGAACCTTTGCCAATTTTATTGACAAAAATGTGGAGAATTAATTGTAGTTTACACTACAAATACATATGGTTTTCGGATCATTATGTAAGGGGGAGTGGTTTCCATGTGAGATGGAGTATTGACTAAGGGGGAGTGATGTATCACCATAGTATTGTTATTGAAGTTGTAATGCAATTGGACTTTGACGCAGTGTAATAATACTATGACATTGTATAACAATGATTGAGAACCAATGCTTTTCTCATTTTTATAGCTATGGATTTTCAACAATGATGATGCTAAACTTATAACCTTTGGGATCATTGGACTACTTGGAAGTGACGAAGATTTCGAGTATTATTGAAGGTTAGACATGTGGAATAGGAGCTACAAAGTTTATTTACATATTTTTTGTATTCCATATGTATTAATAGTTTTTCCACTAAAATTGACAAAGGGGGATATTGTTAGAGCACTGCTCGGTCAAACTTGCATGCGTTGTTATCTCAAGCATGTTTGTCAATCTTAGTGATAAAAACTATAAAGTCTTGATTTCTAGTCTACTATAGATAAGGTCTCGGACTAGGATAAAAAGTGTAGTTGAGATCAAGACCTCCATGGTGATCATCATACAAGATGAAGGACTACTCAAGGAACCAGTGGATCTTCATCGACTAAAAGGTATGTGGAGACTTGAACTTATATATAACTCCAAAGTCTATCTACTCTATCTCCTATCTTGAAACAAAAGTCGTTTTACTATATAGACTAAAGATATGCACATGTGACATTTCGAGCTGAGTATATCTCGTTTATCTATTTATCTAAGTGTGTGTTGGTAAAGCTTTTGATTTAGCCAAGTTCATCTTTGCCTAGTGACGAAAGTCATGTTATGTTTCAATCACTTTGGAAATCGCTCTAACGAAAACTAGTTCGTGAATAATAGCTATATGACATCCTCTGAGAATGTTTCAATGATTGACATGAGAGTTTAGACTATATAACAGTTGTGGGATATAAACATTGTTGTGGTAAAACATATATGTATAAGTCCTTAACACTTGAACCGACATTTGCGAAACTTTGTTGATCAAGTGGAATCGGAACGTGAGAAGCAAATTAGTCCGCAAACTGGCGTAAGTTCTCGAACCCGAGAATATCTGCTGAAGTTGAAGCTCAAGTGAAGTCCGAGAACTGACGGAAGTTCTCATCCCGAGAAATTCTGCTGGAGTTTATTAACTTCAACCGGTTATCTTGAGTCCGCGATCTCAGTCCGCGAACTCAAGAGGTTATGTCTGAAAACATTGTTTGTGAACTTATCTTAAATTACTAAGGAATTCTTTTGAAAACCGTGGCTTTATAGTTCATGATTAATGATTCGAGTGAATCACATCGTTTTTGATTCAATTGTGTCTCTTGTAGTACTTGAGATCTCATAGCAATTGAACAACTCTCTAACTAGTTCATTTGGACTAGTTATGGTGAAGAAGAATATAGTTGATATGAAAGTTATCATTTGGCTAACCATTTGGTTGACTAATATTGAACCAACCATTATACATGTTTGGGTACGGTTACATGAACTCAAAACGACAAGTACATCTGTGTATGACAAGATAAGTTTTCGATTTAACGGTTGAGAGATATTAGCTTGTATCTAATCAGGTTTTCATCTAACGTTGAATATTGAATGCTTTGTTACCAAGCTAACATTGATTGCAAACCCTGATTTGAATGACTATATAAGGAGAACTCTAGCCATTGGAAAAAATAATCCCCATACACCTTCCTTGTGTAATACTAGTTTACTCTAAGCTAGAGTCGATCTCCATTAACCCTTGAGTTTTCTCTCTAAATTCGGTTTAAAGACTTAAAGACTTCATTTGGATTGTGAAGCCAGACCGATACTACTTTTCTTGTAGTTGTGTGATATGATCTTGCTGTATCTATCATACGAGTACAATTGTAATAATTGGTTGAGATTTCTATCTCCGATAGGCAAGATAAAAGTAGTCACAAACATCTTCGTCTCATTGTTTGTGATTCCTCAATAATCTTCTTCGCTGCGTCGATTAAGTTTATTGTGAGGTGATTGATGAAACTGAGTTGTTCTTCGGGAATATAAGTCTGGTTTTATCGATTGGTTCCTGTTCACCTTGATTTATCAAAAGACGGAACAAAAATCATAGGTTTCTTCGTGGGAGACGAATTTATCTATTACCTGTAGACTTTTCTGTATGAGACATATTTTTTTGCTAAAGTCTTCGACTTTGGGTCATAGAAACTCTTGGTTGTGAGTGAGATCAGCTAAGGGAATCAAGTGCGCAGTATCATATTGGGATCAGAGGCGTATGAGCATAACTGTACCTTGGATCAATGTGAGATTGGTTGGGGTGCAACTACAGTCCAGACCGAAGTTAATTTGGAGTAGGCTAGTGTCTGTAGCGGCTTAATACAGTGTATGTTTAATATGGACTGGGTCTCGGGTTTTTTTTTTCATTTGCGATTTCCTCGTTAATAAAATTCGGGTGTCTGTGTTATTTCTATTCCGCATTATATTTTGTTATATAATTGAAATAATACAGGTTGTGCATTGTTCAATCGATTAGAGTATCCAACCTTATTGGTTTTTGATTTAAATCGATTGACAGTTGGATATTGGTCTTTGGCACCATATTTGCTTGACTAAATCAAATTTTCTTAGACTCGCGAATCATATTTGCTTGACTAAATCAAATCGAGAGTTTGAGATAATAACTCCTGGAGATATTTTCTATTGATTGAGTCTTGTTGATTCTCTTGAAAACGACTCGGAGTTGTCCATACAGATTGCTAATCGAAATATTTGGTGAGTTTGTTAGACCCCCGCATTTTCAGTTATATATCTGGATAACATAGGCATATTAATGATATATTAAAGTGTTTTCACGTAACATACTAAGTTAAAAATGACTGTAGTTGTTACATTACAAAAACTGAAATCGATAAACAAGCAAAAATGGTTGGCGTTGGCGTACTATATATATAAACACTCAAATGGAGTCATTTTAATCACAAAGTGATAAGTAGTGTTATAACACCATTCACCCCACGGTAACCTATAACACCAACCACAATCGGATGACCCCAAAGGAAAATAGAAATACCATACAGGGAGCAACTCACATGGTATAATACAGTGAGAATATATGAAGTGTGTATGTGGTTTCTTTCATTTACCTGCTATAATAAAAAAAAATATCTGATGCTTCGAGTAAATGATAGGGTAAAACATTCACATGTGAGGAGACAATACTGGGCTTGTTTGAAAAAAGAGAGTGGTATTACATGGCATGCATCAGATGTGGTAAAAAGGTTGAGTACGACGAAGACGAGAAACCTCAGTGTAGCAAATGCAAGACAAATTTGAAGAGGATATACCATGGTGAGAATGAACAACGTTTTAAAATAAAGGATGGACTATCCATCGACACTTACTAACTCTTTAGAATATGCCTAACTAAAAATTGAATTTGGATGTAAAAGATGACAAATATATTACAGTATTCATGGTGATGGGAAAGACAACAAAATAATTGATGAAATGCACTTTCAAGGAACATGTAGACTACTTGGAATAATGAAATCTGGTAATGACATATTAGTATGAACAATTATTTTATTATTGATATATGTATTGTGAACCCATGCTTACCATATTATTTATTAGCAACAGCAGATTAACAAGGGAAAAAAGATACATGGGTGGTTCTCAAAGATTATACCTTTGTTTTCAAATTAGTAATCCAAAAGTACAATATAACCAACCAATCTGACAATTTTAAAGTCCAAAAATTATTCAAGAAAGATGGTGAAATAGAGGGTCCTGATGCTGATACAGAATACTAGGTATTTGCCGGCGATTGGTATTTTTTTTTCCATCAGAAAAATCAATGTTTACATATAAAGCTCTATTTATCTACAGGGTTTAGGTCGCAAAACTAGTGTTACGCATACTACTAAAGATAAGTACAAGGACACATCTAAAATGGGTAGGATACATGCATTAAGTAACATAAGGAAGCAAAGCAAAGAAACACACTCGGCGCAGATTGAAAAAGAAAGTAGACTCTGATGATGAAGAGTATGCGACCAATGATTTTTTGAAAACTAATCCAAAGAAATGATATGAATTGGGTTTAGCTATAACTATTTCTCAAAAAAAAAAAATCTTAAAAGATTTGATTCGTCTTTTCAGCATTAGCTTCTATATATATTAGAGTTCGGTTACATTATTTTAGATTTTTTTTTTTTATGTTAGAATGTTTAGGGTTACTTGGCGTACTCATTGGATTATAGATTTAAGTTTATCTTCTTTATAGATTATTGATGTTCTTCCCTGAAAACCTTATGTGCAGATTATAATAACAATGCTTATGTAAAATCAAGTAAACTTTCTTGGTTTTCGGGTGGTGCTTATCACAGATTACTGGGACAATCAGTTTCTTGAAAATTTATCTTAGGATAATATTCTACAATTTACCATAGTGTCCGAAGTTCTACAGAAACTTTGACCACAATTTGGTAGAGTTTTTTTGCTAAAAAAATATGTTACATAGGTTTAGGTGGGATCCCAAAATCTTAGACCACCATTTGTCGCAGTTCAGTAGAGCTTCAACTACTCACTGCAACTAGCACTTATCACCTTTAATATATGGTGGGGGTAGTCAAGTTAATATCTCTAGGTGTTAGTGAATTGTTGATATTGTTAGAGTATTGCTTGGTCGAACTCGCATGCGTTTCTATCTCAAGCATGATTGTCAATATTAGTGATCAAAACTATACGTCTTGATTTCTAGTTTACTTATGACTAAGTCTCGGTCTAGGATAGTTAAGTGTAGTGGAGCTCCAGAATCCATGGCGATTATCTTGCGAAGACGAAGAACTACTCAAGGAACATGTGGAACTTTATCCGAACAAAAAGGTATGTGGAGACTTGAACTTATCTAGCACTCAAAAGTCTATCTATCTCCTACTCTTGAGACAACAGCCATATAAGTATAATAGTTTTCATACATACACATTTGCTATTTCGAGCCGAGTTAACTCGCCTATCTTTTTCTCAAAATATGTGTTGGTAAGCTTTCGCTTTAACCACTTTCATATTTATCCGTGACGAAAGTCATGATGACGTTTCAATCTTGAAAATGGCTTTGATGACGATAGTCGATTCTTTATATCTAACGACTATTATAACATTATAGAAGAATGTTTTAATGATTGAAATGTAGAGTTGAGATTATGTAACCACCTATGGATATAAGCTTATATAGTTGTTTATGGGTAAAAATCGTTTCTGCCGATTTCGGTAAATTCGGTAGGTGAGTGGGAAACTGGTTTAAACCCTAAACAAATGTGATGCACGTTGAGAACTTTTAGGTTCGAGAGATCAATCTGTACAAGTCCGGCCTAAACCAAGAAATGGTCGTTCCAGACTTGCTTCGGTCACAAAGTGGAGGAGAAGGGTTTATTTGGGGAGGGAAGAAAAGAAAGGTGTTGATACCAGAATAGTTCTGGAAAGGTAGCGTCTCGACTTGTATCAGAAAAGTGGAAGCTTAGGAAGCTTTTTGGGAGAGCTTGCAAAGTTGCCTTTCTAAGAGTGTTGTATATCTCCTAACCGAGACTTGTTGTCTGGTAGAAATAGGTGAAACCTTTTATACAAGTTGAGATTGAAACGTACCCTGGCCTCAATAAGGAAGGAAAATAAAGGGTAGTTAAATGGGAGGAGGTGGTAACTGGCATGTTTAAGAGTGAAAAGGTTTTCACATTTACTTCCCCATTTAATTGAACGTTTTTATTATTTTTCACGCTTTATTTATACGAGCATAGTGTACGCTGCATGCTGTGACCGCCAAACCAAAACCCTGAGAAAGCATCCCCAGTTTGTGTTGATGTCTCAAGAGTTGGTTGCACTTTGGGTCCAAGTGGCAATGCCAATCTACTAGGGGAGCGTGTGGCATGTGAGGAATTCCTTGACCGCAAGTTACACTTTGAGTGTAAGTGGAAATGCCAAAGCTGCTAGGGGAGCGTGTGGCATGTGCGGGATGCCTTGGCCGCGGGTTACACTTTGAGTATAGGTGGAAATTCCAAAGATGCTAGGGGAGCGTGTGGCATGTGCTAATGGCATGTGCGGAATGCCTTGGTCGCGGGTTGCACTTTTAGTGCAAGTGGCAATGCCAGAGTTGCTAGGGGAGCGTGTGGCATGTGCCAATGGAATATGCGAAATGCCTTGGTCGCGGGTTGCACTTTGAGTGCAAGTGGCAATGCCAAAGCTACTAGGGGAGCATGTAGCATGTGCCAATGGCATAGCGGCTTGGTAAGGAAAGATGCTAGTGGTGCGTGTTGGCATGTGCCAGTAGCACGCACAACCACTTTGGCCTAGGTTGCACGGTTTGCAAGCCTAGGGCGCGGGCGCTACTTTGGCATGTGTCAATGGCATAACGGCTTGGAAAGTGGCTAGCGGTGCGTGTTGGCATGTGGCAATGGCACGCACGGCCATATTGGCCTAGGTTGCATGGTTTGCAAGCCTAGGGCGCGGGCGCTACTTTGGCATGTGCCAATGGCATAGAGGCTTGGAAAGTGGCTAGCGGTGCGTGTTGGCATGTGCCAATGGCACACACGACCATATTGGCCTAGGTTGCACGTCTTGCAAGCCAAGGGCGCAGGCGCTACTTTGGCATGTACCAATGGCATAGCGGCTTGGTAAGGAAAGTGGCTAGCATAGATAGGGCCAAGGCAAAGTATGTTTGGAATGGCGCGACTAGCTTGGGCTATGTGTGGTTGGCATGATTTTCCATTGGCATAGAGGTGCGGCTAGCATGGTTGGCATGCTTTGGCGCGTTTGGTATGGATGGCATGATTTTCCATTAGCACAGGGGTGCGACTAGCATATTTGGCATGCTTTGGCGCGGTTGGTGTGACTAGCATAGCTAGAGCCAAAGCAGAGTGCATTTGGCATGGCGTGGCTAGCTTGGGCTTGGTGTGGCTGGCATGACTTTCCATTGGCACGGAGCGGAATTAGGGTTTCGCTCGTTGTAACCCTAATTTGAAAAAAAATACCCCCCCATTAATTACTGACTACATACATTAAATGTTCTAATAAATGTGTCACGGGTGACATTAGGTTATTCGTGGTTTTACAATTTTAACCTTTGTCTAATATCCACCATCAACATTAAGTCCCCTGCTTAGATCGGAACAGGAGCTTTGTTGCGAGGTAAGCATAAGATGGTGACAAACTAGTAAATCATAAAGAGAATTGAGGAGGCTTGTCTGACCTTTTTATAGATAGGATTTGGAATCCTTGCCTCTGGCAGTTTTGCACAAATCAGGAAGCTGGCACGATTAGGAAGTCAACATCATTAAGAGACAGGAAGCTTGGCAGCATTGAGAAGTTGACGCAAGTGGGGAAACTGAGCGTGCTAGCTGGTGGGACTGACGCAAGGTGGGGAAGCTGAGTGTGCTAGCTGGCGCAACTTGGGAGGTACTGGGAAGTTGGCGCAATTGGTAGTTCCGGTGCAACTTGGACGACATTGGAAAGTTGGTGCAACTAGTGGGACCGGTGCAACTTTGGCGACATTGGGCTTCCTTGTGGGTCCGTTCCTTGTACGCACGATTTTTGTAAAGGGAAATCCTTCCCTATTTCGGAATCTTCACTCCTATATATAAAATCCCTTTCTCTCATCTTGCACTTTGTTCTTTTATCCTTTCACGCTAGCGGCAGAGTCACAAAGAAAAACCGGCTTCCAGGTATGTCTTCCAATACTTCTCTTGTTCCCTTTTTATGTAGGTGCAAACCCTAACAGTATGCGTTTTTCTTTTAAAATCCTTGTAATGATATTGCGCATATGATTTCTTGGCGTGCTTCTTGTAGAAATATTGTATATATGCACCCCAAGGAAAATACTGCATATATGATTTGAACCCGTAGAAAAATGATGCATATATAATTTTGAACCCGAAGAAGGATACTATAGACGCATTCGAGCCCGTAGGTATATAATTTTAAACCAGAAGAAGAAAACTGTATATGAATTCCGAAGAAGAATACTATATATGTGCTTCATATGATATCGAACCCATAGGAAATATTGCATATATGAATTTCGGACCTGAAGAGAATACTCTTTTTTTTTCTTTTTTTGTTTTCCAGACTTTCCTTTTGTTGAGTGCGGTTATGTGTCAGGGAGATAATTTCGTCTTTCTCCGTTTTGTTTTGTGCAGATATCTTGTTACCAAATTGTTATGAAGGAATCTGACAAGATGTTACCTGAACAAAGTTTCGCTTCATCAAAGGATGTTGATAATTCCAAACCAAACACGGATGATGAATTCTTTGCCAAACCCTTCACCCCTACTCGGAAGAATCATCCAGATTTCGTGCCAATTTTTTAACCGGTGGTGAAGATGAAAAGAAGACACGTTCGGTTCGCCCAGAGAACACCATATGGTTTTGTCTTCATAAAGGGGTATATTCTTCTTCCAACATTGATTTCAGGATGTGTCAAAGCCTATTGCGTTCTTTTGATAGATGGGTTGAGTTTATGGTGAGTAAGGAGCACATAAATACCAACTTGACTCGAGCGCAGATTATTGATGCTGTCAGAGCTTCAGTAAGTCCCCAGATTAGGAAGGACATCCCGGGCTTGGTTGCTTAAAATACAATAACTAGTACGCAAAAAACACAGAACGGAACTAAACTTAAAATAAAATTTTAAAATAAGGCCAAAAGAGAAATTCATCCTACTTAAAAAAACCAGATAAAGGGAACAAAAGGAGGACACCCACGAGAGAGAAAAGGAATTAAGAACCAGCAGAAAATCTATCATAATTATTACAGGTAAACAACACAATATCTTGTGCGAAAAGGCTAATGAAACCATACAAACATTCAAAGGATTATATATGGAGAAAAGAAGAGAGGACTGGTAAATTGATCATTCATGTTAAGCGGGAAATTGAATGAAGGGACAAAGAGCTAAATTAACGAGATTGCAAGCGAAATATTAACAGACCATGGCTATTCACACTCCGAACAGCACATGAAAAAACTAGCCAACTAGCATAATCTCACTTTGAACCATAACACAAAAGGAACAGAAGAGCTATTACAGAGATTAAAGAACAGTAGTATACAACATCAACCACAATGAGGCAACTACTACAGGAAAGGAAAAACAAGAAGGAACTGGCCACAAGGCCACCAGAAAAAACGATCAAAGAAAACGATTGTTACTATTAGCGAAAGGTTTTCATTTACCTTACTAAACTACAAAACCCCGTTACAAGAACCCATTTTAAGAGATTCCAATTTAAACCCCTTTACCAAAACTCTAATTTAAACCTCAAATCCAAAGAAATCATACAAAAAAAATTCAATTTTTTCTTTCATTAGTTGTAATTTGGACAACCCAATTTTGATCACCATTCAACCAACAGAAAATACAGCTTATATAATCAAGAAGCCCTAACAACAGAAGAACACAAATCTATAAAACCCCTAATCAATCAGACGAGATAACAATATTAAGAAGATAGAAGTAACAGGAATATGAAAAATCAAAGAGCAACTAATTAATATAAACAAGTACACCTAGATCTAGCAATCAACAAAGATGAAAAGATAAAAAAACAATCAAAATATAAAAGGCTAGAATTAGAACAAGCTATGCATTAAAAAACCCTCTTCTGGACATCAAGAGCAACGAAAACTCATCCTAATCAAGAAATCAGATCTAAAAAACTAAACCAAAAAAATCTAAAAATACCTTTCAAAAATTGTGTCCTTCGTCAGTTCCTCAAATCCATAATCCCCAGCCCTTAATCTACCATTCAACCCCCAGGAGTCCTAAAGATTACTCTCGATTGGATCTGAACTCCATAGAAATTTATGAGCTGGTTTTCTTTAATGTTTCGGAAAAACATGTATTGTTTTCCAATTCTTGCTTATGATTACTTAGAAGTTAAATGTTAATTATTCCCACTTCAGTTTCTGTGACAGATCAGGGTTGCACAGCTAAAGCTTCAAGAGTTGACTTCGCTAGTTGATTAACTTATGTTATATTTATTATGTTGTATATTTTATTCAAAAACCAAATGACTATTATATATGTATTGTAGATGCATTTTACTACAAACTACATCCAAAGGATAGAAACGTACTACTCTTCTCAAATGAAAGTAAACACTCAACCATGAACACAAGATATACGTGGTTCGGTATGATTACCTACGTCCACGGGGGTGAAATGATGAATATTATTACTTCAAGGTGTTACAAAGGTGTTGATCTTAGTTGGATTTCTTTACAAGATGAACTTACTTCTCACTCACTTCTTCCTAGTGTTTACTCGAGTTTCACTCTTTCTCTCCCAAAATTACCACCTAACTTTCATGAATACAAGTCCCTTTATTTATAGGAGAAGTTCCATACACCCAAGTTAAGGTGTTGGTCATGTTACATCAATTCAAATAGCTTCTGGGTCGGACCGACTTATGTCGCCTTACATGGCCGATGTATCTTGACTCTTCGCCTGTCTTTCGTCCGAGCTGACCTCTCCAGATGCTCTCTTGACACGATGTCGCATGTTTCTGAATGTCGCCCTTCTTTGACCGTTGCTTTTATGGTTAGCCGATGTATCCCCTACTTTCTTATCCGTTTGACCATATCACCTCGTTTGTCCCGCCGCGTCTTGTCATGTCAGCTTTGTTAGAAGTCTGAATCAAGTCTTATCCGACAGCTGTAGAGTGATCACGCCCGATCCACGTGGCTCCTGAAATCTCGCGCCACTAATCTTCATTCCATGCTTCGCGTCTTTTCGTGTTTAGGTGCACCAGGCCTAGGATGTTGCCACCTGGATCTGTGTATAATTTACACCTATATTTATGCCCCTTCTTCCGCTAGTGTGGGAGACACGTGTGGAAGAACATCGCCCTAACTGCCCACGTCTTTGTTCATGCCATGAATCCCGCCATGCAGCGTCCCACTAACTCCACTTTATGACTGGTAACCGTCGGCGTCGGTTACAATTCTTTTTCTTTAAATAGCCCGCTCCTTTCTTCCTTCTTCTTCTTTGACCTTTCTTTCTCCGTTATTATACTGTGGTTTTCTCCCAAGTTTCTTCACATTTTGCGCTTCTCAAAAAACCCTAGCTCTCTTGGTTTTCTTTCGTCATCTTCTCCTCATCGATTGATATAGTAGCTGCCATCGCCTCATCTTTCTTTGTTGAAAACCGAGTTCTGCATTATCTTTGTTAATGGCTTCTTCTCCTTCCATGGCTGAAAAGAGGTCTGTTGATGACGTTTTTTCCGAGTTTGATGTTCCTCCCCTTGATTCTCTGTTTTTGCTTGAAAGCCCTTCTAGGTATGATGATCGCGCGATGAGATCTATTTTTGCTGATAGCTCTTCTTTTATTTCGTGCAGGTCCAAGAAAAGGGTGAAGGATCTCTCTGATGAAGAGTTCATTGAGCAGCTGAAGGATAAGTACGATCTTCAAAATTACGAAGTGACCCTTCTCTCGGGCCGAAACGGTATCTTGAAGAAAACCGATATGAATAAGCACGAGCAATCGGCTGATTATGTGGTCATCACCTTGGGTCAATTGGAGCTGGGCCTTCGTCTTCCCTTATACAACCATGATAGCCCATTTTATTATGAGATTCTGTCCCAGATTCGGCCTTCTCTTGCTTTAGCTCAATGGACTGGCAATACTTTTTGAATTATGAACGAGTGGAGGGATCGCCGCGATGGTCATGGTTCTACTGCCGAGTGGTCGACCTACAAGCCCGAGGACGCTCCTGAGTATATTGTTGCCAATTTCCTTTTCAACTATCGAGCTGGTACTTCAACCTTAGGTGATCTTGCCGGTTTTGCTGCTAGTCCTCATCGGGTCAAAACTATGCCCGAGGGTGTTGAAAGGATGATGCTGGATGCCGATCCCATCGTCCAGGGTTCCAACAAGAGAGCCCGCCATTCTAATGACCCGATTTATCCCCGAGTTCCGCTTCTAGTCCAAGGTCCGATCCTTCATGGTGACTTCTCGTCGCTTACTTTTCCCGTCGATCCCTATTCTTTCTGGGTGGTTAATGATGACAAGGCTGATAAGGTATGCGCTTTTCTTGATTTTTATCTTGTTATCTTCGGGCGTCAGTTAGTCATTTGTTGTTGTTTGAAAATCTCAGGTCGGCTCCACCAAGACTATCGGATCTAGGAAAAGAGGTGCTGGCACAAGGGTTGAGGAAGACCAGGGGAAGGTAACAAACATAATGATTTTCTTATAAGTACATGTACTTGCCCCTATTTTTTGCCTTCACATGTTCTGACGAGACACTTGTGCAGAAATACCCAAGGCACGATGATGATGACGCGGGAGATGTTTACCCCACTCCGTTGAGGCGTAATCCTGGTAGAGGTAAGCAAATTGCTAATCCACCGCCGAAAACGGGCCTCATCATTGAACTTTCCGATGAGGATGAGCTGTTTGGAGAGAATGTGTCGGGTGACAAAGGAGATGAACAAGGTATGGGCGACCAACAGGAGCCCTCGGAGACGCCCGTCGTAGAGAAGGTCATTACTGATGTACCGGTAGAGCTTCCTTGTGTGCCCTTGGACATCGAGGGATCGTCTTCTAGTGCTGAAACTTCCTTTACTGTCTCTGGCCCGATCATGAACTCCTTGGGTGCGCTTACTTCCTCCGACTTTCGGAAGTATACTGATGAGGAAATATTGAATGATGTGCCCCGTTATGGCGACATCATTGTAGGAGCGGAATATCACAGCAAATGATAACTTACGAAATTGTGGAGAGAAAATCCATTTTGCGAGTATAGAATATTTTGCGAAGATAAAGAAATCACGAAGAACGTTTTACGAGTAAAGGAAGTTCGTGAAGTAAATTTGCGAAGGTTCGTATGATGATTCTTTGATCCGAAATTAAGGGAAAGATTAGTTGTTATCCAATGTGTAAAATCATATAAATATCCATTTAGGCATGAGAGGAAGGGGAGAGACATATTTTGAGAGAGGGGATGATTTTAGGAGGAGAGAGAAAATTTTAGAGAGGGATTTATTTTCTTTATCATCTTCTTCCCCAAAATTCTAGAGCTCCAAATATTCATTAATGGAGTCTCAATTGTAAAATCATGTAATTACATACAAATCACTAGTGAAGCACCGTGGATGTAGATCACATTGATCGAACCACATAAAAATCTTTGTGTCTCTTTATAATTTTAGTACCTTAATTCTTAGTTTCATATCAAATTAATTAGGTTTAGGAATCATTTTAATGGATTCTAATGAGGGTGTAGTTGTGAGATAATCCGCAACTACATAATTGGCGCTAGAAACAGGGAGAGATTAAATGGATTTATCCTTCCTGTAACTTGTTGAATTAAGAAATTTTCATGAAGATTAGTTATTATCCACACTTTTTTTTAGATCTATAAAGATTGGGTTCAAAATGGAAATTTTATGGAGGAGATTACACTTTCAGGGAATAACATCATCAACAATTCAAAGACATGAAGAGAATGAAAGAAAAGATTAGTTGTTGTTGAGAAATTTAAGGCAAAAATGAAATTTCAGTGCAAGAAACTCATCTTCAGGAGATAAATTATGTTGAAGTTCGCAAGATGTCCAATAAACAACATGAAAGATAGAAATGAATTACATCCGGTGATCAACTGTAAGAAGTATAAAGATGAAACTGAAGGAAGGGTCATGAACGCCCTACACACAAGAAGGATATAGGAGTGAGGTGGAGAAATTAATAGTTTCTGCGAATTTATGGTTCAATCTAGAGGTAATTTATACTAAAATCAATGATTAGTATAAGCCATCTAGTGGAAAACGAGAAGCTCAGATTGGTAAATTCAGATCCGTCAGGAAGTAGAGTCAGTGCAACTTCGTAGCATTCAAAATTCAAGTTCACAGCATCAGTTCGCATATCTACGTTTTTTCACAGTGTATACTGGTGCAACTTTAAATATATGGAGAGATCAGTTCGCAGTTTATACTTCGCAAAAACGCTAGGTGACAAAGACGCTAGGTGCAAAAAGAGGCAATTGCTTTTCGAAATGGTGTTACTTCTTTGTCTAATGAAGACAAAACTGATCCCGTTTCAAAAGCAAATATATGTTCTGTGATGGACAAAAAGTTTAATGGTCATTACGATGGAATCCAAAGAATTTTATCATCGTGGGATTTTACGAATGTTCGCAGCAATAAAAAAAAATATCTTCGCAAATATTTACTTTGCGAATATTCGCAAGACCAACACTATTACACTTTTACACTTCGCAAATGTTCGTTTACTTCGCAAAAGTTCGCAAAATAGCAGAATTCTATTTCTCAAGAGTGGGCTAGAATAATTGGTATGCTATGAGAACATGCAAGACGATGCTAGCTTCGCGAGAAAATCACATACTTCGCAAGAGACAACAACGACTCACATAAAATCTAAGTACCTCTTTCCTTAAACATTTTATTTGCTTACGAAAAAAAAAGATTTTTGATTTGATTTACAAAAAGCGATTCAATCACACAATTACAAAGATGATACAATTACAAAGATCTCAAGATTTCACAATTACAAAAGAAACCGAGAAAAACATCTCGCACAAATCAATTTATATATTTCTCTTGAAAAATTTACTTTATTTCCAATGATATGATATTCGACATGGAGAGTAGTAGTGGCAAACCTTTATGGCGTATACTCGTAAAAAAGGCAAAGCACCTCAGTGCGTCATATGAGGGGTACCTATTAGGATCATTTCCATGGAAAAATATTTGTCAAGAGAGATGAAATAGATAATACAAAGGAAATCAAAACAAACAAAAATATTTTGAAGTAGCATATAAATAAAAAATAAGAAATTTTGATAAAAGAAATGTTGAATACTAATCTAAATTTTTATTTGCATTACAGCATAGCATGAGGCAAAGAACATGGAGTGAGAGTTCGCATGATGGGTTAGCAATATTTCTTACATTTAGAGGATTAAGTACTTCTTAAGGATACTTCATACTTCTTATATATTTCGAGGATTAAGTACTTCTTATACTTCTTCAAGGATACTTCATACTTCTTATACTTCAATGGTTGATACTTCTTATTTACTTAGCAACATTCCGGGACTTCGCAAAAGAATAGAGGCAAGTATATACTTTTCAAGACTAGTATTCTTTCACTCGTTCCTTCATCAACAAAGATCAAAGATTACTACAACAACGGATTTTTTCTTAAAGACTGCTCTTCAAGCAATATTCAAGAAAAAAGAGGCAAGATGTAGGAGCGTAATATCACAGCAAATGATAACTTACGAAATTGTGGAGAGAAAATACATTTTGCGAGTATAGAATATTTTGCGAAGATAAAGAAATCACGAAGAACGTTTTACGAGTAAAGGAAGTTCGTGAAGTAAATTTGCGAAGGTTCGTATGATGATTCTTTGATCCGAAATTAAGGGAAATATTAGTTGTTATCCAATGTGTAAAATCATATAAATAGCCATTTAGGCATGAGAGGAAGGGGAGAGAGACATTTTGAGAGAAGGGATGATTTTAGGAGGAGAGAGAAAATTTTAGAGAGGGATTTATTTTCTTTATCATCTTCTTCCCCAAAATTCTAGAGCTCCAAATATTCATTAATGGAGTCTCAATTGTAAAATCATGTAATTACATACAAATCACTAGTGAAGCACCGTGGATGTAGATCACATTGATCGAACCACGTAAAAATCTTTGTGTCTCATTATAATTTTAGTACCTTAATTCTTAGTTTCATATCAAATTAATTAGGTTTAGGAATCATTTTAATGGATTCTAATGAGGGTGTAGTTGTGAGATAATCCGCAACTACAATTGCCCTGACACTTGACACTGTGGTGAGCGACTCGTTTCTGTATGGTAATGCCCCTCTTCTGATTTATGTTCTTAGTGTCGCCTATGATGCAAACTCGTTTGTTTGTGTTATATAATGAACCGCGTACGCTTGGATGCCGCCAATCGCCTTCGAGATAAGCAGTTGATAGAGTCTCTCCAACTTCAACTTCAGTATGAGAAGGGTCGCGCTAAAGAGCTGGAGATCAAACTTGCCGATGCTCAACGTATATGATCATTCTTAACTTGTGTTGATTGAGTTTATCGTGCCAGTATCCTGAGTCGGGTATCCTTCTTCCTATCCGAGGTATCTAGTATAGGTATAGACGCTACTTCGGAGTTTAGGATTATGAAGAGAAAATGGGATATTGAGAAGGATCTAGTGGAAAATCTTCGTCAACGAATGGTAAACAAAGACGACAAAATAGACCGTTAAACTGAGGAAATTGCAAGACTTGAGGACGAGTTATAACGACGTCGCCGGTTTGATTATGATCCTGCCAAGATGGAAAATTTACGAGCTCACTTGGGATCTTCTCAGTGCCTTGCTGCTGAAAAAGCTGTTTTAGCCACAAGTTTGGAGCAAAGGGTAGACGCTCTGCAATTTCAGAATCGAGACCTTCACGTGGACCGCCGACGAATATTGAGAGATGAAGATGTGGTGGAGCGATCTAATAGAGATTTACTGGGCCGAGTGAGTGAATTTGATAAAGTTATGGGCGATTTAGAGTGGAGTAGATCGCAGCTTGCAGTGCTCCAAGCGTAGCGTAATCGGTTAATGGACGATTGGACCGAGCATAAGAAGTATTGCCCCAGTAACGAGTTCAATGAGCAACACTATCACGAATTAACCCTGAAGTTGTCCAAGGCCGAGGATGAGTTGTCCAAGTCGGTAGAGTCGCTTCAGTCGGTGTTACCCGCCCTGTCAGGTCTCTTAGACGATGTGTTGAGGCCGTTCTTTTAGATCTAGATTGCGCTTTATTCTTGCAAAAATGTACCCAATGAATAATATTCTATCTTTGTGATTTTGTAGCCGATCAAAAACGCTCTCGGGAGCTAGATATGGAGGTTCGCCGATTGAAACAAGCCGAGGTCGATTTGAGCTCCAATTTAGCTGAAGCTGAGGAAAACGCTTCCCAGATTACCCAACAACTCGAGGATGAACGCGTCGCTCATGTGGAGGAGTTAGACCAAAAGGTTCAAAGGGAATTATGGACTGGTGGAGAAGAAGCGGCCGAGGTCACGCAGGAAGGCGGCGCGCTCCTCCCAAGGCTTAAACTTTCTTTTTGTGGTGATGCGTCACTATGTTGCCCCTTCCATCGGGTTGTAAATCGTTCTGAACACTTCTCCCCTTTTTAATTTTCGCTACCTTGCTTGCTTGTTTTAATGGGGGTGCTGCGTCACCGATGTTGTTTTTATTTTCGTTAGACGCTTTGCTTTGCTTGGTCACATGACGCTTTCCGTATTTCCTTAATAGTCGCATTACGCAATCGAGTTTTACTTTGTTTCATATGTTATTCCTGCAATCATTGTTCAAGTAAGTCATTATTCTAACCATTTCTGTCGAACAAACCCAACAAGGAGGGTCATCGGGCCCTATGCCATATCCTGATTGGGGTATCTCATCACTATCTCTTTGGATTCAGTGGAAGGGTACCAGTCATCCTAGTTATAGGCCCGACAATCCCGAGTGGTTATCGACCAACCGATCTCGGGCAAGTGGACACGCCCACTTGCGATGGTGGTGACCTTTCAGATGTAAGTAGGCCACCTAGCTGAGTAGACCTCGCGTATAAACATCCTTTGGAACTGGTTTCCAACCACCAGAACCCTTAGGCTACCTCGGCACTTGCACACTTCCACTGCCCCGAGTTCGAATATCCAGCGATCAGAAGGCACCTCAAGCACTTCCACACCGGGCAGCGTTGCCCGAGTACGAATGCCCATTCGAGTGTAAGTCACCTAGGCACTTCCACACTGGCTTTGCCCCGAGTACGAATGACCATTCGAGTGTAAGTCACCTCGGCACTTCCTCACTGGCATTGCCCCGAGTACGAATGACCATTAGTTGCTTATGCCCTATCCCATACCCCTCACGGTTTCACAAGGATAGAAGACACGTTTGCTTACCGTTTTTCCGCATCGCCCGTCAAGGATGGTAGAGTTTCAGGAATCATATGTTCCATGGTTTGAGCTCTATTGTTCCGTCGAGTCGCAGTAGTCGATACGATCCCTCGCCCGCCTTAGATTCGATTATATATGGCCCACCCCACTTTGGTGCTAGTTTCCCGCCTTTTTTATCGCGTTCCCATTCAGCTAGAAATTTCAATACCTGCTGCCCGAGATTAAATTCTCTTGGTCGAACGCGCTTGTTGTATTCCCGTTGTAACCTCCTTTGATAATTTTCCATTTTTTGTAAATCCATTTCTCTTGTTTCTTCCAAGTCGTCGAGTTTATCCAAGATCATATCGGATGACACGTTTCGCCTCCACGCTTCGGTTCTTGTGGTAGGTATCATTCCTTCCATTGGTAAAATATCTTCGGCTCCGTAAGTGAGCATAAAAGGAGAGAATCCCGTTGCTTCCCTTCGTGTGGTTCTGTATGCCCACAAAACATTATATAATTCTTTACACCAGTTACCATATTCCCCATATAGATTCTTTTTCATGTTATCGGCGATGGTTTTGTTTGTGATCTCGGCCTTCCCATTACACAGGGGGTAAATCGGGGTTGCTTTGCTCTTGCGGATGTTGTAAGTGTTGAATAGAAGATCAATGTTCTCGCCTTGCAGTTGTTTTCCATTATCAGAGACGATTGCAGCCGGGACCCCGAAGCGACAAATGATATGTTCCCAAATAAATTTAAAAACGTCTTTGTCCCGAATGTGCCTTAGTGGTGCCGCCTCTACCCACTTGGTAAAATAATCAGTGGCCACGATCAAATACTTCCTTTTCCCTGTTCCTACATGTAATGGCCCGACAATGTCCACACCCTATTTAGCGAAGGGCCACGGACTTATGATCGAGTTTAACAGCACGCCGGGGGCATGGATTTTCTTCCCAAAACGCTGACATTCTTCACAAGCCCTCGCCATTTGCTTTGCATCCTCGTTCATATACATCCAAAAGTAGCCCATTGTTTTTGCCTTAACCGACAAACTTCTTCCCGAGATGTAATTTCCGGCCGCCCCATAGTGTATCTCGTGTAGGATTATATGGCCCTCTTCCATGCTTAAGCATCGTAGGAGTGGTCCTAGGTAAGATTTCCGATATAAGATCCCTTCCCTTAACTCGTAGGCGCCCGATTTGCTTTTGATCTTGTTCATCTCGGGCCGACTCTTAGGAATCTCACCCGTCTCTAAGTATTGATGTATTGGATTTCTCCAGTCGCCTTCTTTGTATCTCTCGGCTGTGCTAACGTCCACCTCGATCCGTACCTCTGATGTTTCAGGGATAGACGGGTTAAGAATCCTTATAACGCGTATTCCTTCGATGCTTGGGTCTACAAGTTGTGAGGCGATGTATGATAGAGCGTCCGAGTGTCTGTTATCCTTTCGACAGATGTGGCGGAATTTAATATCTGGGATTTGCTTGATGTAAAATTGGGCGAGCTCCCAATATTTTTGCAGCACCGGATCGTGCGTAGCGTATTGGACCGTAATTTTACGGATCACTAGTTGTGAGTCACTAGTCAGTCGAACCTCATGCATCCCCATTTCCACAATTATCCGTAAGGCGTGGATCACCGACTCATATTCGGTGACGTTGTTCATCGCCTTGAATTCTAACCTGAACGAATGCACGATCTTCCTCCCCTTTGGCGTGGTAAACACCAACCCGAGGCCCGATCCGTCTTTGTTTGATGCCACATCGACGAATACTTCCCATCATGTTGCGCTACTGGCGGCTAGTAGGTCCGCTGGCTCCTCTTGTTCTTCGACCATTCCCGGTATATCTTCTACCTCATCCTCATCACTGAGGGGGAAGTCTGCCAAGAAATCGGCCACTACTTGTCCTTTGATCGCGGTTCTTGCCTCGTATATTACGTCATATTATTTTATTATGTCTCCCCACTTGGAGATTCTCCCCGATCGCCCATCACTATCCAAGACCACTTCGATAGGCGATTTGGTGAGCACCCGTATTCGATGAGCTTGAAAATATGTTCGTAGTTTAGAGGCAGCAAAGGCTAGCGCGAGCACCATCTACTCCATTCTGGTGTAGTTCTTTCTCGGGACTTAAAGTTTTGTCTCTGGCGAAGTATACCGGCTTTTCCACGCCCATCTCTGTTTTGACCAATACCGCACTAATGGCATAGGGTGTCGCGCCTAAGTATAGAGTGAGAATTTCCGACGGCTCAGGCCTTTGAAGAACCGGGAGGCTAGCTAAATGTAGCTTGATATTTTGAAAAGCTTCTTCGCTTGCTTCCATCCATTGGAATTTTTCTCCTTTCTTCAAGATGTCGTAAAAGGCCTTGCATTTGTCCGATGACGGTGATACGAATCGCCCCAATGCGGCTATGCAACCATTTAGTTTCTGCACGTATTTTACCGTTGCGGGGGATGGCATTTCAAGGACGGATCGTACCTTCTCGGGATCTGCTTCTATTCCCCTGGGAGTGATGATGTAACCTAGGAATTTCCCCGACGTGACCCAGAAGTCACACTTGGCAGGATTAATCTTCATCTTGTGTTTCCTCATTGTTTGAAAGATCTCTCGAAGGTCTCGGACGTGGTTTTTTGATTTTCGACTCTTAACCAACATGTCGTCCACGTAAACTTCTATGGTATCGTGAATCTTGTCTTCAAACATGTCGCCTACCAATCTATGGTACGTAGCCCCGTCATTCCTAAGTCTGAATGGCATCTTGGTGTAACAATACAATCCTCTTGGTGTGAAGAATGAGGTGTGTTCCTGGTCCTCGGGCGCCAGTGGTATTTGGTTGTAGCCCATGTATCCGTCCATTAAGGTCATCGCCTCGTATCCCACTATTGATTCTACTAATTGATCTATGCTGGGAATGGGGAAACTGTCCTTCGGGAAGTCCTTGTTCAAGTCGCTGAAATCAATACATAATCTGACTCCCCCTTTCTTTTTTGGTACCACAACCATGTTAGATATCCACTGTGGGTAGTGGGACTTCCTTATTATTTCGGATTCTTGTAACTTCTTCAGCTCGACCTCGACCGCCGCTTGTAACTCTGGCGCAATACGCCTCATTTTTTGTCTAACCGGTTTGAACTTCGGATCAATTTTTAAGTGGTGACAGCAGACCTTCGGGTCAATACCCTACAAATCATGTACTTCCAAGTCGAATGCATCCAGGTTCTCTTTTAATAACATCGTGAGTTTACTTGCTTGATCGTCCGATAGTGACGCCCCGATCCTCACTACCTTGGGTTCTTCTATCGTTCCCAAGTTTACTTCTTTAGTCGGCTCAACTGTTGAGAAGTTTGATTTGATTTCCCTGACTGGGGACGCTTCCTTTAATTGCTATAAAGGGTCTTTTTCTCGAGTCTCGTGTGCCAGGACCGCTTGTGAAATTACCTCCTCCAATTATTTTGCCGCCTTCGCTTCCTTTTCTTTGTTCTTTTCTTGCCTTTGTCGAGCTCGCCGTTCTTCATTTATTTCTACATCCACTCTCATGCATTGTCGTGCCTCCTGGGAGTCGCCCATAACTTCCGCTATTCCCTTGCAAGTCGGGAACCTTAACCTTTGATGGTAGGCCAATGCTACTCCCTTAATCCCAGCAATCCATGGGCGCCCGATAATGGCCTCATAAGGTGAAGCGACGTCGACCACACAGAAAGTGGTTAGTGTGTCGAGGTAGCCACCACCATCTGAAACTCTCAAAGTTACTTCGCCCTTTGGGATGGTTACCGTGCCGTTAAAGCCGTAGATGCGATATGTTGACGGGACGATCATGTCGTCTGAGAGTTTCATTCTTCTGAACGTGTCGTAGAACAGCACCTCGACTGAACTTCCACTATCCACAAGAATCCTTCTTACTCCCCACTTCTCAATCAACAGCGTGATGACCAGTGGATCACTGTGTGCCTGTCCATTTGCTGGGACATCCTTAGCCGAGAACGATATGGGCAGCGTAATCCAAGGTTCCATGGGAAGGGACTTGGCTACGCTAAATATCTCTTTACCTTCATGATCCCTTTTATGGATCCTAGTGGTGATTACTGGGCCGAGGGTGTAGTTTTGCATAGCCGAATGTGAAATGGTGCTTACGAACTGACTCGCCCTATCGATGCGGACTTGATGAACTGGTGCGTCGGGTGTTGCTTCCGGCCGAGGGGGTGTCGGACATACTGCCTCAAATATCCATCGCGGATGAGGTGATGAACAATATCTTTCACTTCTCGACAGTTGTTGGTGGAATGGCCCCTATACTGATGGTAGTGGCAGTATTCGGGATGGTCTCGGGTGTCTTGGAACTGTACCCCCCTCGATGATGGGTAGTTGATGTCGCTTCTCTTCTCAACTTCCGTGAACACCTCTTCCAAAGAAGCGTTTAGGGGAGTATACGATCTGGCTTCCTGCTTTGGATTCTTCCCTTTGTCCATCCATTCCCTCTTCTCGCTGCTCCTCAGGGGAGGGTCCGATCTTTATTTTGATCGCCTGATATGGTCGCCCATGACCGTTTTAGTTTCGGTACCAACTTCAGTACTGGCTTCTTGTACTCCTCTATCTCTTGATTCGGCCTGAATTTCTTCCAGGGCGATGTAGTGTTCTTGCATTTTTCTCATCTCCTTTAAGGTTTTAGGTTTTTCAGAAAATATGGCAATCCAGATGGGGTCCGATCTCCCCAACGCGTTTTCAAACCCAAAGATGGCTTGGTCCACCAGTACCTTCCCAATTTCAGTGCACAGTTTCCTCCACCTGTCGGTCAGGGTTCTCAAGGGCTCTCTGAACCTTCGGGCGAGAGTAAACATCTTGTTCATTCTTGGCCGAGGTCGACTGTTATGCATGTAGGTCTCAAGGAAGGCCTCGACTAGCGCATCATACCCGTTAATCGAACCAGGTGCGAGTGAATAAAACCAATCTCGCGCCTCGCCCTCCAAACTAGCTGGAAAGAATTTGCACATAACTACCGGGTTGCTTCTCCATTGGATCAGTGACATGGTATACATCTTGAGATGCTCGATCGCGTCGCCCGTTCCATCAAATCTAGAGGATAATGGAGGTAAAGTACACTTAGGTGGGAACGGCATTTGTTCCAGTTCTGGAGAGAAAGGCGTTTTCTCGGCTTCACTCATAATCTCGGCCAACTTATTCTCTTCGCTTCCGCCCGAAAGTTCCTTGATTTTTGCTTCCAACTCCCTAAGTTTGGATTTAGTTGTCTGATCTTGTTGCTCCTCCCTTCCTCGCCTTTCTTCATCGGTGGACGAGTCCTCGGGTGGTCCATATCTCTGTGTGGGGGGTACCGGAGGTAATGGTGGCTAACCTGACTGATCGGGATGATTAAGGTTACTTGACCCCATCATGGGTGGTGAGTGACCGGATCGGCCGTGATAACCCGATGTCCCTCGGCTGGACGACCCTCTTGATCTGGTCCGTTGGTTCCTCAGTTGGTAGTTCTCATATTCCAAGGCTAAATTCCTCTGCTGGAGTTCCCTTAGTGCCGCTTCTTGTCTCCTCTGACTCTCCAAAATGGCCAACAACGTTGGGTCCGTACTTTCGTGACTGGAATGTCCATTGGGTTGGTGTGGCCGAGGCTGTAATGGTGCATATGTGGGTGGTGGGGGTAGTATCGGGTTGGTTACACGATCGACCGCGTGAACAGCTGTCGGGCCGATGTTACTTGTTGCTGCTCGCCCTAGCTGAATCTGCCTAAGACGCTCTTGTTCCCTCCCCAAGTATTTTTGGTACTCGACTTGTTGCCTCATCCTTTGCCTCTGAGCTTGTGCTGCAAGCGCCTCCTCATCTTCATCGGTGTCTGAAGCTGTGAGTCCATCGACTTGGTCAACTCTTCTCTGAGTCAATATAACCTGGTCCAAAGGTAGGGTGTTATCATCTCGCCCCAAATCTACTTCCTCGTCTACAACATGCATTCCTCGCACAGCTGCATGAGATTCCTCGGGCGGTGGTTGGCGACTGTATTCTTGCCTCAGCCCCGTTACCCCTGCCTTCATGCTTCTGCTAGTGACTGTGCGATTCCTCAACATCCTTATCGTCCCTGAAGTGCTAGCCATCGGTCACGTCGCGTGATAAGCCGAGTATCGCCCGTCCCTACGTCAGCAAATACAAAAAGAACCCCTTACTTTGACCTGATTTTCTAATAAAAAAGTTCAGACAAAAAGGGAGAAACGTTCGACTCTACGACAACTGTCACTGTGTAGGGTCAACTTTGGTTATCGGGTGGGTTCCGTCTATCTACCCTATTTTGTTCCTATGCTGAGTCTGTGGAAGAACTCACTCCCCCGTCACTATCATTCCGTACGACGTCGCTCTCTGTACTTGACTTACACATTTAAGTTAGTTTGTCCTTTATTCTACATGCTCAAAATCATTGATCTTATGCACATGATGCTTAAAAAGTACGGCAAGTAACCCCTAGAATCAAATCAAACTTGTACCAACTCCACTTTCTCGAGATTTAATTGTGACCTTTCTGACGACTTATGCTACACCGCCGGCTAAAAATTCTATATGGTCGACAGTTTATTATATGATGAAACATCTAAAAACGCTAACTTTTGGTAACTCCAAGCACTCGACTTCACACCGCTTCTAGAAACAACTCGCTTAACGCTAACAATCATACAACTATCAAGAACAAACAGTCGTCCTTTCAACAGATTCTTCACGTAGCTTCTAACCCGAACTGTTAGTCGCTGGTGAGCTCATGAAGTTTCTCTGCCGATCAAACTATTGAAGACGCTAAGAAGACGCTGCTACTTCTCTGACTTTAAATTCTCAGTAAATGACTCAAAACAACCATTACTTCCGCCAACAGAGTTCATCGTAGCTTCTACTCCAACACATTAACGTGTATTGAGGAGCTGTTCATCGTCTCTGAAGGCTTTAATGGCAAGGTATCCGGAGATCTTAGTCGTGTCCCCTTAGTCGGCGCCAGAATGTAGATGCGTTTTACTACAAACTACATCCAAAGGATAGAAACGTACTACTCTTCTCAAATGAAAGTAAACACTCAACCATGAACACAAGATATACGTGGTTCGGTATGATTACCTACGTCCACGGGGGTAAAATGATGAATCTTATTACTTCAAGGTGTTACAAAGGTGTTGATCTTAGTTGGATTTCTTTACAAGATGAACTTACTTCTCACTCACTTCTTCCTAGTGTTTAATCGAGTTTCTCTCTCTTCCTCTCCCAAAATTACCACCTAACTTTCATGAATACAAGTCCCTTTATTTATAGGAGAAGTTCCATACACCCAAGTTAAGGTGTTGGTTATGTTACATCAATTTAGCATTTCTGTGGTCGGACCGACTTATGTCGCCTTACATGGCCGATGTATCTTGACTCTTCGCCTATCTTTCGTCCGAGCCGACCTCTCCAGATGCTCTCTTGACACGATGTCGCCTATTTCTGAATGTCGCCCGTCTTTGACCGTTGATTTTATGGTTAGCCGATGTGTCCCCTACTTTCTTATCCGTTTGACCATAGCACCTCGTTTGTCACGCCGCGTCTTGTCATGTCAACTTTTTCAGAAGTCTGAATCAAGTCTTATCCGACAGCTGTAGAGCGATCACGCCCGATCCACGTGGCTCCTGAAATCTCGCGCCACTAATCTTCATTCCATGCTTCGCGTCTTTTCGTGTTTAGGTGCACCAGGCCTAGGATGTTTCCACCTGGATCTGTGTATAATTTACACCTACATGTATCATTTGAGAGAAGATCTTGTATATATATTTCTGAGAAGGGTTAGTTTTGGGTTAAGTTTTGTAGCAGATTTCTTAATTGAATATTTAAGTAGATGTTTTAGATTTTTAGTGCCTCTTATTTAGTTAATCTCTTGGATTAGTCAGCTGCTAGCTTAGGGGGCGCTACAAAAGTTGGTATCAGAGCTCATTATTAGATCTTATATGGTAGACAATAGGAATAGCCAGTGCTATTTAGTGAACTAGATTAGTTTAGAACTAGGTTGGGTTTGCGAGATAAATCTTAATCACTAAAATCTATCAATAATTAAAGGAATTATTTGATTGATTGATTTGTTTGTTTGTTTGTTTGATCGTCTGTTTGTGTAGTGAAGTAAAAATTGTAGGGTACACCAATAACTTTACCTAATAAAGACTTGAGAATAACTAAAAAAAAAAAAAGTATGAACAAGTACACAAACCAATACTAAAAATATTGAGATCAAGTTTATTGATAAATCTTGAAAGTCACGTAGAAATTTATTAAGTATCTTGCCTTATACGTAGGGTCGATAATTTATAATCACATAAATGTTAATAATATTTTTGGATTTAATAATATTTGTAAGAGTAGTTAAAATGATAGCTATTAAATGTTAGACTTAATAAAGCGAGGATATAATATATAAAATAAAAAGACTCAATTTGTTAGTAATTTAGTACATAAATTATCTTTAGTTTAACAAATGATTTAATAAATCTTTAAAATGAAATATATATATGTGAAGTAGCAATTATAGTATTCGGATACTTAGTGTAATAATATTAGAATTAAAAGAAAATAAATTCGTATATTGATAGGATCCTTCTTCGTAAATAGATTCAATCATCTTTTGAAATGGAAAAATTAAAATGAAGAACTTATACTGTTAGAATTAAATTAATATTATATTAAGCATAACTTAAATTAAAATATCATTAACAAATATATAGCAATAAAATAATGATTAGGATTAAATAGCTATGGAAAATTACTAGTGCTCATCTATGGTTAAGTTTGCGAAGTTAACTAATAACAATTTAGAATTATGAGTTTTGCGTTCAAACCAGATAGTTAATATAAGACATATACGGCATAAAATAAAGATTAAAACTTGTTAACGATCATATACCCCAGATGATTTTTAGTCCAGTAAAAGATTCACAAAATCACTAAACTATACACAGGAAGTGATAATTATAGTACTTAAATGCTTAGTACAAAATTAGACTTAAAGGAAAATAATTTTCCTATGAATAAAATACTTATTATTAATACCCATAATCTGAAGGCTATTGAGTCATATTGAAATTTTATGCGGACTCAAAATTTAAATTATATTAAATTACTAACGCCAATATGTAACAAGATATACTATACTACCGATTCAATATGAATAAATAAAATCTATTATATAAATCTTTACGTGAATATAGAGTTACATTTAGAAGATTAAAGCTTTGTGTACCATATGGACTCTTACTTAAGAATAATAAAAATGATAATATAATCAAGACAATAATTTTTATAAGATTAGCAAATAATAATATTATATAATACTAATTACTGTAAAATTTAAAGTTACTGTAAACATCAGTTGGATAATAATTATTGGATAGTAATAGTAAAACGTAATTTTTATTATAGTACAACTTAAGGGTTACTTAGCAATAATATGAACTTAAGAAAATAAAGTTTGACCAAATCAAATCTAGTATTAACAATAAAATTTAAACTTGGCATTACGATTAATCACGATTAACTTTTATCGGTTTAAGAAATAAGACATAAAGGTTATAATAATAATAATAAAATATTAATACCAAACAATTGTGAAAAATTGTTAGCAGTTAATTATTTATATCAAGTCACATAATGAAATAAACAATAGATATATTGGAAATAATATCTTGAAAATAAAATAATAACGTAACATTTGGATAATGGTTATAACATTAAGTTATTCGTAAATAGTTCATGAATCTAAAAATTATATATGATATCACAACAAAGTTAAAAATATCAGATATTATAAATTAACGTAAAATCGAAATTGGATTGCTATATAGATAAAATAAATAAATCAAATCAAATCAAATAAATGTTGATGATTAAATTGCTAAAAATGAACCTATTTATATAATTTATGAAGTAGAAATTTTAAGCTAAATTAGTTACAATGAATTGAGAGATTGATTAGTCATAATAAGTTAGTATTTAATTAATCAAATTTTGATGAATAAATTACTTAAAATGATGTAAATTATTTATATATATTTTATGAAGTAAATTTATCAGAGTTACACAAGTTAAAATAAAAGTTAAGGATTAATTAGAATTAATATATAGTTAATCCAAAGACTGGGAATAGTGAGGTTGGTAATTCTGATGTGTTCGGGTGATACTTGTTAGGTAGTAGGCATTGCCAGGCGTCGCGAACCTAGAAAGGGCAACTGCATTCTTGTATCACTAGGCATTGAAGGGAGACTTGCTTCTATAAGTGAACTAATAGATCCCAAAATTTAATGAGAAACTTTATTATTGAATATATCTTCTAAAAGTACTTAGAACCAGTAAGTTATTGACTTAGAGATTAGTGTAGAAAATTTTCATGTAAGAAACTTAAACTTCCCTATTTGATAGAACTTAAATCAACATAGTTGAACCTAGAGCTACGAATTACAAATTTTAGTTGTAGAGCCATATAGGTTTGTGCTATGTTTTATGTTGTTTGCGCTTAGACAAGAGATATGTTTTTCTATAAGGTGGGGAGTTTCTGAAGACTAGAAGGATGGTGTGATTTTCGAGGACAAAAATGTTATAAGGTGGGGAGAATGTAAGGACCCTCAAGCTCGTCAATGCTATTAGACCGTTCAAGTTACGAATTAGACGATAATAACTCGATTAGTTTAACACGAACATTAATTAATAGGAATTATTCTAACAACGATCTAGATATGAAAATAGTATCGTTAGATAGATCTCAAAAAGTTATGAGAGATGGACTACTCGAACGTGCCATTCGGATATCGGACGAAGAAGATATCATCAGTTTTGTAGTTAGCCGCCTTGGGTGCCTTTATCATTTGGACGGGTACCGTTAGCAATTTTGGTGGACCTTATCTCTGGCCAAATCGAGATGAATTCATTCTCTCTTATTCTTTCTCTTTCTTCTTCTTCTTCTTCTTTCTTCTTTTTCTTGTTTCTTCTCTGTTCTTCACGATTCGTGTATCTGTGAGAGACTTTTGATATGAGAGTGAGAATTGATTAAAGAGAATAAGTGATGGGGTTGTACAGATGATGAAGAAACTGAGGGTTGTTGTTTAATCATCGGCGTGGTGTTATGTTGATGAAGATCGAGAAAGTTAGGGTTTCTCAGATAATTGAGTTGGGATTCGATTTGAGTGTCGACTAAGAGGAATTGTACTGAATTGTTAGATGGGTGTGGTGTTTTAAGAAGTGAATTGAAGTATATAACTCAAATTGAGAAAGAAATGATTCGGGGATTAAATTAGGGTTTCACACAAAATTCAAAGATGAATATGGAGTTGAAATTGATGTCTAAGAAGACAAATTGGCGATGGGTATGGATAAGTTGAGGTGTTGGAGTTATGCTATGAACTTGGATTAGGAAAAGAGGATTAAGAACTAATTTAGGGTTCATGGGTTAAATTGCAGTTGGAGAAGAAGAGTTTGAAGTCAACTGTTGCATGTAATCTCTTCTTCCTGAATTGATTTGGATTGAATTTCTTTCACTGTAGATTATCGTATTTGGATAATTATTGTGTTGTTTGATTTGAAGCTAAGTGTGCTAAAATTGGAATTGTTATTATTGTTGTTGGGGTGTTGTGGATTGCATGAAAGAGGTTTGTTAATAGAGGAATGGTGGTGAACTGTAGTGGCTGGTGGAGTTGCAGATGGTTTAAATGTTGAATTGAATGAGTTTAGGTTCAGATGAATACATAGTTATTGCAGAGAGAATGAATATTGCAGATTTGTCGATGTTGTGTTATTTTAGTTGGAATTGAAATGAGCAGTTCAGTGGTGAGTCTTATGGATTCTGTGTGTGTATGTGTTGGTGCTTTGAAATGGCAGTGCCGGTGTAGACTTGTTGTTGGGGGATTTGAACTATATGGAGATGTGAATGTTGGTAAAGAATGAAAGAGATGAAGTTGTGTTTGAATCTGTATGAATTGATGAAGTTGTTGATTTGGTGAATTTGATGTTGAGTAGGATGCTGAAATGATTAAGTGGTGACTAGAATGATGTGTAATGCAAGTGGAAGTTGTTGGGGTCATGGTTAAAGTAATAGAAGGTGATATGAGGTACAATTAAAGGTGACAACAGTTGGAATGAGATAAGGGAATAAAAGGTGGTGTAGCAGTTGATGGGTTTGATAGAATTGCAAGTTGAGTTATGAGTTGTCCTGCAGATGCTAGTGTTGCCTGTGTTGCTGTTGTGGGGTTATAAAAATGGATGTGTAGTGTTGTTTGATGTTGCAATTGAATTGCAGGCCTGAAGTTGTTTATAATGTTGATGTGGCTTTGGCCTTAGAAAAAGATGCAGTTGCAGGTATTTTATATTTTGAAATTAAAGTGAGACATGAAGTTTTTATGCATTGATTGTATGATTGACTTGTTTAGATAAAGTTGTATAATCTGGTAGAACTGAAATAAGAATGAAGAAATTGTTTAGAGTTTGTTTTATAGAGTTGTGCTGCACCATGATTGTGTATTGACATTCTTTGGCCTGAGAAATGACTCTGGCCTGTGCAAGTGTTTTGGCCTTGTGCCATTCAGCCTCGTCAGGTATCTGACTCTAACTGACTTAGTCAATCTGACTGAGTCAAATCGTTTTGTATACCCACTGAGTCAATGGTATTGAATCAGTTGACCGATTCATATTTGACCATTAACCCTGGACCTTGACTTGACTATGGACGTTGACTGTTAGTTGACCCTTGATCGTCACTTTGACCGTTAGTTGACTCAGATGGACTGGGCCTTAGATTAAGGGATGAATTAGTGGGCTTGGGCTTAGGATCAGTATTTCTTAATTAGATGTTTTGGACCTCTTGTGGTCCGAATTAGACTTTGGTTTCTTCTATAAAGTTGTAGAATATTCATAAGACTTAGATAATGGACTATAAAACCAACCTAATTCAATTAGTAAATCTTAGATATGCTAAATATAGATAAATAACGATGGAGAACCTTAATTGGGCCTAGAAATGTTAGATAAAATTGTATGATTCTTGTGTGAACCATTTTGGTTAGATTCTTAGAATTCTTGTGTGAATAACAGTTAATCTATTAACAACGATCGATTCAAAGGATGAACCAGTAGATCGTGGATCTCGAGGTAGGCGTGGCCTGTCATCAAAAAGGTGTGGGAATGCATTTGACTCTTTGTATTCATTATTGTTGCTTTTATAAAATTTTATGCTTAACAAACTCATGCATTGTCTATTTCTGCATTCCATGTTTTGTTTAAAATGCATTATGATAATCCTGTCGATTCGGTGAATCTTTCCACGATGTGGAAAGGACTTGTATTATTTTGTTGTCAATATGAATTGTTATGGGAAATGAGAATTTCCACTTGTGGTATATAAGATACGCTCCTTCACATTTATACCTACTTTAATTCAGCTTTTATTGTGAATTGGTCATCATGGTCTTGGTGGCATCCATAGCTATTAGTTGTGAATTGCCGGGTAGGGATTTACAACCATATTAGTACATTGTTTGACGAAGGATTTTATTCCATATACATGTATGAGTATTTCAGTGACTTAGTCATTGTTTAATGTTTCGGAAAAACATGTATTGTTTTCCAATTCTTGCTTATGATTACTTAGAAGTTAAATATTAATTATTCCCAGTTCAGTTTCTGTGACAGATCCGGGTTGCGCAGCTAAAGCTTCAAGAGTTGACTTCGCTAGTTGATTAACTTCTGTTATATTTATTATGTTGTATATTTTATTCAAAAACCAAATGACTATTATATATGTATCATTTGAGAGAAGATCTTGTATATATATTTCTGAGAAGGGTTAGTTTTGGGTTAAGTTTTGTAGCAGATTTCTTAATTGAATATTTAAGTAGATGTTTTAGATTTTTAGTGCCTCTTATTTAGTTAATCTCTTGGATTAGTCAGCTGCTAGCTTATGGGGCGCTACAAAACGTTTACAACGCAGTTTTTATTGGAAAGGTATTAAAATTGCAGTTAAAACCTTTATCTCTCACTGTGATACTTGTCAGCGTAATAAAGCTGAAGTCGTAGCCCCTCTAGGACTGTTGAGTCCTCTACCTATACCTGTTGATATTTGGTTAGATATATCGATGGATTTTATTGATGGTTCTCCACTTTCACATCCGAAAAAATCTATTCTGGTGGTGGTAGATAGACTACCTAAATATTCCCATTTTATTGCACTCTCTCATCCTTATTCTGCCAGCTCTATTGCTGACATTTTTGTACGAGAAATAGTACGTTTGCATGGCATGCCAAGAAGTATTGTAAGTGACCGTGATCCCATTTTCATGAGCAACTTTTGGGAATCATATTTTTCTCTACAGGATACCAAGTTATGTAGAAGTTCAGCATATCATCCACAATCTGATGGACAAACTGAAGTTACTAATAGAACTTTAGAATGTTATTTACGATGTTTTGTTGGAACAAAACCTAGTAAATGGTCAAGATGGTTACCATGGGAAGAATGGTAGTATAACACAAGTTTTCATTCAGCTATTCAGATGACTCCATATCAAGCAGTATATAGACGTTCACCTCCAACAATATCATCTTACTTACCAGGTTATACATCTGTCAATGTTGTTGATTCTACATTAAGAGCTAGAGATCATACTTTAAAGCTTTTGAAGTCCCATTTACAAGATGCTCAATTAAGAATGAAGAATTGTGCTGATACACATCGTACTGAGAGAACTTTTGCAGTCAATGATTTGGTTTTTCTTAAACTGCAACCTTATAGGCAAAACATAGTTGCGACAAAAGCTTACTCTAAACTGTCTCCAGCTAAATGGTTAGTATAGTGGGAAGATCACCCAGTGGAGGAGGCTACTTGGGAAGATGTTGATGAACTACTACTACGATTTCCAGATTTTGATGCTTGAGGACAAGCATGCTTTCAAGGAGGGTGGAATATTGCGTACCAACTTAGTTCCTGAGCTTGTTTGAACACACTTCAATTAATACAACTTCAGTTCTCTTATTGTTACAAAGCAGAGGTGGCTATTCCCCATAAAAAAGGATTTTATCTTAATTTATCTTAGGGTTCTATATAGTTTTGTGTTCTTAACAGTTTTTTTTGGTTTAGAACCCTAACAACTTCAAATCGAAACCCTCAAGCTGAAAACCTAACAGATGAACTTTCTTCTACAAGCAGCTTCAAATCCAAACTTCAAATCAAAGTCCTTAAACTGAAACCCTAACAAAGAACCATTTTTGTCACAGAGATGAGGAAAGAGGAGAAGCGGATAAGTCGAGAGAAAAATGGAAGGAAATGACCAAGTCATGTGACCAAAGGGACTAATGTCTAACCTCAGGTGTGACCAAGGGAGAAATATCCTCAGGTAGAACTGGCTTGGGTGGAAAAATGAAGTAGGTGTGACCACCCACGCACACGGATATCACGCTCGGACCATATCCAGTTACGAATTCGTAACATCTATAAGACAGTTACGAAATCTGACAAGATTTGTAACAGCTTCAGTCTGTTACAACCTGTTTATAACATCGTCTTCCTTTTACGAATTCGTAACTGCCAGTAGGCTGTTATGTATTTCAGTTACTAATCCAAGAAAATGGTGTAGTGTAAATGTTTTAGTTCATGAACAAACCGATTTTAGAAGGTAACCTACCTAAGTACGCAAATGGGTACGCATAATTAAGTAACTGGATTGAGTTTGTTTTCACATTCAAACTCCATTAGAATTTCACGGACGTGAATTTTCCTCTATTATGCGTACGGGTACGCATACTCACCTGGATTTCCAACAACCGCCAGTACGCATACTGGTACGCATAATTTGGGTTCCCGGTTTTGGACTTTTACACAAATGTGAGAACAAACAATTTTTATATCCAAAGATGGTTACATGTTCTAAATTCTCATTTCAATCATTGAAACTTTCTTAAAGGATGTTATATATTTGTTAATCACAAATTATTTTTCATCAAAGCGATTTTCAAGTTATTGAAATAATCAACATGACTTTCGTCACTAGTAAAGATGAACTTGGCCAAAGAAAAAGCTTACCAACACATATTTCGAGGAATAAATAAATGAGTTAAACTCGGCTCGAGATAGCACATGTATATAATTGAAGTCTATATAGCAATACTGTAGCGCCCCCTAAGCTAACAACTGACTAATCCAAGAGATTAACTAAATATAGAGGCACTAAAACTAAACATTTACTGAATCAATCAAATAAGAAATCTTCTATAAAACTTAACCCAAAACTAACCCCTCTCATAAATATATATACAAGATCTTCTCTCAAATGATACATATATAATAGTCATTTGGTTTTCAAATAAAATATACAACATAATAAACATAACAGAAGTTAATCAACTAGCGAACTCAACCCTTGAAGCTTTCGCTGCACAACTCTGATTTGTCACAAAAACTGAAGTGGGAATAATTAACATTTCACTTCTAAGTAATCATAGGAAAGAGTTGGAAAGCAATACATGTTTTCCCGAAACATTAAACAGTGACTAAGTCACTGAAATAATCATACATGTATATGGAACAAACTCCTTCGTCAAACAATGTACTAATATGGTTGTGAACCCCTAAATACCAGCAATTCACACCTATATAGCTATGGATGCCACCAAGACCATGGTGACCAACTCTAAACAATAAAATCTAAATTAAAATAGATATAAATGTGAAGGAGCGTATCCTATATACCACAAGTGGAAATTCTCATTTCCCATAACAATTCATATTGACATCAAAACATTACAATTCCTTTCCAAATCGTGGTAAGATTCATATAATCAAAAGGATTATCATAATGCATTTTAAACAAAGCATGGAATGCATGGACAGACAATGGATGAGTTTGTTAAGCATAAACTTTTTATAAAAGCAACAATAATGAATACAAAGAGTCAAATGCATTCCCACTTATTTTGATGACAGCCAAGCCTACCTCGAGATCCACGATCCACTGGTTCATCCTTTGAATCGATCGTTGTTAATAACGAACTGTTAATCACACAAGGAGTCTAAGAACTAGAAAGAATGGCTCATACAAGAATCATATAATTCTATCTAATGGTTCTAGGCCCATTTATGTTTCAACCCCTTTCCATTCTCTATCTTTAGAGCATATAAGGCTTACTAATTCATTTAGGTTGGCTCATATTCCATTAGCTAAGTCTTATGAATATCTACCACTTTGTAGAAGGAACCAAATACTAATTTGGTCCATAAGAGGTCCAATTCATCTAATTAAGAAAACTACCCTAAGCCCAAGTCCATCAAAGTCAACTAACAGTCACTAACGGTCAAAGTGACGGTCAAGGGTCAACGAATGGTAAACATCAGTCAACAGAGTCAATATCAGGTCAAAGTCCATGATCAATGGTCAAAGTCTAAAGTCTAAATCGGTCACTGAGTCAACTCAGGTCAAGACAGGAAACTCGGTGAATTAATACCGATTCGAATCAGTCAGATTTTGAGTAAGCTAAATAATCTAGTCAGACATCTGACTAACAAACCAACACAAATCCTAAGCTACTTCAGTTTTCAATTCCTACAACATATCTTTCTCTTTAACATTTAAACTTCAATTCAAATATAGTAAACAAACTTCAAATTCAATTTACAAACCAAGGCTATGCCTACCTGCAATTGCAGTTCCAAGCTTTTATAGCAAATACTAACAACAACTAGCACCAATTCATCACTTCAGTTCTAGCAACCAACAACTACAAATATCAACATTACACTTTCTCAAATCAAACTTCATAATTCAATTACAACTGATAATTCAGTTTGCCTGCAAATGCAGTAGTAGCAAGCTTTCACAGCAAATATAATCTACAACTTTGAATTTACAATTCTTCTTGAACTGAAACTTCATAAAGCACTCATTCCATAAACTACTACAAATATAACTAGTTTCCAAAACAGCAACACCACAACCATACTCAACACCACTATGCCACAACCATCCTGCCATGCTCCATTATATCACCACTGCCATACTTGAATTCTACGGTTCACTGAGATAATGGAGCCAACACCTCCCTGAAATCCATAGAAATTCTCTAATACACCCATTGCAATCCAGACAATACCTTCAGCAGCGACCATACTTAATCATAATAATTCTATCTTCAGCTTCTGTTTTACATAACAAAACCAATGCCCTATTCTATTTAACCCTGCAATTCTCATAACAACTACAACTCATCCAATTCACAACTTAGACAATATCTATTCACCTAATTCAAATACTACAAACTTTAGTTTCATCATATATTCATTTAACATCCATAACATATAAACTTATCAATTGAAATCAGTAACTTTGCTAAATTACTGAGAGAGCATTTACCTCATGATAGTTCTATTACAACAATTGAATTAACTTCTTCTTATTACTTGACTTGATTCACCAATTCTTCTTAAACAAACAACCACCCACCAGTCATCCATACCCCATGTACCTACATCATTACAACTGCAACTTACACTTTTGCTCCTGCCTCCAAAATATTTCTCATCTACTCAAACATTCATCCATTATTCTCAATATAATAAATCTAGCTCATACTACCACTGGTTCAATAACATCACTACCAATGATTTATATCTCTCATATACAGTAAATTCTTTTAACTCGTCTATCATGAACAATATCAAAACAGAACATAAATACTTTACCAAGTTATTGAGAAATCAATTACCTCATGCTAGGTATTCTGAATCAGCACCAACCATAACTTCATCACCTTCTTGATACGAGAATCAAACCCAAGTCCTTCATTAGCTTCAAACCCACATCTGATTCAAAACTTTAAACCTTGACTATCAAATTCAGATTGTTCTTCAACTTTAAACTCTAATTCAATTCAAACCCATCTCATAACAACATCTTAGAATATCAATTCCATCTTTTAATCTTCTCTGAATTATTACAAACCCTAATTCAAATCTCTGGTAAACCCTAACTCTTGAATCATCTTCAAAACTACTTCATCTCAGCAATTGAGAAATAACCCTCTTCTTATTCATCCATCAGCTACAATAAATCATCATCAATTCCACATAAACCCTAACTTCAGAAACCCCTACTTTAATTTACAACAACAACTTAATCTTCTTCTTCTTCACAATTAATCAACATCAACACCACTACCAGCAACTACTCCATGATCTTCTCACACTTCCTACTGATCAAACATCCTCCTCTTGATCTCACAATTTCTCGCAGAAGAGAATTAACAGAAGTAAGAAATAGAAGAAGAGAGAATAACGAAGAAGAAAGAAAGAAGAAGAAGAATGAAGAGAAAAAGGAAGATAAACGAGAGTTATCTTCTCGATCGGGTGAAGATAAGACCAAGGATAACACTATTTCACCCACTTGCTTCGCTAAGGGGAGCCCAGATGGGTCTAATTGTGAAAAGACTATTTTACCCTTCAATTCAATCTGATGATTACTTCTTCGTCCGGTATCCGAATGACACGTTCGAGTAGTCCATTCCGCGTGACTTTCCAAGACCTAATCAACGGTACAAGTTTCGTAGCTAGATCGTTGTTAGATTAATTCCTATTAATTAATGTTCGTGTTAATTTAATCGAGTGATTATCGGCTAATTCGTCACTTGACTGGTCTAATGGCGTTGACGAGCTCGAGGGTCTTTACAAACACTAATTTTGTCTTAAAATAATAGATTGAATAGATAGACTTTTGAGTGATAGATAAGTTCAAGTCTCCACATACCTCTTTGTTAATGAAGTTCCACAAGTTCCCTTGAGTAGTTCTTCGTCTTCATTCGATGAAAGACGTGGAGTCTAAGGATCAACTACACTTATTATCCTAATCCGAGACTTATCTATAAGTAGACTCGAAATCAAGACTTAAAGTTTTGGCAACTAAACTTGACAAACAAGCTTGAGATAGCAACGCTTGCGAGTTCGACCGAGCAATGCTCTAACATTACACAATATGCCTCCTGCCTTTGACGACGAATATCTCCAGGGTTTACGTGTTTATGCCTCTTGCACATGGGAGAAATAGGGTGCACGCCAAAGATTGGGTACCTAGCCTCCTAGTGAAGTTTTAATTTTACACGTATAAGTATTAATTTCCTCCTAATTAAGGTCTTAGTTGCCTCTGGCACATGGGCATTTGTATCCTATATACCTGCCTCCCCCTAATGAGG
Source organism: Papaver bracteatum (assembly GCA_023529315.1). Taxonomy (NCBI): domain Eukaryota; kingdom Viridiplantae; phylum Streptophyta; class Magnoliopsida; order Ranunculales; family Papaveraceae; genus Papaver; species Papaver bracteatum. Next base: position 115,450 of record JAJJWX010000439.1, read on the forward strand.
TCTTAATTGTTTTTCAGAAGTCTATTCGGCTGAATGATTGATTGAACAAATACGAGGCCAGACATCGTTAATGCAGTTAACGTTGTTTCTCGGTTTATGAGCTAGAAAGTTACATTATGCCGCCGCAAAGAGAATTCTTTGATATATCAAGGGAACAAAGGATTTTTGCATAAAGTATATAAGAGAATAAGATTATTATTTAATTGAATTCATGCGACTAGGAAGGTTCTATTAGATACTGAAAGAGCACATTCGTCTATGTTTGTTGTATAGGCCTAAAGTTATTTCTTGGAGTTCTAAAAAAAAGCATGGGGTAGTATCATCATCTGAAATAGATTATATAGGATCAACAAGTGCAGCATGTAAAGCAATATAGGAAAATAAGAATCACTACAAGAAAAACTCAAATATCCGAGTGGGACAAAATGGTCGGTTAAAGTCCATTTTGATTACAGTTGGGCTTTGCCGAGTGAAATTGGTAGTCAAATCTAGTGTCAGACAAGCTAGTCATGCGATGGGGCTTGTCCAACTCTGCAATCGCCTAAACTTTGGTCCACTACAAGTTTGTGAGAAAAACTGGATGTGATATAAATTTGGTATTTTGAATATAAGCAGCGGCCGTGTGGTTGCTTAGGTTATGGACGACTCCATTTGAGAGTTGGTAAACTATTTTCGATCAGTGATATAAACTTGGTACTTCGAAAATAACCAGTGGAAATGTCGTTTCTTAGGCTATGGCCGACTCTATTTGAGAGTTGGAATGTTACTATCGATTTGTTGGATAAAGAGTCGGCTACTCGATATGGAGGGTAGGCAGTCAGTTATATTTTGCACAACCAAATGTGAGACTTAGAAAGTAAGTTCTAATGATTTGTAAGATTGCTAACCAACTTATATTGATAGTTACTAAGTAGTGGGGTTATTTTAGGTCAAGTTAATTTGAATATATTTAACCAGTCGGGATGTCTAATTTTCCATTGAAATCTGTAATTACCAGGTAGTAGGATTACACTTGGACTGAATCCATTTGGCTTCTGGTAGAGTTTGGTTAAGGAATCAAGTTTTCTAATTGAATTTTCTTAGGAGTTCCTATGTAGACGGACATTAATAAAACCAACAAACAGATGCGCCTGCTATGTTATTGCTTTACACTTGAGTCGACCATATTTGAGATTTGATGTGCAATAGCTTTATTCTATGACCAAATTAAATGAGCAATCACAACATTATCGGCCAATACATAGAACCACTAGAACGGAGAGTTGGGATATTCATTTCACACAGTCAGAAAAGTTGATGACCAACCAGATTTGACACTTGTTACTCTGTCGGTTTACCCTTAAACCCACTAGATTTGAGGATCGATAAGAAAATTTTGAACAGGCGGAAAATTGAACCAGAGTAACAGAATTGGTAATTGCTAGATTGTTGCTATGTGCTTAAACCCACTAATTTGACACTTGCTGGTAGTCAATTATGTAGCACTAAATCAAAAAAATTGTAAACTTGAAATTTACGCTAGGTAATCCAAAATTAACACAAATAATCCATATATTATTAAGGCATAATGTAATTATTACAATTAGTTCAAAGATGCACACATATTTGTTAACCATTACAATAACAAAATATGTGTAAAAAAAAATTGTATCAAGTATCGCATCATGACACATCTTCATATGGAGACATTTTCATATATATGCTCGTCTGTAGCGGATTATCATATATTTTTGGATATTTGTGCTAAACGACGATTGAAAAACATTTATATTAATATGACATTGTGGATATGCAACAAATTGGTTAAAGTAAAATGCATTTTTTTTTGGTCAATCAATAAATCTCACTTCATTCAAATCAAAATAGTGATTATATGTTCCCTTACAAGATTAACAAAAACATCAAGATAATCAAAACCCTAATACAAATAAGGATATCAACTACAAGTAGATCGCGAAGAGAAAGAGCGATAAACCGCAGAGATACCCAATTTTTGATTATGTAGAAGGGAAAGATGATGGTACAATCCGGAAATAATTCCGACCATTTGATTTGATTGTATTCTTCTATGATAAGAGATGCTCCTGAAAGGAAGGAGTGTTGAATCGTTGATGTTTTTGAATCGAGAGAAGAAAGCCACGAACCAGCCATCAAAGATTAAAGAACTCGCTCCACAACGACGAAGAAAAATCGCCCCAAAACGGCGAAGAAACATGTTGAAAGACACAAAAAAATGATGTAGATACATCTTATTCGATAACTATTACCTAAAACTAGAAAAGAAAAAGAAACCCTTGCTTAGATCTGGTCTAAAAATACCAAATCTGAGCAAGAAAGATAAACAACTCTTGTTTGTTTTTTTTTTCTGAGAAGGGAGGAGAAAAGGAAGAAGAAAGAGAATAAATCGACAATAAAGTAAAATGCATATTGTCAAGTGAAAATATATTCCAAATTATCCTGCCTAAATTGGGGCCTATGAGAATTAATTGGGGCCTATTACAATCGATTTACTCGACAACCATATAAACACCGATTGTAGCATTACAATCAACAATCGGTTTATTCGACACACATGTAAACACCGATTCTTGAGTCAAATTTAGGCCCCAATTAATTCTCATAGGCTCCAATTTAGCCAGACAAATTATGCTTTCAAGAACAACTATTCATAAACAATTGAAATGCTAAATCATTTATGAACAATCAAATAAAGCACAGTTAGAGAATATACCCTGAACCCAAAGCACACTAACATCATGCCCACTTGCGCACGAGAGAGACAAGTGAGAGAATAACGAGATATAAAACACGCGTGCATTAACATGGAGAGGCTGAAGTTGTTTTACTAGAGTCGTATCTGCACCATGACGCACATGAAGGTATTTGCGTACTTTTATCGGCCGGAGTTGCTTTACTAGAACTGGATCTGCACCATGTCTTCACATTAGTTCCAAAAGGATATCCTCAGCATCCAGGAATTGATTACAACGAAATATTCGCCCAGTCGCTCGCATGAAAACATTCCGAATAGTGTTAGCTTTGGCAGCTCAACTAAAAATGAAGGTCTACCAATTGGTCGTAAAGTCGACATTCATAAACAGAGAACTTGAAGAAGAGGCATACCTTGAACAACCTCTAGGATATATCCAAAAGGGAAAACAAAAAAAATGGTATATCGTCCCCGGAAAACACTATATAGCCTCAAGCAAGTACCGGGTGCATGGAACATCAATATCGACAAATATTTCCAAGATAATGGATTTGAGGGAACTCAAGTGATTGGTAAGAGTTGACTGCATTTGTAATAAGTGTAAGCCTAAGTGCTACATCAAAAACTTCATGTATCATTTTCTAGTATTGATAAGAGCCTCCTCTTTTTCGATTAACTGACCTCCTTTCCTAAAATCAACAAAATAAACCCATCGTACTTCCACATTTGTGCCAACATGAACTTTGTGAGCTCCCACGTTGAACGGAAATGGAACCCTTTATGCTTATTGGCTGAAAAAGAGAGTTTGGGCATTAATATTATTTTGGGAGGGACACTTGGTACATCCTGATTGCTAAAATATTTAAGGGTGATAAAAACCTGTTTTGTGAGTGGCTATTCTAATAAAAAATAATTACACTTTCTAAATAGTTAATGTACTGGGTCAGCATCACCTACATATTGACGGTCATGAATAGAGTTTGATCCAAATTTCAGACCAAATTTCTTCTCCGTCTCATAAATATCTACTCTCTTCATTAACTTTGTACATAAATCTTTGAAATGTTTTTGCTCGGTATTCGAGTGTCTTCTATTACTCTCGAGATGTCAGGTGGGAATTGGTATTCGAGTGTCTTCTTTTACTCTCGAGAAGTCAGATGGGAATTGCATACCATAATTTTCGATATTATTAGTTTCTTTAGCAAGTATCCATTATGGACTTGCAAATCTATTAATAGCCAGTATAATAAACCAGCTGATAAGCCGGCGAAGCATTCTCGTTCTTTCCAGTTTAGTAGAAGTTGGATCCAGCATCCACCAAACTTTATAATGGCAGCATTATAAGCTGACATGACTGGTGCAACTATTTCCAACAGTTAAAAAATTCATCTTAGTATTAAAAAAAAAAGAGCCTTTACGGATGGCGGAGCCAAGAGCCGATTAACCATGACTCCAACTCCCCCTAAAATAATTAAATTGATGTAAAAACCCTTCAATTTTGGTTATATTTTTTGTTTAGTCTACCATTTATCTAGCCTTTTTTCTTTTCTTTTAACCCCCCTCTATTTTGAATTTCTGGCCTCTACGGGCTCTACTAATCAACCCTCTATTTTGAATTTCTGGCATCTACGGGCTCTACCAATCAACCAAAATTTTGCTTAATTTTAAAGTCACGACTAAAACAGCATCTTAAAAAAATAAATAATAATCTTAAAACAACATCTTCTTTTTCCGCTTAAATCTCATTTCGTTGGAATGCAATCAATGATGAAGTAATCTCCCAGACGAGTAAATAGCTAGCCAGCTAAAAACATTCAACTTAGAAGAGAGAAAAATTACAACCAACGAGCCAAAGACACGCGATATTCTCTCTGCAAGACTATTTCTACACTACCTTAAGATCAAGTTTAAGAAATTGTTATTAAAATAGCCAAGACAATATAGCGTGACTGTGAAGGTTGTTGTTATGAATCTCTAATTAACAACTGCTTTTTTATGGTCGTTTTTCATCTGCGGCCAAGTTAATTAGCTTCATTTTGTGGGAATAATGTACAAAAAGGTACATGCAACTAGCAATTTTCATCATCATTTTGTTAGGAAGAAAAAGAGTTTGGTTGGAGGATATAAATCATTCACATGAAAACCTTTCTCAGTGGACTTCTGTATAGTTAAAACTATTAGGTTTAGGTTTAATTACTTTTGTTTAACTGAAGAGAAGAGAATCGTTTTACTGAGGAGAAGAGAGACAAGAAGACGAACTAGGATAGAACTTGTTTATTGAGTTTTCTTAATTGAATTACAAAGAGACTCGAAACACTTATATATATATACAGGACTGACTTTAAGTTTAAGATACTAAATTTCCTAACTAACCACAATTTCCTAATATACAAGAACTACCGTGTACAATGTTGGGTCACATTGTACACATACCAAACGTTGTGTTAACACCCTCCCGCAAGCGTAACGGGTTATCCTGAACCGTAAGCTTGAATCGTAAAAGAAAAAACCTGTCTTTAGAAAGTGGTTTTGTGAATATGTCCGCAATTTGATCCTTAGATGATATAAAACGAACATCAAGAAGTTTAGAAGCAACTTGATCACGAACAAAGTGATAGTCAATTTCAATGTGCTTCGTTCGTGCATGAAATATAGGATTAACAGTAAGATAAGTTGCACCAAGATTGTCACACCATAAAATAGGAGGAGAACAAGTAGATATGCGGAGTTCCGAAATTAGTGATTGGATCCACATAATTTCTGCAGTTGCAATGGCAAGTCCTCGATATTCAGCTTCAGTATTAGAACGAGATACAGTTTTCTGTTTGCGAGCACTCCAAGATACAATATTTCCACCCAAATAAACACAATAGACACTAGTAGAACGACGATCATCAAGAGAACCAGCCTAATTAGAATCAGTATATGCACTGAAGGAAAGCTGTAGAGAAGGCGGTGGATGAAGAAGTATACCAAAGGTAGAAGTATTCTTGAGATAATGAAGTATTCGTTTAACTAAACTCTAGTGAAACTCAGTAGGGGCATGCATAAACTGACAAACCTTATTGACAACATATGCAAGATCTGGACGAGTAAACGTTAAATATTGCAAAGCGCCAACAATAGTACGATATTCAGTAGCATCAGTCAATAAAGTGCTACGATCAGAGGAAATATCTCCCGAAGTACTAAGTGAAGTATGAATTGGTTTGACTCCATCCATTTTTGCTCGAATAAGAAGATCATGAGCATAACGTTGTTGAGAAAGAAATAACCCCAAAGAGGTACGAATCGCCTCAATGCCAAGAAAATAAGACAAGGAACCAAGATCTTTAATCGCAAATTCTTGGTGTAAACGTGTGAGAATAGAAGTGATACTTGGAGGACTGGAGCCAGTGACTATAATATCATCCACGTAGACTAATAAATAAATAGTACCATTGTAGATGAATAAAGACGAGTCACATTTCGAAGTGACAAATCCAATTTGGAGCAAAAAGGTACTAAGTATGTGGTACCACGCACGAGGAACCTGTTTAAGTCCGTCGAGAGAACGGTGTAACTTGCAAACATGTGTAGGAAAAATATAATCCACATAGCCCGGTAGTTGTTTCATATACACCTCTTCTTGAAGTTCGCCATGTAAGAAAAGCATTCTGCACATCAAGTTGATGAATAGGCCAATTGAAAGATAAAGCCAATGTAAGAATAATACGTATAGTACAAGGTTTAACAACCGGACTAAACATTTCAGAGTAATCGATCCCCTCTTGTTGATTGTAGCCTTTGGTAACTAAGCGAGATTTACGACGTGCAATTGTACCATCAGGATTTCGTTTGATACGAAATACCAATTTACATCCAATAATATTCATAGAAGGATCATATGGTACTAGTGACCATGTACCATTTCGAATCAATGCATTGATCTCGTCATCAGAAGAAGTATGCCAGTTTTGATCTTTATGAGCATGTGAAATACAAGTAGGCTCAATAAGTGAATCACATACCAGTGTGTATTTTGAATTAGGCTTAAAAATTCCATCCTTAGCTCGAGTCACCGTTGGATGTGTGGTTAAAGCTGAAGTAGGTGTTGTGGTTGTAGTTGAAGTAGGTGTTGGGCCAATCATTGTGCACATATTAATTCCGCTTTTGGAATTGAGAAGACGGCGATGTCAAAAGATATGCAAGTTCATTGACTGTAAAGGTACAGGTGTTGTCGGCTGTTGATGAGAACCATTTCTGTTAAAGCTAGTGCTGGCATCTGTACATGAGGAAATGCTGGCAGGATTAGGCACTGGCAGCTGCAGATTGGAGCAAATTCTGTTGGATGGACATCAATTTGAGTGTTGTTAGGGGATGATTCATACTGAGCGTGGGGAAACTGATCGGTACTAATTGACACATCAGAAATTAGATTTTCTATCTGATTTGAGTGGATAGTAGAACTAGTGGTCAATACCGGTGGTAAAGACAAACTCAGAGGAGGAGAAACAAATACCTGTGAAGATGTCTATGCCGGAGAAGGTGATGATGCAGACGCAAAAGGGAAGGTGGTCTCATCAAAAACAACATGACGAATGACATATATCCGTCTTGTAGGTATGTGCATACATTTGTAATCGTTCTGGGATGGACTATACCCAATAAAAACACAAGGAGAAGAAAGCGGTTCCATCTTATGAGATCTATATGGACGTAGATAAGGATAACACAAATAACCAAACACACGAAGTAAAGTGTAATCTGGTGGGACACCAAAAATAGTTGTATATGGAGAAGAATTATTGATAGAAGTGGAAGGAACACGGTTCATTAAATAATAAGCAGTGTAAAAAGAATCATACCAATACGAGGATGGTACAAAAGCTATGTTTAGAATTGTAATACCAGTTTCACGAATATGACGATGACGACGTTCCACTAAACCATTTTGTTCAGAGGTATGTGGACATGAAAATCTATGAAAAATACCAAGTTGTTGAAGATGCGGAGTAAGTTTGCGATACTCAAGTGCATTATCAAATTGAATTTTTTTGATTTTTCGATTAAAAGGATTTTCAACATGCTTTTGAAACAAAAAGAATATAGATAAGACATCAGACTTTTGAGACATAGGAAACATCCAAGTAAAATGACTAAACGCATCAATAAATATGATATAATATATGTATCCTTTATTAGATAAAATATGAGAAGGTCCCCACACATCGGAGACAATTAAATCTAATGGATTCAAATAAGTAGTTTTACTAGGATTAAAAGGTAACTTATGACTCCTATGTTCATGACAAGATGAACAAAAATTAATAGTCTGACTAGAAACCGGAAGTGAAAACTGGGAGACGACTGTACGAACTGTACGAATCATTGGATGTCCCAATCTAGAGTGCCAGTCTTGTAGGGTAGCACGTTCTCCTATGCAAACTTTAGGTGATTTAAACGAATCATCGAGTTGATAGAGATCACCCCTCCTACTGCCGCGAAGAAGGACCTTCTCGGTACATCGATCCTTCACGAGACAAAAATTTGGATGAAATTCAAATAGGACATTATTATTAGTATTAAAACGAGATACTAACAAGAGATTATAAGATATTTGAGGTGCATAGAGAACATTACGAAGTTGCAACTTATGGTTGGGAGTTCCCAAAATAGAGGAACCAACATTAGAAATTGGAATAGAAGAACCATTACCCATATGAATTTTATCAGGACCAGTATACTCGGTTGAAAATTGAAGACGAGGAAGATCATTCGTTATATGATCTGTAGCACCACTGTCAGGAGTCCATGGAGGAGTTGGCATTAAACCAGTGAGAGAAGTATAAGCACGATGTGCGGAAGCTGGTGGTTGACGTCGAGGAGGACGAAAACTGCGATCAAAGCGATTCCAACAGTCTGGAGATTCATGGTTTTTACGACCACACAATTGACACGGAAGACGTTGAGGTTGAGACTGATTGGAAAGGAAGCGAGAAGTCATACCAGAAGAAGACGAATGTTGTGTTGGAGACGAGTTATTCCAAACAGAGAAGCGAGATGGGCTTTGTGCAGGATTACGAGCTGGGATTTGTACAACAACATTAGAAACTGGTTGTGAGTTTAACACCTTGGCATGTTGCTCTACTCGTAACTCAAAAGTCAAGAGAAACGTCAGAAAATCCTCTATAGTTAACGAGCTCATCGTGGTGGTTAGAGAGGTAACAATGGCATCATAAGAACTATCCAGTCCAGCGAGGAGACAATGACGAAATTCCTTGTCAGTAACAGTGGTGTTAGCAGCAACCAAACTATCAACTAAATCTCGAGCACGATCAATGTAAGCTCGCATAGATTGAGCACCCTTATTTAAAGAACGCAACTCACAATGAAGGTGATGAATTTGAGCATATGATTTGGAACCATAGAGAGCTTCGACAGAGCCCCAGATGGCTTTGGAAGTTGTAAGACGATGGACATGACGAAAAACAGCAGGTGTAAGAGATGAGAATAACCAACTTACTAGGATTTTGTCTTATTTTGTCCAAGAAAGAAAATCCGGTGAAGGAGCAGCATCATCAATAGGAGAAGCTGGGCAGGGTTTTGTACCAGTAACATGTCCATCAAGTTCGTAACCCTGAAGATATGGCAAAAATTGAGCACACCACAGAGATAGTTGTTTTCATCAAGTTTAACTGTAATAATATGGTGAGGTTGAGAGAATTGAACGGAGGTCATAATTGAAGATTGTGAAGAGGCAGTTAAAGACATTAGAACACTGCTGGTAGAAGAAACAGTTGACGGTTCGGTAGACATGAACGTGGAGGACCTAACCCTAGCTGTTACCAAGTTAGAACTATTAGGTTTAGGTTTAATTACTTTTGTTTAACTGAAGAGAAGAGAAACGTTTAACTGAGGAGAAGAGAGACGTTTAACTGAGGAGAAGAGAGACAAGAAGACGAACTAGGATAAAACTTGTTTATTGAGTTTTCTTAATTGAATTACAAAGAGACTCGATACACTTATATATATATATACATGACTGACTTAAAGTTTAAGATACTAACTTTCCTAACTAACCACAATTTCCTAATATACAAGAACTGCCGTGTACAATGTTGGGTCACATTGTACACATACCAAACGTTGTGTTAACATGTATCAATCATTTTGCATCTTCATTAAAGTTGATCAGAATTGTTGCTGCATAATATACCGTAAAAAAATAGGCGCAACTGAACTACCGAACTACAAATGGAGATCCTAAATAGGTTTGGTTAGAAGGTAGGCACAGCCGCACAGATGCAACTCACTCCACATGCATGCATCTCAAGGTAGCTAAATTTCTATTCTGTCTGATGCTGGCTCTTCATCTGTATGGTTGATGCAGATTCTGCGTCGTTTTTCTCCACCAAAGTCTAAGAATTTTCAGTTCATGGTCTACTTTTTCTTTAATCGAGCTTGAAGCATTTCCAGTACGGGCATGTCAGTTGTCCCACAGATTACCAGACTCGATCGACTCGTTCACCACAAATGTTTTCTATTTTAGTGGAGCATATACATCTTTTCCCGTAATTCCATAGCATGCTTATACATTAAAAATTAATTGTATCAATGGAAAACACGAGAATTGGCATCAATAACTTATAACTCTACCAAAAGATATCATTTTCGAAATAAAGAGAACAAATTTTCCATTATTCGAGATCTTATTAGTTATTACTACCTCCATGTAGTTCTGAGTCTGACTTATAAGGTCTTACCGCTGACCTTGCATGCAGTTTAAAAGCGTGGTACCCATAACGTGTCATCTTAATGTGGCGTATCATAACAAGAGAAATACAAGTGCGATAAACATAAAGTTCGATTTAGCAAAATGAAAAATGAACATCCTAGGGAAAGGAATGCTTTCTCCCTCCTTCTTGCTGGTCCTCCGTTGCTGCAGTTACCGACCGGGATCTCCTTATAAGATGGTTCCGTGGAGGAGTGGGGAAAGGAATAGGTGCTACTGGAGGAGGAGAGGGGACTGGAGTTAAAGAGGAGGGGACTGGAGTAGGTTCATCTGGAGAAAGGACCGGAAGAGGTTGACGTTGGAGGACAGGAGTCAGTTGGACAATGGGTAATGTGTCTTTGGTCAATTTTGCATGTTTGACTCCTTCGGCTGCTCTCTCAATCCGGAAGTAGACCCACTGGAACCGCCTGAACACCTCCAGAACAGCTAAGAAGAAGACAAAGAGCGAGTGGTTTGGACCAAGGATCTTCCACAACCAGATAATGTTGGAAAAACTTACCGGGCTGCAATGGAGATGAAACACAAAAACAGACTGTGGTTGTACTCAAAAGCTTTCAAGGCTCTGGTGATTTCTTTTAGACAAATATTTCTACCCTTCCAACGAGTTTGGCAATTGCAACAGTATGTGAAATCACGCCTTCAGGATACAAATGAAAGCCCTACAACCGAAAATTGGATTCAAGGTTTGCACCCCTTGACCCAATCAAGAACACATGAAAAGAAGGTTGATGATGCTTTAGAAGAAGAGAGAAAACAGAGAAAAGAGTTTTCCAAAAGATGATATCGAAATGGGTTTGGGAGATGCTACTTATAGGGGTTTTGATTATCGTTGGGAAAAGACATGTCTTTTCACCAACAAAGTTTCTCTTCTAAAGAGATCGTCTCTTCATCAACAGACACTGTCTGTTGAGTTTAGAATTTTCTGGAAACGTTTTCCAACTGTCCAAACAATTGCATATCCAAAAATTCTTCCGGGGGCGTTGCCCCCTAGACCCCCACCAGGGGCGGTCTCCCCTGGACCCCCATCAGGTCGACCACAGCCTGGGGGGCTACGCCCCCCAGGACCCCCCTTCGTAGCGCGGTTGAAAATATTCCAACAGATAAATCTCATAATGAGATCACTCCCTACGAACCAACCAGAGAATGCCAGCTTCAATAAAGCATGCTTCTTATTTGGGAAGGTATCTTGATTTTTGAACCTGGGTTAATTACATGGTTAGTTAACTAAAGACAATAAGAGAACAATCATTATTACCAAATGCGTTCACCATCAAAGGAGCTGCAAGTAGCCACCAAGATGTACGATCCCCTCCATGTCTTCTGTGATGAATGTGCAGCATCTAATGCACTGAACACTAACATTGCAAGAGAGAGGGAGTATTTGGCAGCTAAATAAACATAAAAAACATTGAATCAACGTACTACGGTCCAAACCTCATAAAATAGTGATTTAGACAAGGATTTGCTATAAGCTAATTTTAAAAAGAAATGCATAAATTATTATTTTTTGACTCTCATAAGACTTCCAAACTGAAATTTTCAACTGACTCTCAAATAAGAGAGCCCAAGCCCACTGCCCACATTTTCAACTCATATGGCGCAATTACAATTCAAATTGATAATCCTTGTGTGTAGTGTATGGTAGAATAAAATTTTCAGTTCTCTAGACAAGAACGAATGACTGGGTCGTTCAATAATTTTTTTCATTTTTGAAAATCCATGACTTGGCGTTTCAAATGATTTCTAAACATATATAAGGATAGGATAAAAGTTAATAAGACAATCAAAGACAAACTAGTTGTAGTAAATGTTACCATTGACTGTGGACTTGGGATTCCATTCCCTGATGCACTGGAAGAATCGAATGAGAAAGGGAACGGACATGGCTATGGTAACCACTATATAGTGTCCACCACACATGGCGTCATCGTCCCAAGGAGCTTTGTCACCCTGTAATTCAAATCATAATATGTATGTGTATGTCAATCTATACTTATGACCAATAGCTAAATTTAGATATATATCATTTAAAATCGATTCAACTAGTTTCGCGTATTACCGGTCCTTTATACCACCGAAACAGAGAACACACTATGCCAGCAAATGCCTACACAATACATTCACTTGTATTACAAAGAAGGAAATTCAAATAGTCAAATATAGAAAAACTAGTCAACAGCAAGGCCTACACAGATATTCAACAATTATGGACACTACCTTGTGGACGGAGGTCAGGAGATCCGCCAAGAAGAGATCTCGAAATCTTGGAAAATTCCTTAAAGCTAGCATCCCCTTGGCTCTCTCCCACAAGCCAGTGAGCACTCCAAGAAATGCAAGTATAACCAATGTGCCAACTGGATAAACTACCACCTAACAAAAAATGTGGCTTCAATCATTTTTATTAAGATATGCAATTACAAATATGGCTTAACATATTTCCTAAATGCACAAGTTAATATCAAATGGTTCCTTTTTGTGCTTGTTTCTAACTATCCTCACATACAAAAGGAAACAAAACTAATACGAGGTCCACTTCCTTGAGTTGTGCATACTTAAAACACTCCAAAGACATACACAAAGCAACAAGTTAATGCGTGCAATGCACATATCCACTACTAATATTTCCTAGCAAATAACCGCACTACAGAAATCCAAAAACAAAATTTAATTTAGAATCTCAAAGTAAACAGCATGATAGGGAGAGTTGAGAGATTACGGGTATGATTGGAGGCCATGGCCTAGACAGATGTTCTAGTAGAGCTAAGAAGACCACTACACAAACTAGCATGAGCACCACAAATAGCCATATCGAAGGTGTTGGCCCCAAGAGCCGAGCGTTTCCATGATTTATGTTTGTCACTGTTAAGACAGATCTCATGCATCCCCATGAGTAGAGGTGTAAAGTGGATGTACAAAGACGAGCACATTTCAAAGACAAAGACGCTAAAATTTGAGCACATCCATTTCAAAGACGTGACTTAGCTCAAAGACGACAACACGTTAGTTAAATGGGACGTGTTGGGTTTGAATAATTGGCACAGTAGCACAGCACATCACGCGACATGGATAAGCACGTGGCACAGCCCAGCACAACACGTTAAGAAAGCACGTCATAATATGTACAAGTACACCATATAACAAGGCATAATACATCACATTTTTTGTATATTTCACAAAAGAGTCACTATTCTAGCTAGTTTTTAACATTTTATACTGACTTATTTATAACAACAAATATAATATCTTAATATTTGGAAAATATATTTCAATATCGCTGTTATAATATCGTCATCTATATTTAACTAGAACAATAATTTACATGACGATAATCCAATTTTATATTTGATGGACTATTTATTTTTATTGAATAAACTTGTTAATTTTACTTGAAATAATATCAAATGGTATGTTGTCTAATTAAATTCTTGTGATAATGTCCGACTTAATGTATACATTAAGTGATTTCAAATTGTTTATAGCACGGTGTTAGCACGACAAAGACTAAGACGTTTATTCGTGGATGTGCTGTCTGTGGATGTGTTGTGCCTAGCTTTTGACTAGTAAAGACAAAGATCAAGACAACACGCTTAAATCGTTGGCACAAAGACAAAGACACATGGCACGTGAAGCACGAGACTTCGTGTGCCGGGCTGTGCCGGGCCGGCACGTTTTACACCTCTACCCATGAGATAACAAGCAAAAGCTGCATGCACATATTATTGAACATTACATTTAAGCCAAATATAGATTCTGTCAGATAAAACAAAGTTAGAGCAATTCACATGTGTAATTTACCATGAGTGCATGCCCATTAAAATACACATAAGCTTCGTACAAATCAGATGAGACCTTCATGCTTTGGCTGCATAAACATTAAATTAATGAGGATCTAATAATTGTACCATGAATCGAATTTAGATCCTATATAAAATCACTACTCGGTCGTATAGGTCAAATTCATGACATGAAGACGGCTCAATAACGTAAGAATATATTCATCAAAAACAAAAGTTGTATTTAGATTCTAAAATAAAAATGACAACAGTATTACAATTACGTACAATCATTGCATTAGTGTAGCAGCAACAGAGAGACAATGGCCTAGAATTCTATTTGAAACGGACTCAGAGAACCTACTGCGTTTCATCACATCAGACACTATACCACTTTGGCACATAGCAGGAATGATTGAAGAAATAAAAAGTAGACTTAGGAAAATCCCGCAAGTCGCAATACAACATAACTACAGGGAAGGAAATCAGGCGGCAGACGGATTAGCAAACAATGCAGCAGATGGAAGCCAAGTAGGAAACTATTCAACCAAAATTTGGGACCAGGCAATCCCATTTTTTATAAGTCACATTTTATTTCAAGACTCTGTGGGTACCACATACCCACGATAAGTTGTAATTTAATTTTCTCTAATAAAATCCATGCTTCAAAAAAAAAATCATTGCATTAGTGTAGGTCAAGCTAATGAAATAAATAAACAATAGTAAATTTGACTGAATTAATTATCAGTCTAGTTCAATTTACTACTTAGATCTTAAAATTAAAATGACAAAAAAACAAAAAAACAAACATGAATTCATATTTAGACGTGTAGTTCCCTTCGATCTTAAAATGAAAATAACCTTCAAAAAAAAGAAAAAAAAAATGAAAATGAAAAACAAATGCATGAGTTAGTTTACAATTTATATCAATCATTAACCTAGTTTGATTTACTATTTAGAACTTAAAAGAGACACCAAAAATTCATAAGAATAGATAAAAAAAATGAGTTTCATAAAATTCCATCCAAACCTTGACTAAAATGTAGCAATTATCTATCAAATTTGTAGCAATATCGACTGTAATTGATACTCTAAGAGTACTGCACTGGTATATTAGATTAATGGTGGACCTAGGTCAGGTGTGAATCTTCAAATTCTTTCGCCTTTTCGTCTGACCTTCCTTTCCTCCCCAGATATTTTGTGACAGTGACAGAGTCCAAAAACAATCATTACCTCATTTAATGGATGGTATGTATTTCAGATACCTAAAATACCCCCTGATTAATCCGGTTTTACGCTGGTTTCTCTTACAGCTGACGGGAATATCTCGTTCCTCTAGGTAGTTTTACGTTTCGGGCCCCTATTGTTATTTTATTTTTCTTTTTATTTAAAAATATGAAAAAATTGAATAGTTTTTTTATTATTTTGTTTTATTCTTGAAAAAACAAAAAAGAATGTTTTATTCATTTCATATAAGATTCCATCTACCAAATCAAAACCTCTGAAATTTTGACTTTTGTTAGTGGGAGAGCAAAAAGTGATTTGAGGAGTGCAAAAATCGGTGTTGACTCGGTGACCCGGCCGATTTGTAAGATGAGTCAAGTTTTTTTTCTTCCCGGACCATGATACCCTCCACCTTAACTGCCTTCCAGATTTTGAGACTAGTAAAATAAGTAAACTCTTGTCAATTCTATACGATGAAAAAATGCGCTCCTGTCCGTCACAATTTCATGAAATTAAAATGAAATTCGAGATAATCAATCAAATTAATCATCAATTTCAATCAAATACAACCAAACAAGCAAATCAGTTGTTCAAAATATCCAGCTGATCGATCGGAATCACAGTTAGCAGATTGATTTTTTTATGACAATTCTTGATGGAGTAATGGCTCAATCTCGTTGATGTTGTAATTGAAGATGAGCCATCGAAGGACATGGAAGTAGGAGATGGTTACACAACAAATTCCAGCACGGAAATAAGAAGAAGCAGCTGAACTTAGCAAAGAAAGATCCCGTGCTAATGATTAAATCGATTTCCACATTAAAATTTCTTTATCAATTTAAGGTATTTGTGCAATTGGGTATCTCAGGATCAAAGTTGTTAATCTAAGGATAATTTCCATGTATTTTTATGTTGAGTTCCTTAACTTAGCAAATACTAAATTCCCTAAGAGCACTTTTATATAATTTTCCGTGTATGGACGCTAAAGTAACTACCTGTACTGATCGAGGAATGAATTAAAATGGTCTACACTTAGTTTGCATCAAAGAGATGAAGCTACAGAAAGGGTACGACAACAAAAACAATCTTTCCTCTCTTTGCCCACCAAGTTGTTTGAACAAATTCTTGAACCTCTGCAAGCTTTGGAAGGGTACTCAATTTCAAACTTCGTTTGAACCACCATATCAAAAACTCATTTTTATGTTAAGTTCCTTAACTTAGCAAATACTAAATTCCCTAAGAAAGACAACTAAGAACAAATTCTTGAACTCTGTTGAAGACAACTAAGGTTTCCCTTATCCGATGAACACAAGTGATTGATGCGTATACGAGAGTTTAGGAATTGTTACAAACTTGACTACTAATGGTGTACATAGGTTGTTGTTTGCAGATTTATTCTCAGGATTCTCATGCCTAGACAGGTATTGCCTAGTTCTTACTTAACCATATCATGTACTTAGATTGATGTGTATGATTTAAACATTGTACACGATATGGGAGTGTTTGGTGTAAAATAATTCTAGAGTTAAGCTCTCGTTCCACTTCATTTCATTGTTGATATGGGAGTGTTTGGTGTTAAAAAATCTTATGTTGTTTTCTCCATGGATGGAAACTTACCCAGGGAATACCTCTCATTACGTGTGAGAAGTGAGCATGTGCCAATGAGGATATTTTGGTCCGAGTCAAACAAATTTATTAAATCGGCCTAGTCAGCGAGTTGACTATGGTTTTTGTTCTCCTCGAATCCATTTTTGCTCTCCCTCTAACAAAAGTCGAAATTTTTCTTAGGGTTTAGTAAATCGTTTGAGTTCCAAATCAATTTGTCAGAAGTTAATGCTGGAAGTGATTTTGGTTGGTGGCGGGTGGTTAATCCCGGCGAAATCTGTTAGGATGCTGGTCCCATGTTTGATTCGCCATCAACAAGGTACTTCTCCGAATTCTCAGAGGCCCTAATTTTCATTTTATTGTTTTCCATCTGATTTTCGCTGGTTTTTGTTTTTTATGAGTTGATTCTATAATGGGTTAACACTTCTTAGTAAAAAAGTGATTTCAGTTTTTTTTTTGGTTCGGCTTAAAATTTTATGCTGAGTAAACTGCTTCTGGATTGGCAGTAGTAATTTGCAATTTCTTGTAGAACTCAAAATTTGGTTCTCATATCTGAATTCTAATACTCACCCACACATTGCATGGAGAGGAATTTTTGGTTGCTATTAAATTGGATTGGATTGCTTTTTTTGTTATCAATCAGCTTTCAAAGATGAAGGTTGGGGATTGGATTGTAATGGTCAAGCTCAGACGGCTTATCTGCTTCAACCACTTTTTGTTATGTGCTCCTGCTACTTTAGCTTCAGATGCTTCCAAAGGTCTAGATACAAGTTTAGATACCACTGGCACAACCACTGTTGTTGCTGCCAATGGCATCACCAACCCATCCAACGTTGCTAGTACTATCAGCAGTATATCTAACTTACCAGCAATCCCTGCAGCACTGTTCCAGTTTGGTTAAAGCTCTACCACGTCTGTTGTTTCATTTACCTCAAGTACTGCAATTGCCATCGTCTGGCTCAGAGGATAAGCATTTAGATGGTAAAACAAAGCAGCCATCACCTTTGGTAATCTAAACTCTACCGGGGACACGCCATTTACTACTACAATTACTGGAAACAGCATTTTTTATTTCAATGCTCATGGTGCAGTGAATCCTTCGCGAATAACAAATCTCAGACTCCAAGTCCTTTTGCATCTACAACTGGATCATCTGTATTCAGCGCAAAGGCAGCCACTGCTGAATCTTGAAGTGGGACTGCAACATCTACTAATAGCACGCTGAGTCCATTTGGGTCTTCTGCTCCCTCTCCAACCTTCGGCTTTACCTGCTCAATGGCAGTGAGCTCAATCAGTTCTCCATTTGGTTATTCAGCCCCTGCTGCTAATACATTTGGTTTAAGTACTGGGTTTGGTCAAAGTTCTTCAACGTCCTTCTCTATGACTGCTGGTTATTTCAGTTCTGAGGCTGCTGCAAATAGTTTACTCAGTTCGAGTCTCAGTCTACTCCATCCCCTGTCTTCGGTTATGGATTTGCCTCTGGAAACCTCAACTGGAGGGTTTTCGTTTGGGGGTTCAAAACCCGATGCTGGTTCTGCACCTTCTGCATCAACAAAGTTTTCATTTGGATCTACAACAACTCCTGTTGGCAGCTCCGCACCATTGCCAGGGTCATCTTCTTTTTCATTAACCTCTGCGGCTGCTGGCAGCCTCTTTGAACTCTCTCTCTGGCTGTGTCTGGTTTTGGAACCTCAATCCCTGTTATGTTTGGTACATCCCCAAATGATGATCAGATGAATATGGAGGATAGCATGGCTGAGGATGACCATCGTAAGAACATGTACCCAAAAAATTAGCTTCAAATTTTCTGATGTTTGGGAAAAATAAGTGACAGAAAAAGCAATAATTAGGAGCTCACATCTCATCAACTATGGATCAGTGGTTCAGATTAGGTAATACCTATCAGTCTTATGTTCTTGGGGTTACATTTGGGTCGGTACCACTGAAAACAACTTACCAGATGGGGACATTGACTTGACCGCATTTGGTGGTAATCCAAACATGAAGGATACATGGGCTAATGAAGTTCGTATTATGTTGAAGAATGAAGAGAAGAGTGATACTGCTGAATTCCGTTTAAAAGAGGTTCAGTACATTCAAGCAAGGTATCTCCTTAAGTTTATCAACCGATTTTTCCATTTGAAAGGGAATTAGTTATCAGTTGTTCTTGCTGTAAGCTGTAGGTTTATCTTTGTATTCATCCTTTTAGGCTTTTGTTGGTGAAGATAATATAAGGCCTCATGGAAAACATAGGGGTAGAAATATCCTCGAGGAGGTAAACATCAAACTTTATGTGTAATCTCTGTTTTGAAGAAGAAATCCTTCATGACTCATTTTGAGTTGTGCACCTTGGCTAACAAAAGTCCTTATGTATGTAGGTTGGCCATTTGATCGACCAAAACAATCTTTTTAAGCGCAGGATTACCCTAATTAAAGCTTGGTGCTATTGTGAGAGTCGTATTTTGGGTGCTCATCATGTCCTGATTTCAACCTATGCTCTTGAGACGTTGGTACTGTACATATTTATTCTTTTGCTTGGTCTCATGAGGTGATTAGAAGTCCATATTTCCTACCTTTGTGCTCTTTATGACTTCAAATTTATCGAACTTTACAACCAAAGGTGTTTGACTGTACATTTGCAGGTTCTTTAATCGTTTCCTGGAATTTTTCAGTAATTGTGATTGGGACAACTGTTGTTTAAGCCTCTGGTGTCCTATCCCCATTACAGCGGTCCCAGATATGACAGGTACTCCTAGATGTATAGTCGAAACCCTATTGTGTCGTCATTTACTGAAAATAGTTCCCGTTTAACTGTTTTGTGTAATGCCTTACAGTGGAATCTCCTTGAAAGGATACCGGAGAGCTATTACTCAAGGAACCTTCCTCAATGTTAGTTCTTCAGTGTATCCTCCTGTTCAAAATGGCCAAGAAAATCAAGGCCGACCTTTTGTTTCCAAGCATTTTAACATTGTCGATCCACTATGTACCAACAACATCCTTGAACGCAGTGTTAGTAAAGGTCAACATTCTAAACTAATTTCATCGCTTCTCACACCTTCGAGTATTCTCCTTCGTTATTTTATTCTTTTGATGCCCTCGTTTCTATATGTATTTTCCACTTAGTCGTCGTGACTTTTTTGAATTCAATATTTTAACGTCACCACAGAATGAATGCCGCTTGATAAACTTACCAATAGAAAAGCTTATAACTGAATTACTATTTGAACATGAACTAGTTATGTTTTCTGTGGTTGTGTTAATTCAGGATGAACAAAACGGTTACATTAGGATGCGGAAGAACGAAAAGGTAAATATCCACTAACAGATTATGAAATTGAGAGATTCTATTTATCTGTTAATTAGGTTTTTCTTCTTCTCTGCTACTAGTGTTTGCCTTTTAACTCATTTTCGAAGAATGTTTCTAAATAGTTGCATATACTTAGGAAAGCACCCAAACAACCATAGATTACTTTCTATAGTTACAAAGGCTTGATTGGAATCTGACAAAACGCGTTGAATTCACTGAATCCCTAATATTTTTGTGCTCAGGTTTGGCCGACAGTGTCTATAGGGGGCAAATACATATTTGAAAGTTCTCATGAGCCTGAAAATACTCAAGGTTAGAAAGCACATGTTGGTGATTGATACTTGATAGTATAGGTGACTTTCCTTTACTTAGTTTGAATGTGAGTATGGCCTTTTGTTTGCATTTCTCTAATTGATAGTATGTTGCTTGCACCTTTAATTAGAGTACGAAAAACACGAGTATTACTTGCATTTTCACATTTAAGGGTAGCACGTTGCTCACAATGTAATTAGAGTATGGAAATACTGTTTTTTGCTTGCATTTTGATGTTTCTGAGAGTAAACTCTTACTCAACGTATTGTTCTACTGATCCGTGTTCACTAATGATGTTTGTTTGCTTTCAGGTTGTCATGTGGTTTTCATAGGAGAACAGGAAGTTACTGACATTGCTTTATGACTAGGAGGCTTCTTATCCTTGGTCTTCTTCAATGCATCTTCTTCTCATGTATCCTGCCAGCATCATTTGAAAAATTAGGTTCAGTTTAAAGCTTCTCTGTAGATCTCTGAATTACTTCAGTTTTCTTGTCATTTTTTGGGACCCTCGTATCTCATTTTTATTTTTATTTTGGCTTTAGAAAGTTTACCGTGGAGGCATTTAAGATGCGCCACACCCCATGATTCTCGATTATCTTATTTCCGAATTCAAGTTCATGTTTGATCCGATTCAATTCCACTCATTATCATTTTTTTTGTCTGTAACCTTCCCCAAGCTTGGGTCGGAATCCTTTAACACCAAGTGTCTTGTCTTGTATCGTCTCTCGTTTGGTCAGCTTGATTTAAAACTCTTTCAAGCCCCTTCCTATGGGTGTGGATTTATGCACCCAATATGGAGGGGGCAAACTGGCAAACTAGACTGGCTAAATGGCAAATTTGCCACTTAGCCAGTCCAGGTGGAGTTTCTACCTACCGGTCGAGATTCGACCGGTCGGTTTACTTTAAGCCGGTAGGTGTATACGACACCGGTACCGGTTTTTGTAACACCGGCAGGTGCTTGTTACACCGCTGACTAAAATCTGATCCAACGTTCATGATTCTCCCATCCTATAAATACCACATTCCTTTACCATTTTAACTCACTCCTCTTCTCTACTCTTCACATTTGTTAATTTAAAAAAAATTGCACCATCTAACTCTTTCATTCACTCGTATTGTATAATTTCTTTAATATGTCTCAATCTAAACCACAAAAGAAGAAGATTAGGGGTCCAAAATTTACCATAGCTGAAGATGAAACCATTTGTAGAAACTATGTGTTCTTTACACAAGATAGTATGGATGGTGCCAATCAACAATCTACCAAGTTGTGGGATAACATATTTGCTAACTTTCGTCAAGAAACTATGAACATCAACGATCGTGATGCAAATGGATTGTCCGATCGTTTTATTACAATCAACGCCCAAGCTGCGTTGTATGTCGCTGCTATAATGCAAGCTGCTCGTGGTAGAGAGAGCGGTCTTGTCGATGTTGATGTCGAACGAAAGTGTCGCACTGATTGGCACCATAAACATGGGAACAATTTTAGTTTCGAAAGTTGTTATCATATTTTGAAAGTGTTGCCTAAATATAATCCGAAGTGTTAGCAAACATGCAGAATATACCTGCAAGTTCACCATACATACCTGCAAGTTCACCATACACTTCTTCACCTTCGATGCCAGCTTCAGAACCATCTCAATCTTCAGATAATCCATTCTCTTCACCAGAAACTACCAGAAACAACAATTCCAACCTGAATGTCAATACCGCAACTAAGAGAAAATTATTAGGAAGAAATCATGAAAGAGCAGCGAGAAAAGCTGCCCAAGATGGAGAAGCAAGTGAAGGAGGTAGTAGTACTATTGAAACTTTGATAGGGCATCAGAAGGTCGTCGAAAAACAAAGAGTTGTAGACCGCCAGTTCTTGACTAAGGAGATGAAAAAACATCGACTAACTCAAGAAAAATTTGTTTCAGACTATGACAAGAATAAGATTCTAAATGCAGACACCGAAAAAATGAATGCAAGACAATTGATGATATGGGAGATGGAGATGGATAGGTTAACAAAGGAATTAGAAGAAAAAAGAAACAAGAGAAACATGGAAAAACAATTTGGGGTTCAAGCCGAAGATGAGGATGGCGAAGACGACGATGAAGTGGTGCCACTTAATTAATTAATGTATCAACTTTTAATTTCAATGAAGATAATTGATGATATGGGATATGTTAATTTTAATGAATTGTTCTACTTTTTTCATTACATTAAAACTTTTACTTGACAACATCCATGAAATCATTATTAAAAACTTTTAAGCCTAATATCCCATACGAGTTACTAAAAACTCCTTAAGAATTCGGTATTGCGCTTCGTATTCGAAATCTTTTCGTTTCCATCTTCGCCACTCGTCTCGAGTTTGAATTCCCAATTCAGCATTGGTCTCACCTCTAAGACGGTATCGAGTGACAATCCTTTTCATAGCTATAAAATCCACAAGCTCTTTTTTGATATTCATGAATCGTCAAAACAAATCAGCATAATCCCGGTTATGAGGATTACCTGTTTCTGTGCAGAAGGCATCATGAATTTTACCCAAATAACTCATACTAGGTAAAAAAAACTCATCCGTCGTTCTTCACCTTTCTTCGGATAGTATATTACATAGTTTATACAAAGAGATAAATCTTCATCTTCAGTGAAGCTAGGATCAGGCATAATTTAACCAGAAATTAGAGATTCAACCAAAATTTAGAGAAAGAAATCAGAGAAAGAATTTGTAGAGAAGTGTAGAGAAGTGATGTGAGTTTGAAACGGATTTAGTGTTGGGATATATAAAGGAATGATAGCAGTTGAGTCTACACTGGTAGAGATTGAGTCTAGACCGCTAGAGATTGAGTCTAGACCGTTACTTTAATAATAATAAACTTAAACAATAATAAATTTTATTAGTAAATGATTTTAATTAATGAAACAATAATAAATAAACCAAAATAAATGAAACAACACTACTCAATTCGTCCCCCATCTCTTCCAAACTCAGCCCACAGATTTGCTCTGAGATCTTCCCTTAACCTGTTATACAGAGCTCTGTTCTCAATATGAATGGTCATTTGCGCATAGTTCCTTGCAGGTAGTCCTCTTGCTGGTGTAATTTCAGGCCTTAAGTCTTCATCTTGATGGTTAGTCCAATTCTTATTACGATGAGTCTCCTGGATAACCATGTTATGCATAATGATGCAAGTCAGCATAGTCTTATGCATTTCACAAGCACTTAGACCACGATAAGGCCCACAAATGATTGCGAACTTCCGTTTCAGAATTTCAAAAGCTCGTTCGACATCCTTTCTCAGATTTATTTGTTTACTATTGAAATACGAGTATGAACGACCCATTTCACCGGCAGGTGGCTGACGGTAACATTGAACTAAAGTTGACCATTTTGGATAAATTCCATCTGCAAGATAATAACCATGAGTGTAGTGATTCCCGTTGATAGCAAAGTTTACTTGAGGAGAAATGCCATACTTTAAATCTTCAAACAAAGGCGATTTGTGTAAAACATTAATATCGTTTTGAGATCCCGGGAGACCAAAAAAAGCGTACCATATCCAACAATCATAAGATGTCGTAGCCTCAAGGATCACCGTTGGTTTTGCGTAATGACCTTTATACTGACCAGCCCAATAGGTAGGGCATCCGGTCCATACCCAATGCATGCAGTCAAGACTACCCAGCATTCCGGAAAATCCCCTTTCCTGATTTTGTTTTAATATTTCTCTAACATCTACATCAGTTGGTTTTCGTAAATAGGTAGGACTAAAATGATTAATCATTGTTTCTCAAAAAAACACAAGATACTTGTATGCAGTTTTTTACCAATACAAAGCTACTCATCATTAGAATCTGAAGGTCTGCCATATCCTAAAATCCTCAAAGCCGAAGTAACCTTTTTTTCAGGGCTATGACCCCTAATATTCAGTGCATCATACCGATAATTAAATTGAGGATCTACCTGACAAAGCTCACCAATAATCTTTAGCACCAAATGTCTGGGCATGCGGAATCGGCCTTGGAAATTTTCATCGGAGAACACACAGCCCGGAAGAAAATAATCGTGCATCAGCTTCTCGTGCCATTCGTCCCGACCACGGTACGTATATCTTCTTGTGAACACTTCTCTTGGCTCCAGATCTCTAGGTATTTTCCCCAATGAATCTAGTTGCATCAAGGTGTTGGTTAGTTCTTTATCTTCATCTGACTCATCATCAATTTGTTTCAATGCTTGCACGAATAATCGTTGTTTTTCTTCAAATCGATCCATATGAATACGCACTTCTTCGTCAGAAGAATCCATATCTATTGAGGTGGAGAAAAAATATTAAACAGATGATTAAGGTACAAAAGAGTGAGTAAAGATAGAGTTAATGAGAAAATGAGGTGTGATTAGATTTCACTAAATGAGGCGAATTTATAGATAAACGTTAAGGAAATGGTCGTTACTAAACTAAAATAAACGTCGATTAAAAGACCGACCGGTTCTCAAAAGACCGCCAACGGTTTAACCTCGGCCGATGTCGGTATTTGTAACACCGGCCGGTGTTTGTTCTACCTACCGGTTTAAACTCGACCGGTTATATTTTCTCCCATAGTGGCGCGACAAGTTTGCAAGTCCAACTGGCATGGCATAATAACATTTTTTCTAGTTACCATAGGAACCGGCCTCACAAGCTTAAACATTTGGCAACTCTTTCCTTATGTTATAAGGTAAAATAAATAAGTTTGATATATGTTTATTTATCCTTAAAAAAGAATCAGTCTTTTGAAAAAAAAAAAAAAAAAGGCGGTTTAGATGTTTAGCCATACGGGAGATTTTGCTTAGTTCAACATTAGATTATCGAGGTAGGGTAAATTATGATTTTACGATGCAATTTTTAATTTTTGTATTACATGAATCTATTAATCAGGCAGCGGACAACACTTTTGGCCAAGGAGCAAATTGGGTCACATGATGCATCCTTGCCAAAATTTGATATTAGATCTAAGTTACAATTTTGGGGCGCGGCATAAATTCTAGGTTACCATGAATATTTTTTTTATTTTTTTTTAAGATACTAATGAGTGGCAATGCGAATTACGAGTCCATAAACAAATGCAGGTCCCGAGCGCTACTTAGAGTCACCATGGTGTATTCTGAGACACAATGAAATTATTCTCACAAGGCAGATTTTAAGTCTTGAAACATATTTTATGAAGGGCGGCTAATTTGTGCCGTCGAAACATAACATATTTGTGGTTGCAAAAAGTAGATCTCAATTGCATGTCAAATTCAAACTGTGGTTCATACACAAATTTTAAGCCACCAAAAGCTTTGATCGTTGTGTGTGACTGTGTTAGGAGTACTCCCTCCCCCTTATGTACTAGCAGTGTTGCGAAACTAAAAGAAGAGTGTTCAATTTGTTTAAGGGAAATTTGGAAAGTCACCAAAACACCATTTTGTCCTGCGTGAAGAACCAGCAGATCTCGGTTAAAAAACTTCAGACTGTATGTCATGTGGAGAAACCTTATGAGTTATGGCCCAAGCTCTATAACAAATACTCCCTCTGTCCCACTATTAGACCCAAGCTCTATAACAAATACTCCATCTGTCCCACTATTAGATGACCTACTTAGTTTAAAATTTTGTCCCACTATTAGTTGAGCTATTTCATTAAACAAGAAAATATTTTTAAAATTATCCTTTTAATTGATTATTGGTAGTATAAGAAATATGTATAATTTGATATCCATATTTATATTCGTTACGTAGGTGTTTTAAAATGATTTTCAATGATACAAAGTTTACGAAAATCAATGGTATAATTTGAGAGATAAATTATTTCTAAATTTTACAAGTTATTATTCATAAGGGTATAATTGTAAAAGATATTTAAAAATATTCTCTTACACTCATTATCTTAAAAATTGTGCAAAATTGAACTTGGTTATCTAATAGTGAGAAGGAGGGAGTATTAGTTTTCTTGATCTTACAATTTAAAGGCAAGTCTATATTTAAAGTAAATGAAAAGGTAAAGGACACTGATAGCTATATTATCACGAATGAATCTCCAACATTGAAGTAATTTTACCCAAAAGCGCAGGTTACTAACTAGGCTTCTTTTTCGGATCAACCATTGGGGGGATGGCACTGATAGCTATGTCATCATCATTGTCAGCTATACTAGATTACCGCATGTTGTGGGGGCTGGCCGATTCTAATCCATAATTAACAACTTCGTGACCAATAAAAATTCAAATCAACAAAAACACATGCATTGATCAACGGCTAGACAAAATGTAAATGATCTCCGCTATTTGGTCAATAATGCATAATGCCTTATTTGGAGTTCAATAATGCATTGAACTCCAGCGCATCCGAGTTCAATGCATTTTACATATCTCACTTTGGTATATTAACAGGGTAGTCAATTGAGATTTCTATTGACTTTCATAGATTTTTTATTTGAGTGACTCTTGGAGATTCTCTGGAAATTTAGAGATTTCTAGTGATTCTCAGAGAGTATTTTAGAGAGTTTTTATGACTTGGGTGTTATGTGGCGTCTTTTCCTTCTATTTACTTGGGCTTACCTTTGGGAGATAAAGCTCTATCTTGCAACAAATGGGAAAAAGTGCTGGAAATTTGCAGAAGGAGACTTGCCGCTTGGAAAAGTTGTTTGCTCTCAAAGGCAGGTAAACTTACTCTTATTAGAAGTGTTCTCATGAGTATTCCGGTTTACTACTTCTCTCTCTTTATGTGTCCTTCTTCAGTCATTGCCCAAATTGAAAAACTGATTCGAGACTTGCTTTGGCACGATTCTAACAATTTGAAGAAACATCATTGGGTAGGTGGGAAAAAGATTAGTAAACCTTTCCGGCATGGGGGATTGGCAATTAGAAACTTAAGAGTCATGAATAAAAGTCTTCTTATGAAGTGGTGGTGGAGATTGTCCAAAGAAAAAAATGGGTTGTTGTCTAAAGTTATCAAAGAAAAATACGGGGCTGAAAAGGGGGACTGGAAAATAAAGAATGTTAAATCTACCCATGGTGTGAGCATTTGGAAACAGATTAGTGCAGTTAAACTAGATTTCTTTGAAAACACTCAGTTCAAAATTGGAAAAGGTGACACAATTCGATTATGGGAGGACAAGTGGTGCACTGACGGTACTTTGGCGTCTTTATGTCCAATTTTGTATAATGCTTCTTTAGCTAAAAATATCTCTTTGCTCGATGCATACAATACAACTGGTTCAGGTTTCAATTGGAAAGTGGGCCTTACTCATAGAAGATTTTCAGACAATGAAATTAATGAGTTTTCCATCTTGTTTTCAAAGCTTGAGTTGATAGTCTTCCATCCAGATGAGGATGATTCCTTAGTGTGGATAAGAGATAAATCTGGTGTCTTCTCAGTTAAGTCGGCGTATAACCATCTTACTCTTGATGACTGCACCCCAGACTTTCCTTCAAAAAAAATCTGGTCGCGCGATTGGCCACAGAAGGTGGGCTTCTTCTTATGGCAGTGTGTTCTGGATAGTCTTCCAACCTTGGACAACCTGCATCGTAGGAAAACTACCATCATTACTGCAAGTGGTAATCTTATCCCAAACATCTGTTGTTTGTGCAAACTGACAGCTGAAACTAATAATCATCTCTTCTTGGAGTGCCCATTTGCCAAACAAATCTGGAATTTTTTCTTTGTAGAAGCCAACAGGGTCGTCAACTTCGCAGTCACCACTATGGATCTTATTAAGAACTGGACAACATCTCGTTTATCCGCTCGTGGTAAGGAAGTATGGAGACGTTTGCCGGCTGCTATTTTATGGGTGCTATGGCTCGAGCGTAATGCGCGAACTTTCAACAATAAGGAGCGAAAAGTGGAGGAGATAATCACTGATGTTAAAATGAATGTTTTTCAATGGGATAAATACTCTTCTTGTATGACTGACATTTCAGTCTGTGATGTTATTGTGAGGTGGAAAGATGTTTTCTTCGACCCTCCTGTTTAGGCTTCCCTCTCCATTTTTCTCTTTTTGGGATCTTGGCTCTCTGTGTTGCTTTTTTTTTGCCCTCCTTTGTAAGCTTTCCTTTTCCTTCTAATATATTGTTTCTTTACCGAGCAAAAAAAAAAAAAGTCTTTATGACTTGTAGAAACAAAAAGCCAAGATTTGTAAAGAGTCTCTGTGATTTATAAAAACAAAAAATATATAATTTTTAACTAAAATTTAAAACATCTACCAATTTTTCAATACCTAGTAAAATATTTTTCTTTGTCAGAGTAAATCTCATTGTTGTCCTATGCCTAAGTTTTCAGTCATCCCATATTTTTTAATTTGCTATGCTTTCTCATCATCGGTTAGTATCTTTTCGTTGTTTCATTAGAGGAGATGTCCTTTGAAGTGGCAAAGAGAAAGCTCATTCGATATACACGAGGGAAAAGAAAAAGAGAGATGAGGTGTCCAATATACTCGGATGAGGTCGATAATATTATTGCGCAAATGGCTCGTCCAATGGTCATCACCTCAACCAAAAAACAAAAGAAAAAAAATGGTTCTACTCACAAAACCAAATATTCTCTAAATGTACAAGTCTCTCAAAATATCACCTCTTGAGTAGAGATTTCAATCACGCCTATTTTCATAAAAAAGTCTCGCCAAATCTCTGAAAATTACAAATCAATGACTTTTAATTCTCTTTCGAATAACAAATGTGTTGGACTGACTCTTACGAAATCCTAATCCAATAACATGGAGTTTCGGAGAATTTAAATGCTTAAAAAAGTCTCTAACCAATAACAAGAGACATTAAGAGACTCTCCAAAATTCTCTATGGACTAACAATAGATTTGGAAACTCTCAGAAAGTTATTTGAAATCTCAATTGACTACCTCTCTATAAAACTCGGTGTGCTTAAGTAGTCACTTTCTTTTTTTCCTTGTTTTTTTTTTTTTAATTTTTTTTGAATAGAAAACAAAATAAAAAAAATCCCAAACCAATTTCTGAACTCAGACCGAATCGATGAAAAGCCGAAGTGCCGCGTAGCTATAAACTAAACTTAGATCTGTGAATACAAAGAAACTCTCTTCTCCTTAGTCCACGTGTAGCTGCATGATGGATACGTTTCTTCTTGTAATCCATACGTGTTGGTCAGAGATATTTTTGTTTCGTAAAACAACTTTTGACTTTATTTATACAAAACCAGTCATAAAAACACAAAGTGATCAAATTTGTGGTACAAAAACCCAATCAAATGTTGGGGTTCATTAAAACTCTATCTTAAACTAAATTGATACAAAAACCCCAAATTTTAAAAACTTGTTACAAAAACCCCAAATTTCAAAATTGGTTTCATCAAATTTTATGATGAAACCAAAAATTGGTTTTGTCAAATTCTACGAGGTTTCATCAAAATTTTATTTTTTGAGGTTTTTGTGTTACTTTTGTTTTGGCGGGTTTTTAGTGGATGGATAGTGACACCTTTGGAGTTATAACTCACGGACCGTTATTTATATCCTAATAATGGTCATCCTAATGCAAAGTGCAGACATAGTTTTTAGACAGTTCTCTTCTGTGCCTCTTCTTCTATCAAATCCTCTGGACAAAACAGATTGATCAAATAAGGAGGACTTATCAGTGACGAGATATTGTGAATCTTTATCGAATCAGAATTCAATTCCACAACTTCTACCTAGAGGACATTTTTTCCATGGCAGTTTCAACTTTCAATATCACACAGTCAGCTATAGCGAAAGCAATCAACTTGGATCGAGGTTCAGAGGTACTTCTAGCCTAATAATCTGCTATAAATTGATCAAATATGGATTATTTCTTTTATACTCTCTTCGTTCCTTTTTAATAGGATGATTTTGTTTTTAGAAAAATTTAAGGAAATTAAGAGAACTAATCATTGAAAGTGGTCCTCATGATACTTGTCAATAAAAGAAGTGAAGTGAAATGGTCCCTATGACACTTGTCATCAAAAGAAGTAAAGTGAAATGGTCAACATGACACTTGTCATCAAAAGAAGTTAAGAGAAAAGTGGTCCTAGAAAATTAAAGTAACATTTGACTTTCCCAATTAGGAAACCAGCCTATTTTTTTGAACATTTATTTATAGAAACCAGCCTATTAAAAAGGAACAAAGAGAGTATTTAATATTCATCTTCTTCTCCATTAGTTCTTCTTCATTTCATTCTTTGTAACAAAAAATTTGAAATTCGTTTATGAGTTTTTGTATTTGTAAATCTGTTGAATTGGTTGCTCATATTAATATTCCTTTTCAATTTCACGAGTTTTCCATTTAAATTTGTAAAATTCCAATTTTTCGTGCTTATTTTTTGGTTTTATTTTAAAATATGGATCGAATATGGGCCATTTGGTGGGTTCCAGTGAAGTCCATATTCATCTTCTTTACCCGTTCCGACACGTCGTCTTCTCTACCCGACAGATAGCTTACGAACTCAGAAAACAGATTTTGATTGGAGTCCGAATCTTCTGATCAATGTAATGATTTATTCTAGAAAATTTGAACTGTAAGTATGTTCCTTCGGTTATATGTAAAGGGTGTTTGTCATCAATTTGATTGTTTGACTCAAATTTTTTCCCAGATTCATGAAATTTTTTCAGTTTTTTGTACAAAATTTGTGATGGACAGAAATGCATTAAGTCGTCACATATAAGGACTCCCTTCGGTCGTCCAATTATGCATCTTCTTAGTATCAATAGTATCAACCACGTCATCATCAGTGTTAGCTACACAATGACGGAGCCATATGGATACAAATGGGTGCACCAGCCCCACTTGTTTTCAAATTCCAGTATTTGTTTAGGGTAATTTTCTTGGACATCTAGGCTTTTATGAATCAATATAATCATAACAGTATTTTTTAGTTTGATTGAATCGATATAATCAGTATATATCTCACGATTTAATTACAATACATATTTTGAATATTTAAATTTAATACTTTCCTATTACAATAAGAGTATCTCCAATAGTGGGTGGTAAAAATCCTATGTGGAATTTTTATTTAGATCCTTATTTATGGGGTCATATGTATGTGGCAAAAATAATAATATTTTGCTAATGGACTATCTTTAATGGTGTGGGGTCTTATTTTTAAGATTTTTTGTTTTATATAATGATAAAATTGATTCCCTCTTTCATATTAGTTCATAACAATTTATTTAAAAATAAAAATTTAAAATATAGTTAAAATGATGATGTGGAGGTCATTCTCAAGGTCTAAATAAGACATTCTCCAATACATTCATATTTATTTTGACACCCTTCATATTTAATAGGACCCACTGTTGGAGATGAATTTAATGTCAATGAGAGTCTAAAATCCTATGTGTCATAAAAAAATAAAACTCTCACCCTCCGTTGGGGTGCAGATCCCATGTTCCCTCTTTCCATGTGCCCTCGTGTCCCACTAGTTATATTTTGACACGTGGATTATTTTTTTCCTTAATTTAAATATCTTAATTATGGTTAAAGATAAATAAAAAAACATAAATGCATATATATTGTTACCTTTTTTATCTCCCGAACCAAAAATCTAAGCTTACGGTTCCGAGTCCAATTTTGTGCACACTCCTTTAACGAGTGTGCACAAAACAAAATGATCTTATTTTGTGCACACTCCAATTTTGTGCACACTCCATCAAGGAAGCTCTTATCGGAGGTTATCAATTTCTCTCGCCTATTCCATTTCCCTTATACCAGATCAATGCACATGATTCGCAACATTTACGTTCTAATAGTTCTAAACTTCTAATAGCCCGGCAGCATTTTTTATTTTTTATTTTTAAGGTTAATTTAAGATTTCTAAAAAAAATTATGCCCGTGAAATTTCATTAGAGGTAACCACTTTAGGCATGTAATCCTTATGCGCACTTATGCGCATGGGATATTTATAAGTGTTTGTATTTTGTCATTGGTGTGAACTTATTGCTCCTACATTGGAAATAAAAATTAACATAGTCCTAACTATGATGAATTCAGGAGCAAAATCTGGCATTGGATTAACACTTTGTGACTCTACATGGCTCATCAGGGAAGCTAGAGGACTTCACGCAGACTGTACAACTAGAGAACAACTAGAGAGTGCTGGAGCAGACATGACTTTTCAGTGGGCAACAGAATGGAGCGGATTTTCTATCATTTTCAGGAGCGACTCAGAACTATTACTGCTGATAGGAAAGTATGCGGCTGCAAAAGAGCAAAGATACAAGAACAGTACAGCACAAGGCAATATAACTACTTGACCAAAAGAGAAACATATCATCTTTACTTTAGATGATATCACAGAGTCAAAACTTTGTGACTTCATCAAGGAGTTTATTAAGATACAAGTTAACCCCTACAAGTTCCACAACCGCTTCTCCCCTCAAAAATATAGCAATTAAGCACAAGTTCAATTAAGAACTTTCCCCCATAAGATGTCATTCCCGAAAGAACAACGAGAGTGACCTTATTCCAGAGATAAGGGTTTATATATTGGATTTTAGAAACCCCACAAGGAGATACGAACTAAGAACCAATCATTGAAAGTCTCTCATGAGATCGTGTTACTAATAATATAACTATCTCATGGTAATAATACACAATATGTAATCATGAAGATCGTGTATTGCGATCATATTTTCTAAGATACACACTTGTATAAACAAGAATTGATATGCTTAGAAGGAAGAATAACCTTTTCCATAAGGATTTACACAAATAATGGTTACCATAAGAGAATGAGAAAGATTCTTTGACAATAAAAACCAACATCCAATGTCATTGATTATTGCTTCTAACCTGTTATACGTAAGAATTCCAATCACATATCAAGTTAGGTAATTAAGAATCATATGCGTAGTATTCCAATCACGTACTACTCCGGTTTCACTTGATCAACAAATTTCGCAAACTTCGGTTCAAGCAATAAGAACTTATACATATATGTGTTTCCACAACAATGCTTATATCCTCCAATGGTTATATTGTCTAAACTCTCATGTCAATCATTGAAACATTCTCAGAGGGCGTTATATAGTTGTTATTCATAAACTATTTTTCGTCAGAGCAATTTCCAAAATGATTGAAACATAACATGACTTTCATCACTAGGTAAAGATGAACTTGGCTAAAGCAAAAGCTTTACCAACACATATTTCAAGAAATATGTAAGCAAGTTAGACTCAGCTCGAAACAATAAATTGTTCCACATATTCATAAATGACCAAATACAATATGTCCGCCACGATTCTTTTGCAATCCTCACCGCATTTACTAGGGCATCTTGGTGAGGATGCACTTTCAACACAATTAGGTTGTGTTGAGGTGAACAAAATCTTGCTCACCACAGGTATTCGAAACAAAATCATACATGGACTCTAGGAATTTAACAACTCCCTTGAAACTTTCAATAATGTTTCATACCTTTTTAAGATGTTATCCCTTGTCGAACTCTTGTCTGGGAGACCCTTCTTAAAAGTACTGGTTTCTTTATTGATCTTCTTTGGTACCCATTTCTGAGTAACTTTTGGAGCAACGTATTTCTTTTTCTCCCCAATGTAATTATGCAACTTCTACGGGGGAATACTAGAAGAACTGATTTTTTGAGACTCAGTTTTTCTCCAATTTGGAACATCAGATCTTGATTTATCTCGTTTAAGAAATCTGCAATTCCTTTGCAAGTGACCTGGTTTTCCACAATAAAAATAACGTTTAGTAGAATAGAAAAAGTTATGTTTAGTGTTACCTGAATGTGTATGTGCTTGCTTTGGAACTTGACAAGATTTCTTCTTTTCATTATCAGCAGTTGATGGAGATACTTTATTTTTGTCAACCGTGGAAGGTTTTGGTTGGGAAGAATCTTTAGCTTGGACAAATTTTACCTCTTTGCAAATACTAGGAGCGTCTATTCCTTCATAGCACAATCCTCATGTATCAAGATGATTTCTACATGTCCCCAATATCGAGGTTAATTTATCTGGGCTGCTATTTATAGACAAACTCTCTTTTAAGCTCGAGTTTTCTTCTTCCAAACTTTTGACCTTCTCAAGCGCAATAACTAGATCATTCTTGGATGATTCACATTGAACTTTGAGATCTTCTTGTTTTGAATCAAATAACAAGTTCATCTCAATGTTTTCCAAGTTATATATCTTTGCTTGAAGAATAATTTCCCGATCACGACCTTTGGCGATTTCTTCTTTATGGTTTCGGATTTCGTTGAGATAATCTCTTGCACCACTAGAATCAATTAGGTCTTGCAAGTCTTTATTCCGACTACAAAGTCTGTCATATTTAACTCCCTCCCTGAAAATGGAACATTCAGCTTTCGAGAGTTTTTTATAACATTCCTTAAGAAGATTATTAGCAATTGGATCATCATGGAACACTTTTTCGTCAGAATCAGAATCAGTATCCGAAAGAATTTTTCTAGAAGCTAAACCTCGCCTGCTTACTCTTGGGGATTATAATATTCAGGTTCATCATCAAGAGTAGGAAAAGCTACTGCATATGCCGTTTGTCTACGGCACCATCTAGGACATATTGAAGAAAGGTGCCCGAAACCAGGACAGTTATAACATTGTACATCATCATTAGGAGATGTTGTACCTTTAGAAAAACTCTTTTTCATGTCTCTCAATAGTTTTCTAAATTGTCGAGGAGTGGAATTCTTAGTATCTAGCGAAGCAGATTTATCCTTAGAGGATTCAGAATTGTTTACAGCTTTAAGAGAAATCACCTCTTTTCTAGATGCGTGTTCATTATCAAAGATCTTTAACTTTCCAACAAGAGTATTTCAGGAGAGTGTATAAAGATAATTTGCTTCTTCAATGGAATATTTCTTAGAGTCGTATCTAGATGGCAACGATCTGAGAATTTTCATCACAATGTCCTTTTCAGGAATAATCTTACTCAATGATAAGGATGCATTAACAATTTCAGACATTTTGTGATTAAACTCATCAAATGTTTCATCATTAGACATGCGAAGGTTTTTCCAGTAAGATTCTAGGTATTGAAGCCTTGCTTCTTTCTCCACGGCATTCCCTTCAAATACGGTTTCTAAGATATCCCAAGCATCTTTAGACTTATTACACGTAGTAACGTGGTGCTGAAGATCTGGGGTAATGGCATGAATGATAGCATTTAATCCTTCAGAATTTTGCTTTGCATCAAGAATCTCAATATCACTATATCCACCAATATCCTTTGCAACAGTTACACCGTCTACTGTAACTAATGGAGGATCATAGCCATTAACAATACGAACCCATGATTAAAAATCTTGCGATTGAATAAAGGAACATATAGCAATTTTCCACCATAAATAGTTCGTGCCATCGAAGACTGGTGATACGTTTATAGAGATAGCACTTCTGTCCATAACGATAAGATTGCTTCAAACACAAACTTATGAACTCTTAGCGTGTTTGCCTACTCTGATACCAATTGAAAAAGCGGGGGTCTAACAACCACACCCAATATTTCGTTTGGCAAAAAGAGATTTATCTCCTTCTCAACACAATCAATAGTTAAACAAAAGCAAGTCCGTAAACCTGATTTTAGTGTAAGGTTTCTTGAAACAAGATTTTATGATAATCACAACCTATTCAATATATACCGTGTATAAACCTCTTTAAGCAACAATCACTAAAGGAAGATTTCAACACGGTGTCCACTTGAAACAGGGTAAGTCCAGACTGGTCTAACAATGTGAAAATAACAAAAACAATTATTCAAGATCAATCAAGTCTTATCCAACAAACAAGGTTGGATTTAACAACTATGATTGATTAACGTACAACCTATATTATTTCAATTATATAAATAAAATATAATGCTGAAAAGAAATAACACAGACACCAGAAATTTTGTTAACAAGGAAACCGCAAATGCAGAAAAACCCGGGACCTAGTCCAGAATAAACACACACTGATTATAAGTTGTTACACTAATTTCGTACTACCTATTCGGACTAGATGTAATACCTTCTTCAGCTGTATTCTTATAGAACTCCTAGCAGAACACCGATTCTCTTTTGGAACTCTTCTCGTAAATCTTCTAGCAGAACCCAAGGTTATCTTTAGAAGATACAACAACATGATTAATACGATTCGATATTTTGTTTACACAAAACACCGGTTTGATTTCCCTTTAGAAATAAATCAAGGTTTTGGAAATCTTGTAGATTAGGGTTTTAACTTACAATTAGTATGCGTACTCACAAGAAGTCCGTGAACCTGATTTTCTTAAGTGAACTTGGGTGATTCCAAAGATCAATTTCCAAGTTAAGAAAACCCTAACAATTCTACAACAAGAAAAACTAGATAAATCTAGAGATATCTTGTTTAAAACTTCTCAAAACAAATTTAAGAGATGCCTCAATAGAAGTTTTTCTTTCTAGTCTCCGATTTTGACTAACAAGTGTTGGTATACGATCAGAAACTGAAATCTATCAAAACCTAGGGTTTATAATCAATAACTCTTGAATGGTTTTATATCAGAAGAGAAAACCTTAGAATAAACAAGAGGTGAAAAACCTAGATTACAATTTGTATAATCAATCACGAAGATTAGATTCAACTTGGCTTTCTGGTCCCCAATACAAAGACTTTTATCTCACTCTTGTTCACGAAGAACAGAAGACATGGAAAACAACCTTATGAAGCTAACACCAATTTTCCAAAAGGGGATGAAAACGTGTAGCACTCACAAACCCTTATTTATAGTGAAACATATATTGAATACTAAGCAAAACTATTTTCCTTTTTCAAGGCTCTCCTAATTTTTGGAGTCTTTCCTAAGTTACAACTGTTGCCAAAATAATTAAATAAATATTTAATTAGCAAATATTGTATTTATGTGACTAAATCACAAATTAAATTAGGAAGGAATCACAAACACTTTAATATGGTAATCAAAGATGTTTGGAGTAATAGCTAACTTGCCTAGATAAGGAAACATCACCAACTTGACAAAAAATCCCTTTTAGTCACGTATTGGGCCCAAGTTCGTGGACCGTTACAAACAGCCCATGAATTGTTTCCTACTAATGAACTTAAATTACTCATAACTTCATCGTTATAACTCGGAATTGAGTAATCCTTGGCTCGTTGGATTTGTAAGCTCATTTACCTTTATAGGGATAAAGGTTATTGTCACCAAAGTCATGAATCAAATAACCTCAAGTATATATACATAAATGTACATTTACCGTCATAGGAATTGTTCCATAGAGTGAGCATTTATCTCGATAGATTAGAAAGGTATAATTGAACAAGAATCCAAATGAAATCAATCACATACCTTTATTTATGAAGTACTTGTTGATGTCTTCTTGTAATCTTCAGTCTTCATCCTTCAAGAGTAGCTCTTCTTAGACCTAATTGATAGACACATTTTTGTGTCTAATTTGACCTCAATACTATATATTGTCGGCACTCGATTTTGTACTAATTTTAGTGATTTATGTGTTTGTAGGCATTTTTGGGAAATAAACATTTTTGGAAAATTCTGCTCGAAAAGTTGAGTTTGGCACCGGGAGGACACGTGCTATTCGGACCCCTACTTTGGATAAGGGGCACCCAATTACTAAGAGGCACGCTAGCTGCTATATACACCCCCTCTATGGGAACCCTTCAAATTATTAAGGGGAACCCTTCTTATTCACGAGAAACAGAAAAATGGCGAGAATTTATCAGTTCAAATATCTATTGCAGCATAACTTCTGGCAGAGAATTTGGAGGGGATTTATGGAGATTCAATGACCGAATTTGATTGATATCACCCTGTTTCGATTAAACAGGGATGGTAATGTGTTTTATTTCGTCAAATAAGGGCTAGATCATCGGCTTGAGGTAAAACATGGCAAGACGTGTGTTGGAGTGATTCTCGAGATTCTTAATTAGATATTTGGAGTATTTACGCAGAGTTTAAATCCTTATGGAATACGTATTCAACATGTTTAGCCTGAGTAAACCACCAGAAGACGCATGCAGTGAAGAAAAGGGAAGTTTCCTTCATTATCTCGACAAACAGGGTCCACAAGAATATCGGGTTTTCAATTCTGTTTTCCCGTGTTTATTTTGATTCTACAGTGGATTGACTGAGTATTAGGCTAATTGAACGTGAACATAGCATGTTGGGTGTGTGTCGACATCAGCAGACACTTGAAAAAGGAAATAAAATCTTCGCATAGAAGTAATATATGGTGGTGATTGATTGCAAAATATTTGGGGACATTTACTCGAAGATTTGGGATCTTGTGGGTATAAATATGATGCTAAGGAAGCTTAGAAGATGATGGAGAGTTAGGGGTGAGAATAGAGCATAGAAGCGGGAGTTGAAGAGCTTGTCTCTGCTGCTGCCATTGAAGAAGAAGAAGAACACAGAACAGCAGCTAAAAACAGTCGCAGAAACCGTTACCTATAGTTTCAAATTCAATATCTTTGTAACAATTTCTGTAACAATTATTTTGAATTCGCAACAGTCTTAGTGTTTCTCTGTAACAGTGTGTTCTGTAACAATTATAAATGTTACAAGTACACTGCTTTATACCTTTTCTCTTTGCAAACACCTTTTTAAGCAATGAAAAATTCCTTTGAGTGTGTTTTCACCATGTAGAGCTAGAACCCATCACTGGGACGATGGAGGAAGATGAATTTCATACATGGGTAAAATTATTTAATTCTTTTTAAGACTTTTTCATTAATTTTAATTGAAATATGATTTGAATTAATTGGTTGTCATTTAATTTGATGAGGTATGCTTAGTTTAAATGTTTTGATACATCATGCTTAGGATTTACAACCAATCTTTTGAGAATCTACCTTGGAAAAATCAGAGTACATGTTAATTTTATTTATTGAGCTTTAATTGTTGAGAATAAATAAATTGAACCCTATGTTTTGAATTCGACGAAATCCTAGTCCCAATAATTCTCTTCAGCCTGTGAAAATATTTTGTATATATTTTTCTTTTAGTTTAGTTTATTAATTCTTAAAATCAATCTAATCAAGTCCGAGTGAACGACAACCTTCTTACCATTATCTAAAATACCATCAATTTTTGGCGCCGCCGACGCGGACTTGTATTTAGATTTGTTTTAGGTTTATTTTTATTGTTTTTGTTCTCTTTTACGCCTTTGGTATTTTTTTGATTCTTTTCAGATTTGGAGCGAAGCTACATGGAAATAAAAAGTGCTATAAAAGGAAAGCATCGCCAAAGAATGAAAGAAAATAGGAGTCCAAGGAGTGAAGAAGATTTTGTACATTTTTATTTTATTTAGACTTTATTTCTTTTTATTTTTAGAAACTGTAACTAGCGTTTCACTGTTGTAATTTTTCTTTTTCTTTTTGGACACTTTTTGGACTTTATTTTTTTGGACTGGACATTATTTTGAAAACCTTAAGGAAGGGTTGAGATTAAATATAAACTGTTTGCAGGGAAGGACGGCAGTTACGATACTGTCTCGGCCCCTCGGGTTCGTACACTAACATAGGAGTCGGTGGCCTGAGTCAACTTCAAAGGTTCATTGCCCGTCTGGTACGGGAGGTAAGACTCTATCCACCCACGAATCCCCTGTCAGTAGGTTTTATTTTATGTGACAACTCACACCCCTTCAATAGAATATCGAAATGGTATTACAATAGCCAATACAACGAATATACGACTGATTTTCAAAATGGACATTACTTTGACCATAGTGTGAATAGTGGTTGGGAACATCATACTTTTGAAGGTTATGGTCCATACCATGGTAATCCCAATTACTATCCATACGCCATCCGGTCGTACGAGCAAAATTCCTATCTACTAGAGTCAACACGTAAGTTAGCTGAGTCGACATGTAAATTAGCAAAAATGAAAAACTTAGTTATAGACGAAAGCAATGCAACGAGTGAACATTCTTTCCTAGATTCAATCAGGTAGTCATGTGAGTCGACTCAAAATATTTTGTTACAGGCCCAGAAAAGAACTGCTCAAAATAGTCTTAATTATTAAAAAAAAGTGTTTCCAATAGTACCTTTGAAAATGAAGATAGTTATTCACATAATCAAGATGACGAGGTTAAAATTGGTAACACTAATTGTTTAGATGAGGTTCAAGTATTTTCATGTTATTATAATGATGATTATGATGAGGATAGTGTTGATGAAGAATTTGAAATAAATAGGCATAGTGATCAGGAATTTGCTACTTGATAGGTGTCTAAAACACATTGATATTTATCTATTGTTTATGCTTTCTTTACTAAGTTTTCTTGAAAAATATGTATCTTATGTTTGTTTTTGAGTGTTTAGGTACTTTGGAGTCATTTGAAACAAAAGAAGAATAAACAACGCAAAAATCTCATATCATGTGCAATTGCTATTGGAGACGAACTATTTCTCATTATTTGCTTTTACTTCTTCATCTCTGTCTGAAAAAATGTCGGCTTTAGTGATGCAATTTTTGTCTGAAAAGCATGACAATTTTAGTGATGTATAGCTATAAATTGA
Source organism: Papaver bracteatum (assembly GCA_023529315.1). Lineage (NCBI taxonomy): Eukaryota > Viridiplantae > Streptophyta > Magnoliopsida > Ranunculales > Papaveraceae > Papaver > Papaver bracteatum. The sequence continues at coordinate 156,637 of JAJJWX010000439.1, forward strand.
AGAAAATAAGTGGATTTGAGGAGTAAGAGACGGCTGCTGCTGGTGGAAGAATCATCAAAAGAAGAGAGCGTTCATTTGGAGTTAAAATGGCATAGCGGTTATTTCACGGACAAGCTATTGGGAGCCGAGCCTACCAACGAAAGCGGAAAACAACTACATCTTAGTCTAGAGAAACAAGGGGCATACCTTGGCGGCCTTTTATCTACTGACTGGGTGCCTAGAGACATTCTAGGTTACCCCTTATCTACTTAACTAGAGTGGATATAGTCATTCCCATTCCTACACTAAACCTAGAATTCAGTGGCTCATTATCTTTATTTCATTTTCTCCGCCTGAAACCAAGAACTGAGATGGCGGCCATGGAATTCAAAGTCGATAGATGCAGAAATTCAGTAAAATTAGAGTTGGAGATCGAGATATGTATCGATCTGAGATTAACAGCTCCGTTTAAAGCCAACCCAGATAAATAAAAATGGGTAAATCTTGGCCCGAGTTTGAGGCAGATTTGGATAGATTTTATGTACAAAAATCCAGCTAAAGTGTGTGTTTCTGTATCTTATTTCGGGGAGGTTACGTTGGTTGCTGACAAGGGTTTTTCCGAATCATTCGAATGCAAACCAAGAAGAGTAAGAGATAGTAAAAATTTACAAGAAAAAATGGTTGAATTCTTGGGAGTTCTGGGTACGAATTTGTCACGAGTTCCCAGCCGAGAAAATTGATGAATGGAAATATTTTTGCTGCCATTAATTCTTTGTGATGAATGTTTAGGGACATGGGTTTATTGTGAATTGAATTTGCAGGTATTTGTGTGAGTTTAGAAGCTGCAGAAATTTCAAATGCTACAACAAGATGAGAATGGAATATCACCTGTATGATAAAAGGCCTGAATAAACTTTTCATCGCCACTTAAAGCTCAGCTGCGGATTAGTTGAGCCTATGTACACGGACTGTTTCTGGTATGATTCCGGAGAACAAGTATAGGAGGAAGAGAACCAAGAGTTTCCACAGTTGAACCATGGAATGTGTTGACATGGTTGAAAACTAGAGTTTGAATGGGTTTCTATGTATTGTTTCTGTTGTTTTGAGAAGATGGTTGTTCATATAATGATGTTTGGTGCTGGTCTGTGTTGAAGGGAAAGTAGCTGAAATGGAGTAGGTACTGGTGGTAATGGAACTACAGGTGATGATGCAATGGTGTTGCTGTGTGATAAATAGTCATCGTGATGTAAAGGATGAACCCGGGGAAGTAATGGTTTAGTGGTGGTTGTTCATAATGATGCTTCTATGTGAGAGAATAACATGAACGATGGGTGTTTATGCGTTCGTCTGTGAGGTGGAATTGATAGTGAAACTAGTGTTGTGTCATAATGGATAGGTTCACATTGAAGGCTTGGATTTGTTGCAGTTCAAGCTGGTTCGAGTTGATTTGGTGATGCTTGGGTATGTGTTGTATGGGTATGAAGTGAAGGTTGAATGCAAACTGCGATTTTCGCTTGAAATGAAACTGGACTTGCAGTGTAATGCATGTGGTATGTCAGAGATGGTGTCTTGTGTTGGTGACTACAAGCAGGTTGCTAGTGATGGTTATGAAGATGCAAGTGATTATATGAATGGATGGACAATAGAATGATGGGCATAATGGATTGAGCAGTTCCAGCTGAGAAACCAGTTGCAAAGAAGCTAAATGATGTTGTAGAGCCATCATAGTAGTGTCTAGGAATGTACAGCCAACATGGCTGGCTGAGATGTAGTGAACCACAATCATTATGCATCAAAGGTTTGGCCTTTGCAAGATGGTTTTGTCCTGATCCGACTCAGCTCATTCAGCTAAGTTAGATAGATGACTCAGATGCTGTTAGTCTGCCGTCGACTTTGACGGCTGACTGTTATGTTTGACCGGTGACCGAGTGGACTTTTCTGGTCACCAGATATACTTTTGGCCGGATTCCGGTCAACTTCCGGCAGTAAACCCATTTTTCTGGCGACAGTTTCTGGGATATATTCTCACTTGGGTTCTACTCACATATGGGCTTGGTGGACTTTTTGGTGATGGACTTTGAAAACTAGACCTAATTTTAGAAGTTGGAGAAAAGCTACAAAAGAGAAAGTCTTCTATTTCTTTTTGGATTATCACGTATTTTCTTCTTGGAGCTTTGGAGGATAGCAGCGATTAGGGTTTGCTTGCATATTTATTTTTCATCTTCTTTATTTGATTATTGATTATGATGAACTCCATAGCTATGAGTAGCTAAATCTTATATTATTGGTTAAGGATGTAGTCCTATTTCTAAAACTTGTGCTTGATTAATGCATTAGTTTTCTCTCTTGATTATCGTTCACATCACTACTGTTTTTAATAATCACATGATTGATGAATTGTGATAGGAATTAGATGTTTGGTTAGTTAAGTGGAAAATTAATTGAACTTCCATCCTTTTCCATAGCTATTTTAGGGTTTTCATCGAGCGATAAACCCAAATACAAGTAGCATGATATGATTATAGTTTGTAGTGATACACTCTTGTAATCATATGTAGAGTTTGACCCTTGTCCGAATTATCGTGCGCAATGTATGACAATTGCATTGATTATCCTATTTACCAAACTTAATGCTCCTAGTAATTGAACTTAATTAGCGCAAGGTGTTAGGTTATTCTTTAGGTAGAATTCGCATACGCAGCTCTAATGTGTGTGTTGGTGAACTTAGGAAATTATTGGATTATCTTGCTCTCTTGATATTCTAGGCTTTTGATAATAAAAGACATTAAATCGTAATTCTAATCAAGTATGCAAGCACACGTTTAAGATTGAAGATGAATTCCTTGACCAATATCTTTCTCTCATTGATTACTTCCAATTATTTACTTTTCTTTTAATTTTATTTTATTTCTTGCAAAAACAAAAATCAGAAATCCCCCCTTTTGGTTACCAAGAAACTAGAATTTTATAAAAACAATTGCCTCTCTGTGGAAATGAACTCTTCCTTACCTTGTACTTCATTTATATTTTGTTGAGTAAGAAAGTGAATTATTTTTGACGCATACGACTGCGATCAAATTTTGGCGCCGCTGCCGGGGAGGCACTCGGCTAGTTATTAAGTTTTTAACTTCTATTTATTATTTCTGCTTGCATATTTTCTTTTCGTTTCTTGTCTTGTTTTTCACGTGTTTGCGAAAATTGTTTTCAGGTACCTAATCCCTGGCTTCTAAAGATTGAAATTATCCAAGGTGTGGGATAGATACTCGGAAAGGCACAATACTCCAACCAAGGCAAGGCCTAACGGAAGAACAAGACTTGGAAGTAGAACACAATACTTTCCATCAAGTAGAGGTAGAAGTTGTAAAACAAGAGGTTCCGGTTGAACAAGAACCACCTTTTGAAGAAGAAGAAGAAGCAATGGGTGATGCAAATCGTACACTCAAGGACTTGGCTTCTCACAAGATTGATACACAACATGGGTGTATTCAAACAAACTCTACTTTTGAGATCAAGCCGGGGTTGCTTAGAGAATTACCAAAGTTCCATGGCATGGTGAATAAAGACCCAAACAAGCATCTTATGGACTTTCACACCATTAGAACGGCCATGCTTCCAGCAGATATCGAATAGGATGGTGCAATGTTGAAAGTTTTTCGATTCTCTTTGGCGGATAGTGTTAAGGATTGGTTGTATTATTTTCCTTCCGGAAGTGTCACAACTTGGAAGGGTTGAAGAAACTCTTTTTAGAGAGATATTTTCCTACATCAAAGGCTACTCAAATTCGCAAGGAGATTTGCGGGATGAAGCAAAATATGGGAGAATCTTTATATGAATGTTGGGAATGAGACAAGAGATTGGTGGAAAGCTTCCCTCATCACCAATTTAGTGACGCAATGATTATCCAGTACTTCTATGAAGGTATCCAATCAAGTGATAGGAATCTTCTTGACGCTTCGGGTGGTGGTGCACTTATGAACAAGACGGTGACACAAGATAGGGAGTTGATTGAGAGTATGGCAGCAAATTCTCAATAATTTTCAAGTTGTGGATCAGAACCACCTACCAGGGGAGTTAATCAAGTTGACGAGATTATTGAATTACGTCAACAAATGAGCAATATGATGGCAATGATGCAACAAATTGCAGCAGTGGTTGTAAGACCATCATGCCTAGATTATGAGAACGTAGAGCATGTCAATGCTATATTCTCAACTCAGCCGTATGGTATTTACTCCAACACTTACGAGCAAGTTTCAAGTGTAAGTTCTGTTTACATCCATACGAATGAGTTCCAACAACAAGTGCAACAACCACAACAAGGGCATAATCCAGAATTGGAAAAGATGACTACTTTGGTGGAGGCTCTAATGTTCATAGTACACCAAAATCAACAACTATCAAACTTAAATCAGTAGAAAACGGATAATTCAATTAAGGAGTTGCAATCACAAGTTGGTCAACCGCAACAACAATAATTCCAGCAACAATAACAACCACCTCAAAATCAAGGGTCCAATATGGAAGAGTTGCTGAAATCTTTTATGAAAAGAACGGAGGGTGCGGTCAAGGACTTGAAAACACAAGTTGGTTCAATGGCCGAGGAGATTAATCAATTGCATGCACAAAATTGTGAGAAACTCCCTTCCCAACCTTTTAACTCAAGAGAGGGTGTCAATGCTATTATGTTGGGAAGTGGTACACAACTTGTGCAATCCGAAGTTACTAATTCGGGTGAAGAAGAAGCCCCAAAGGAACCAATTTTGGAGGAAAAGAACGCAGATTTTCCCCAAACTCCCGAGGTAACTAAATTCAACTCTAAACCTCTTGTTTCTACTTATGTTCCTCCTCTAACTTTTACTGACAGGTTTTCTAAAACTAGTAAGAAGGTGGAACAAGATATGGATATTTGGGATGTTTTAAAGAAGGTCCAAGTAAATATTCCACTCATTGAAGTAATTAGGAATACTCCTCTCTATGCAAAGTGTATAAAGGAATTGTTCACTAACAAGCACAAGCTAACCGCTAATGAGGCAATGAGTGTGGGGGAAAACGCTTCGGCGTATCTTAAAAAGAAACTCCCACCTAAATTGAAAGATCCTGGTAGTTTCACTATTCCATGCACTATTAGTAAAACAAGGTTTACAAAAGCTATGTTAGATTTAGAAGAATCTATTAATGTTATGCCTACTTCGATTTATGATGCTTTAAATCTTGGTCCTCTCAAGAAAACGGGCATAGTTATTCAACTTGCCGATAGATCTAATGTTTACCCTAAAGGGATTGTTGAGGATGTTTTGGTGCAGGTAAAAGGACTAATATTTCCAGTGGATTTCTACGTTTTAGACATGAGTGATGTGAATTCATCCTCGTCTACACCTTTACCGTTGGGTAGACCATTTATGAGTATCGCTAGAACGAAGATTGATGTCCACAATGGCACCTTGACTATGGAGTTCGATGAAGAAGTCATACACTTCAACATCTTTGAGGCGAGGAAACACCCAAGTACCATTCAATCAAATTTCCATAATGTGTTGGAAGCCGGCTAAGGCGTAACAAACAAGGAGAAAGTCGAGATGACGACTTTAAACCAAGCGCTAAGTGGGAGGCAGCCCACCGGTTTTGTATCTTTATCTTTATCTTTTTATTTTTATTTTTAAGCATTTTATCTTTATTTTCTTTGTTTTTGCATATCATTTGCAGAATTTCCCACCTTCAACTTTACTTTGAATGGCTAAATTTTACATTGAGGACAATGTAAAGTTTAAGTGTGGGGGAGCATTTATATGTTTGTATAGTTAGTTTGTTTGATTCCTTTAGTTAGAAAAAAAAATAGAAAAACAAGAAGAAAAAAAATTCTTTATGAATTCCGAAATCTAGAAACTTGTTCCTTTAGGATGACACTACTAATATACATGGATGGAACCATTTTGATTGAAGGAGTTGAGGAACCCATTAATTAAAAGGGACGTACATAGCTCAGGAATTACAAATAAAATGATAGTTGTTACCATATCTCGGAATGTCACCATATCACGTTCTATTTTTATTTTTCCATGTTTATCTATTGTTCTCTAAGTGATTTGGTAGGTCACTAAATATCGAATTGTTATTACTGCTAGGATGAAATAGAGTGATTGAGTTGCTAAAAAAAAAGGACCAACCAATTAGACCAATCGGAATAAAATGACACTTGGATAGCAATATGTGTGTGTTCTCCCTGTCTCTGTCTCCTAAACAAGCGTGGAATGCAGGATCCAAGGGAATTACCATGTAATCTGCTGACAAGAAGCATGCGCTTGGATCCACAAGATCTAATCATGTTGTCTCAAAAAAAAATAAAAAAAATAATAATAATAAAAAAAATTTATTATTGTTTAATAAAGTCGACTCCTGGTTCCCTTGTATATGCCAGTTGAGTTGATGTAAATTAAGATTGTTGACCGCTGGTTCCATTGTATATGCCAATGTGTTGACACTAGAATTCAGACCAGTATCTCAATCCAATAGTATGCATAGGTTCATCTTGGCGGTTACCTTCAGACAGATATGGGAAACACCAACCACTTGTCAACATTCGCAAATATTTACCTCTATATCCATTTGTTTATGGGTGAAAACTATTCCTGCAAATTTTGGTAATTTGGGGTGTGGATGAGGAATGAATCTAAACCTTAAACAAATGCACTGCACGGTGAGTGCTTGTAGATTTGAGAGATCAATCTGTGCAAGTCCGGACTAAACCAATAAATGGCCGTTCCAGACTTGTTTCGGTCACAAAGTGAAGGAGATGGGGTTGATCTTAGGGAGGGAAGCGAAAAAGGTGCTGAGATTGTGAAGGTGTTGGCTATGTATGACTTGTATCAAAAAGATGAACTGGCTTGCAGGATGTAAGCTATCAGTTCCGGTGTTTGAATACGATTGTATCAACACTTGCCTCTGTTATCTCGTCTTGTTATGTTCTTCTTGAAAAATAGGGCGGAGAACCTATTTATACAAGTCTTTTAGCCTAACCTTTGTATCTCGCAGGAAGTGGAGAAAGTGGAGTGATGAGTAGTGGATTAGTGTGTTGGTGTCACACGACCAAGCTTGCCCACTTCTCCCATCATCACTAACCGTCCATGACTTCCTGACACATTCTTGTGATGGCGCGTTATGCGCTGCACGCTGTAAACCACCATACTAATACCCCAGTATGTATTCCCCAGTTTGTGACATGATTGATGTCTCGAGTGTGTGGATCATGGGACCCACAGAAAGTAGCATGGAATGCTACGTTATTTAGGAAATTGATACTTTTGAAGTATCGTGTGAATACTATGGAGGTACTGCATCGAGTATATTCAGCATGTATGAAGCATCGCTGTTTTAGAGTCTCAAAGTAACTTCATGTCCAGCCTACTTCATGTGATGGTTTGGAAGTTGCGCATGCAAAACCTCCCTTGACCGATCACATGGTGTGGTAGAGTGGCGGGTGGTGATCACCATGATGCCACACTGACCAATTAACTCCTGACCAGGGCTGTATAGCCATGCCGGTAAAGTTGGACGGACGATATGATCTTTGAGACACTCATCTACGACCGTTGATGGAATTATGGTTTATGAAAAGGTGCGTAATCATCACTTTTCAGCTTGGTCGAATCCAAGCTTGGGACACAACTTTGGCTAGGCCGGTCATTCATGTGTGTAGACAACATGACGGTGTAGGCTCCCATACCTTATTGTATCACAAAAGTGTGATCTAGGCCACTCAATTCGTCATGCGAAGTTGTGTGGTTGAGATCAATTTGCGACAGAAAATTGGTGCCGCAAAAGCCACACGCCGTACCAACTTCGGGCGGGAGTTCCAAGACGACCACGCTTGGTCGGTCTTGGCCGATTGCTCCAACGTATAGGCGGTAGGCTGGTGTTCACGTCTATGCGTTACCATCCCACGAAAACATGATCTAATCCACTCAATTCGTCCGGCGAAATCGAGCGGTTGAGATTAGCTTGCAATTTGGAAGGAGCGACCATGCATGTTGGAGGCGCGCGAACTGAGGAGAAAAAGAGAGTTTGGTCTTTGCCGATCAGGTGAGGGGATAGATGGGTCCACGGTGGTCATGTTGGTATGACCGGATCTTCTTTGATCTAATCTCGGACCCTCCATTCGTGCCGGAGAAAATGGACGCTCGTGATTCAAAACCCTAATTTTGGGTTTCAAGGCCGTGCATCATGCTCCATTCAGGTGCACGATTTGGAATGACCAACCATGGTTGGTCCTGACCGATTGGTCAGGTATGTATGTGGTCCCATGGTGATTGTGTTGACATGCTCTGAGCCCTTTGAATCTACATATGCACCCTCCATCTATACCTGCGAAGATGGATGGTTGAGACTGTTTTGCGACACATGTAATGTGCCGCAAACCCTAATTTAGGGTTTTCCGTCCATACTGATATGGTTTGGACGTTTTGGCAAGCTAGGCCAATCTTTTGGGGAGGCCGACCATGCGGGGCCCGCATTGGTTCGGCAGCGGGTATTCCATACCTGCTTGGGGTTTATGGAATCGATCTGGGCCATCCAATCATGCTGGTGGAGTTGGATGGTCATGATCATATCCAGACTGATACGGTCAGTCCGGATGCTCAATCGGGCTAGTATAACACACCGAGAGTGGCTCAATCGGGCTTGTATAATACACAGAGAGTTGCAGCCTGTACTGGTATTTCGTACATGTTTCATTATAATGCTTGGAGATTCATGTTGCTCTGCTAAGAGCAACACTCAGTCGTCATGCCGCACTGATAATGAGTACATGAAATACAAGGCTGGTTGCACATTAATTAATAATGCTATAAATTCACATGGTATATGGGATTGTTGCTACATGCTCCAACCTGGATGAATTTCGTGCATTTTATTCACAGAATGGGATTGTTGCCACATGCTCCATTCTAGGTGAATTAATAAAGTGAAGAAGTATTCATCACTTATTAATGGCTTTATCTTTTACAAGATGTTAGCGCATAATTTTTTGGCTTTTACAATTTGAGCCCTTAAATGAAAATCCACCATCAACACCATCTTATTAGTCTTTTCATTGTGATTGTGGTTAGTTAGATTCCGAGTATTGTGGTTTGTTCGATTATCTAATTAGAGCTTTATTTACTTATATATGAATATGAATTGAATTTGCATCAAGGTACCTCCTCCTATAGTCATTTTGGATTCGTTCATAGATTTGTCACAGGTAGCCGAATTTGGAAATATAGGTTTTTTAGGTAGACCTCTTGTAAACCTTCACGAGACTAAAACTCATCCACTAGGGACACCTAGGGGTTCAAAAGCTTGTTATTTATGCTAAGAGTAACCATAGCCTCGACGAGACGGATTTGTGTGTATCTTTTAGAATTATTTTGTTAGATTTTCTCGAGGACTATCAAAGTCTATGTGTGGGGGAATTTGATAGGTGTCTAAAACACCTTGATATTTATCTATTGTTTATGCTTTCTTTACTAAGTTTTTTTGTAAAATATGTATCTTATGTTTGTTTTTGAGTGTTTAGGTACTTCAGAGTCATTTGGAACAAATGAAGAAGAAACAACGCAAAAATATCATCTCACGTGCAGTTGTTGTTGGAGAAGAACTATTTCTCATTATTTGCTTTTACTTCTTCATCTCTGTCTGAAAAGTATGTCGGCTTTAGTGATGCAATTTTTGTCTGAAAAGCATGAAAACTTTAGTGATGTATAGAAATTGAAGAAAATAAGTAAATTTGAGGAGTCCGAGACGGCTGTTGCTGGTGGAATAATTATCAAAAGAAGAGAGCGTTCATTTGGAGCTAAATTGGCATAACGGTTATTTCACGGACAACCTATTGGGAGCCGAGCTGACCAACGATAGCGGACGACAACTATAGATTAGTCTAGAGAAGCAAGGGGCATACCTTGGCAGCCTTTTATCTACTGACTGGGAGCCTAGATACATTCTAGGTTGACCCTTATCTACTTCACTAGAGTGGATATAGTCATTCCCATTCCTACACTAAACCTAGAATTTAGTGGCTCATTATCTTTATTTCATTTTCTCCACCTGAAACCAAGAACTGAGATGGCGGCCATGGAATTCAGAGTCGAGAGATGCAGAAATTCAGTAAAATTAGATTTGGATATCGAGATGTGTATCGAGCTGAGATTAACAGCTCCGTTTAAAGCCAACCCATAGAAAGAGAAATGGGTAAATCTTGGCTCGAGTTTTAGGCAGATTTGGATAGATTTTCCTGTACAAAAATGCAGCTAAACTGTGTGTTTCTGTATCTGATTTCGAGGAGGTTATGATGGTTGCTGACAAGGGTTTTGCTGAATCATTCGAATGCAACCAAGAAGAGAAAGAGATGGTACAAATTTACAGGCAGAAATGGTTGAATTCTTGGGAGTTCTGGGTACGAATTTGTCACGAGTTCCCATCCGAGAAAATTGATGAATGGAAATAGTTTTGCTGCCATTAATTCTTTGTGATGAATGTTTAGGGACATGGGTTTACTGTGAATTGAATTTGCAGGTATTTGTGTGAGTTTAGAAGCTGCAGAAAGTTCAAATGCTACAAAAAGATGAGAATGGAATATTAGCTGTTCGAAAAAAGGCCTAAATAAACTTTTCATCACCACTTCAAGCTCAGCTGCGGATTAGTTGAGCCTATGTACAAGGAATGTTTCTGGTATGATTCTGGAGAACAAGTATAGGAGGAAGAGAACCAAGAGTTGCCATAGTTGAACCATGGAATGTGTTCACAGGGTTGAAGGGTAGAGTTTGAATTGGTTTCTATGTATTATTTCTATTGTTTTGAGAAGATGGTTGTTCAGAGAATGATGTTTGGCGCTGGTCTGTGTTGAAGGGAAAGCAGCTGAAACGGAGTAGGTATTGGTGGTAATGGAACTATAGGTGATGATGCAATGGTGATGTTGTGTGATGAATAGTCATGGTGCCGTAAAAGATGAATACAGGGAAGTAATGGTTTAGTGGTGGCTGTTCATAATGATGTTGTTATGTGAGAAAAGAACATGAACGATGGGTGTTTATGCGTTCGTCTGTGAGGTGGAATTGATAGTGAAGCTAGTGTTGTGTCACAATGGATAGGTTCACAGTGAATGCTTGGCTTTGTTACAGTTCAAGCTGGTTCAAGTTGATTTGGTGATGCTTGGGTATGTGATGTATGGGTATGAACTAAAGGTTGAATGCAAGCTGCGATTTTCTCTTGAACTGAAACTGGACTTACAGTGTAATGCAGGTGGTATGTCAGAGATGGTGTCTTGTGTTGGTGACTGCAAGCAAGTTGCTGGTGATGGTTCTGAAGGTGCAAGTGATGATATGAATGACTAGACAATAAAAAGATGGGAAGAATGGGTTGAGCAATTGCAGATGAGAAAGCAGTTGCAAATAAGTTGAATGATGTTGTAGAGCCGTCCTGGCAGTGGCCAGGAATGTACAACCAACATGGCTGGCTGAGATGTAGTAAACCACAATCATTATGCATCACAGGTTTGGCCTTTGCCAGATGGTTTTGGCCTGATCCGACTCAGCTCATTCAGCTAAGTTAGATAGATGACTCAGATGATGTTAGTCTGCGTCGACTTTGACAGATGACTATTATGTTTGACCGGTGACCGGGTGGACTTTTCCGGTCACTGGAGATACTTTTGGCTGGATTTCGGGCAACTTCCGTCAGTAAACCCAGTTTTCCGACGATAGTTTCTGGGATATATTCTCACTTGGGTACTCCTCACATATGGACTTGGTGGACTTTTTGGTGATGGACTTTAAAGACTATACCTAATTTTAGAAGTTGGAGAAAAGCTACAAAAGAGAAATTTTTCTATTTCTTTTTGGATTATCATGTATTTTCTTCTTGGAGCTTTGGAGGATAGGAACGACTAAGGTTTGCTTTCGTATTTATTTTTCACCTTCTTTATTTGATTATTGATTATGATGAACTCCATATCTATATGAGTAGCTAAATCTTATATTATTGGTTAAGGATGTAGTCCTATTTCTAAAACTTGTGCTTTATTAATGCATTAGTTTTCTCTCTTGATTATCGTTCAAATCTCTATTGTTTTTAATAATCACATGATTGATGTATTGTGATAGGACTTAGATGTTTGGTTGGTTAAGTGGACAATTAATTGAACTTGCATCCTTGTCCATATCTATTTTAGGGTTTTCATCGAGCGATAACCCCAAATACAAGGAACATGATATAATTATAGTTTGTGGTGATACACTCTTGTAATCATATATAGAGTTTGAACCTTGTCCGAATTGTCATGCGCAATGTATGACAATTGCATTGATTAGCCTATTTCCCAAAATTAATGCTCCTAGGAATTGAACTTAATTAGCGCAAGGCATTAGGTTATTCTTTAGGTAGAATTCATATACGCAACTCTAATGTGTGTGTTGGTGAACTTAGGAAATTATTGGATTATCTTGCTCTCTTGATATTCTAGGCTTTTGATAATAAAAGACATTAAATCGTAATTCTAATCATGTATGCAAGCACACATTTAAGATTGAAGATGAATTCCTTGACTAATATCTTTTTCTCATTGATTACTTCCAATTATTTACTTTGATTTTAATTTACTTTTATTTCTTGCAAAAACAAAAATCAGAAATCCTCCCATTTGGTTACTAAGAAACTAGAATTTTATAACAACAATTGCCTCTGTGTGGAAACTAACTCTTCCTTACCTTGTACTTCATTTATATTTTGTTGAGTAAGAAAATGAATTACTTTTGTCGTATACGACTGCGATCACTACTCCAACTGAGCTTTATAATAAGGTTATTTTTGGTTGAGATCCTAATAATTTTAACAATTATTCACCTATATAAAAGGACAAGGATTTGACTAGAGATATTGTTTTAGACGAAGAAGAATTTTCTTTTTACGAAGCCGATGATAATTTTGAGGAACGACCTTATTCCTAGAATGCTATTTTAGAGTCTAGCAATTTAGAAACCATAATCCTATACAAGGAAGATGAACTCGTAGAAATTTTAAATATGAGTGAGGATGCATCACCCAAGTATAACCTACAAGAAGCAATTGACTATTTTCTGGATTCCGATGATCTAGAAATTAGGGAAATTGTAGCTAGTCTATCTATAGACACCCAAAATTCTAAGTTTGGGGGTGATTATCATTATCCATGTGCCTTACCCTTAGCTCTTATAGAGATCCCTCACTTGGGACTTGACATATGTGCCTCAACCATTTTAAAAGATTATCTTCATACACGTTTTCCTGAACTTAGGGATGTCCTAAGAAAGTTCAGTTGTTAGAAACCCATCCTCTGGTTGATGTGGTTTACCCAGGCTATGATACCCATATTGACTTTGTTTTCCCACCAAATATTTTTCAACCAATTGTGGGAACGTATAAGTTTCAGATGTGTCAATTATTTAGTTTTGATACTAAACCTAAGTACTTTAGGAGATTAGAATCGACATATTTTCCTAAAATTGACCACCACTTTCATTGTGATCAATTGTGTAAGTAAAACCTGACTGACTTTAAGGATCCGCAGTTATTTAGGTTATTATTATGTGCTTCTAAGTTTTTACTTGAGTTTTTCCTGAATCTAATACCTGAATTGGATCTTAGCTACGAGGAAATGCAACCCATGAAATTATTTTATTTGGACCCAGTTATAGAACCTGAACCTGAACTACGGCTAGATGTAGTTATCTTGAACAGGAAATTAGACAAGGGTATGCTTTATTTGTTTATTTTCTTGGCATGTTGCAGATTCCTTTTACTTGTGATAGCTCTATTTGGTTTGGATGACCCACAAATATTTCGGATATTACTTTATGATTTTATAAGGTGATTAATTCTTTCTTATATCTAGATGAAGACGTTAAACTTAACACTTCTTGGGAGGTAACCCATGCTCATGCAACACAGTAATATCTTTCCTTAACTCTTTTGCTTCAAATGGTAACAGTTTCTCCTTGTTCATGCTTTTAATTTCATTTTTAGAACATTGGGGGTATGAGAGAAACTTTTTAGTTGCATTATTAAACTCCAGAGCCTAGAAAGTTATGCCTACTAAGGATAACACTGACCAGTATAAGTGGATAGAAGCATCTTGGTTATAGGAGTTGAGGAACCAATCTGATTAGATGGAAACATCTAAAGAGTTTATTCATAAAAGCACAGAGCTCATGTGTTAAAAATGGTAGTTTCGCCATATCTCATTGAGTCCTTTTCACCTTTTGTTTTTATTTTTATTTTCTATTAAGTGATTTGGTGGGGCCCACTAATCAAGTTGTTACCATTGCTAGGGTGAAATAGAGTGATTGAGATACCAAAAATAAATAAAATAATAATAATTAAGACCAGACCATCAGACCAAACGGAATAAATAAAGTCGACCGCTGGTTCCCTTGTATATGTCAGTTGTGTTGACCTAGAGTTAGGATTATCGACCGCTGGTCCCCTTGTATATTCCAGTTGTGTTGATATTAGTCAGACCAATATCTCAGTCCATTAGGCTAGGTTCATCTTGATAGAGGCCTTCAGACAGATATGGGAAACACCGTTCACCTTAAAACCATCTACGTTTTTCTATGTATCCATCTTCTTGATCTCTTCATGTGATTGGTTTGACTCCGGTTATGATGTCCATAGTGAAACTATTTGAGTAGAGCTCTGTTACTTATATATGAATTTTATTATGCTTGAGTGCAAACTCGTGTACAATAATTGGAATTTCGTATCAGGGTACTTCCTCCTGTAGTCAATGATTGTATGCCAACCAAGGAGATTCTTTAGTGCCTTTCAAGGTTCTGCGTAGATAGTTAGGGTCTGGAGTAAAGATTTTGTGGGTACACCTCTGGTAAACCCACCCGAGACAAAACTCGGCCGCTAGGGCCACCTAGGGGTTAAAATGATTTTTATTTTTAGATTAGATTTGCTCGAGGACTAGCAAATAATAAGTTTGGGGGTATTTGATAAACACATTTTTGTGTCTAATTTGATCTCAATACTATATATTGTTGGCAATCGATTTTGTACTAATTTTGGTGATTTATGTGTTTGTAGGCATTTTTGGGAAATAAATATTTTTGGAAAATTCGGCTCAAAAAGTTGATTTTGGCACCGGTAGGACACGTGTTATTAGGACCCCTACTTTGGATAAGGGATACCCAATTACTAAGGGGCACGCTAGCTGCTATATACACCCCCACTATGGGTACCCTTCAAATTGTTACAGGGTACCCTTTTTCTTCACGAGAAATAGAAAAGTGGCGGGAATTATCAGTTCAAATATCTATCGCAACATAACTTTTGGCAGAGAATTTGGAGGTGATTTATGGAGATTCAATGACCGTATTTGATTGATATCACCCTGTTTCGATTAAACAGGGATGGTAATGTGTTTTGTTTCGTCAAATAAGGGCTAGATCATCGGCTTGAGGTAAAACAGGGCAAGACATATGTTGGAGTGATTCTCGATATTCTTAATTAGATATTGGGAGTATTTGCGCAGAGTTTAAATCCTTATGGAATACGTATTCAACATGTTTAGCCTGAGTAAACCACCAGAAGACGCATGCAGTGAATAAAAGTGAAGTTTCCTTCGTTATCTTGACAAACATGGTCCACAAGAATATCGGGTTTTCAATTCTGTTTTCCCGTGTTTATTGTGATTCTACGGTGGATAGACTGAGTATTAGTCTAACTGAACGTGAACATAACATGTTGGATGTGTGTCAACATCAGCAGACACTTGAAGAAGGAAATAAAATATTCGCAGAGAAATAATATATGGTGGTGATTGATTGCAAAATGTTGGGGACATTTACTCGAAGATTTGGGATCCTGTGGGTGTAAATACAATGCTCAGGAAGCTTAGAAGAGGATGGAGAGTTAGGGGTGAGAATAGAGCAGAGAAGCGGGAGTTGAAGAGCTTGTCTATGCTGCTACCATTGAAGAAGAAGAAGAAGAACACAAAATAACAGTTAAAAACAGTCACAGAAACCGTTACCTATAGTTTCAAATTCAATATCTTTGTAACAATTATTTTGAATTCGCAACAGTCTGTAGTGTTTCTTTGTAACAGTGTGTTCTGTAAGAATTATAACTATTACAGTAAGTACATTGCTTTATACCTTTTCTCTTTGCAAACACCTTTTTGAGCAATGAAAAATTCCTTTGAGTGTGTTTTCACCATGCGGAACTAGAACCCATCACTGGGACGACGGAGGAAGAAGAATTTCATACATGAGTAAAATTATTTAATTCTTTTTAAGACTTTTGCATTAATTTTAAAATTGAAATATGATTTGAATTAATTGGTTGTCATTTAATTTGATGAGGTATGCTTAGCTTAAATGTTTTGATACATCATGCTTAGGATTTACAACCAATCTTTTAAGAATCTACCTTGGCGAAATCAGAGTCCATGTTAATTTTATTTATTGAGATTTAATTGTTGAGAATAAATAAATTGAACCCTATGTTATGAATTCGACAAAATCCTAGTCCCAATAACTCTCTTCATCCAGTGACAATATTTTGTATATATTTTTGTTTTATTTTAGTTCATTAATTCTTAAAATCAATCTAATCAAGTCTGAGTGAACGACAACCTTCTTACCAATATCTAAAATACCATCAATTTTTGGCACCACCGACGCGGACTTGTATTTAGATTTGTTTTAGGTTTATTTTTATTATTTTTGTTCTCTTTTACGCCTTTGGTATTTTTTTGATTCTTTTCAGATTTGGAGCGAAGCTACAAGGAAATAAAAAGTGTTATATGTAGGATCAGAATATCGCAGCAAGAACACACTTGCGAAGTTCTCACCAACGACACTTTGCGAGCGTCGTAGGTTGACTAAGAAAACGACGTGACACATGACGATAATTTAAATATAAGAAAAATGTAAAGATTGAGCGAAATTTAGGAATGTTGCGAATTTAACATTTGTATACCTGCGATAATATCGCAAAAAAAAAACCCGAAATTAAAGGTTAGGTTAGCTGTTTATGAGTTGTCATCCACTATGTAAATATCTATATAAAGAGGAGAAAAGGGGGGGGGGTAATTTTTAAAAGAGAGAGAAAGATATTTCAGAGAGAGTTTATTTTCTTTATCATCTTGTTCCCTTAAAATTAAATCTAGAGCTCCAAATACTCATTAATGGAGTCTCCATGTAAATAAAATGTAAATTCAAATAATCATAGTGAAGAACCATGGATGTAGATCATATTGATCGAACCATGTAAAAAATCTTGGTGTCCGTTTATAATTTTAACACTTTTACTACCATTTTATTTGTAGATTTAGAAATTCATATCAAGATATGATAAGGGGTGTGCTGTAGGGTTACCTGCAACTACATTTTTGGCGCTAGAAACACTACTTAATCTTGTTGGTTCAAGAAAGTTTAGAAAAATTGGCTACTGTTGGTGATGAATTCTACCGAGTCTATGAGATTTAAAGACAGAAATTCCAACAAAGGATCTTCATCTTCAAATTAACGATAGATAACATCAGCAGCAGTTAGAGTGAATCAAGAGACGAAGAAAGAGGGACAAAAAGAAATTAAAATGAGCCTACACCAACAATTCATCATAAAAAGGACAAATCTATTTCCTATTTGTCTTTTTTTATATTCAATTTTTCAGATCTGGAAATTTTAAGCAGAACTTTGGGAAAAATTTCTCAAACACAAAAGTTTCGTTCTTCTCAAAAATGAATTTTGTTTTATTATCTTAAAACAAGACGAATTTTGACTGTAGATTTTACTTTACAAACCCATTGTTGAATTTAAAAAATTATTAAGTATCGAAGTTTCAGTTTGTTTTGGAGATCTTTCCATCTGAATTTTGATGTTTGGTCATCTGTGGTTATAGTGGAGACGAAATCAACATAGACAACCGATTGGGTTTAATCACCAATATTCATCACTGTGATTGAAAGATGAAATGGTTCGTATGATATAAACTGTCAAAATCCATAAGCTGCGCGAAGAAATATCAACTCAACAAACGCAAAGAAATTCGCAGGAACATCTAAAAGTTGATTAGAGAAGAACCGTCCAATCAAAGAATACAGAAAAGATGTACGCAATGAAGTCCCAGATAAAATAATTAAGCCAAACAACATCTACAATCAAAGGAGACCATATAACAATCAAACATGAACGAAGACGATGATCTCAGGCAAACAATTAAGGATTGACGAGCAGATACCAAAGAAGCTGCGATATGTGAAGATGAAGTCATTTCAGCATGCTCCTGCGATGACGGAGATAGAGATCATTCAGTTTCACCTACGATGGATGACTAAACTTTCCCAACACAAACTGGTAGCAGCGAATGAAACTGTTTACTCATGCGAAGTAGTTTAGCATCAAGGAAGAAAATCGCAGAAAGAAATAAGGGACGAAGAACAACTTGTTGTAACTGTTAATTTGTATCGGAGTAGAATAATAAGTTGTTCAAGAAGAAAGCTCACAAACCAAAGCAACCTTACTTATTCTGCGAAAGCCCAGTTCGTCCAAGCCAACAGGAAATGAACAGGAAATTAATAAAAAATATTTCTTATTAAACAGGAAATTAAAAAAGAGAGTTCTTATACTGTGAAAGCCCATTTTGTCAACTTTACTTATTCTCACGATACAGTAGCCCAGTTCATCAATTAACATCGAAATGAGAAGTATACATGTTCACGAGATATTTCCTTCGCAGACATTTAAAGAGTTGGTGATATTTGGGAGATTATCGAAATAACAAAGGCCAGAAAAATTTACTTGATCAACAAAAAATAAGTTCACATCATTCAATATCTGCGAAGATAATATTTATAGCGAGAACAAAAAATTAGATAAAGACGAAGGCAAGTTCCTGCGAAGAGTAAATACAGTTGAAAAGCTTCATCGAAGAAATGAAGTGTAAGTACAACGAAGAAATGAGTAAATCTACAATGTTGTCTCATATTGCGGCAAACATGACGCACACATGGCCATGATTAAAGAAAGAGGGTGCGAATTCTTAGGACTTGAGTTCACAAACCATGCGAATCTTTCGTATATTTATGGAATACAAAGGAGGAAGACAATAATAAGAAGAAAGTGGGAGATTACTTCGCATACGAATTTCGCAAGAGAGGGTAAGCACATTTGATATGGTGCGAGAACATGTAAGATGGCAGGCCAAGAGTTCATTTCTCATTTCTTCTCAGTTCGCAAGAAAACCATATACTTCGCGAGAGGCGACAGCAACAGAAAATTACATAAAATCTAAGTACCACTTCCTTGAATATTTTATTTACAGAAAATAAAAGATTTTTTATTTAATTTACCAAAAGCGATACAATCGCAAGATTTCAAAAAAGATTTCTAAAATTTCAAAGATTTCAAAAAATTTCAAAGATTTTTTATTTGATTTTTAGTGAGTGGTACAATTGCAGAATTACTAAAATTTTACAACTACAAAGATTTCAGAATTACAATGTATTAGAATTTCTCTTCAATATTTACTTTGCTTCAAATGATATGATAATATGAGACATGCGATAAATTCGCAGAGATTATGATTTTTTTTACAAAAGAATAAAGAAATGCGAAAATATCGCTAGAAACGCGAATAAAATTTCGCAGAATGGGACGAACCTTTATGGCGTACACCCTAGTTCGCGAATAAAATTTCGCAAGAGGCAAATATAAGACCTAAAGTACATCATTTAAGGGGGTATCTGGTTGCATGGCTCAAGGATAAGGTTATACCGCTACTGGAACTTGAGTCATGGAGATGTGGGGCTCAAGAAAGCCTATCCGGGAGAGGTACCTTGGATTTACAACTATATATATAAGGTTATACCCTGGTTGGACGACCGAGGATCTCTTCTAAGGAGTGCAGAATATGATCAAGGCGACGCGGTACACGGTTGAGCCAAGATTGCCTGGGGCGGATGAACCTACCCTGGCCATTCTTGGCAAGTCTTGACTATGATGCACTCAGCCTGAAGAAAACCCCACTTAGGGTATAGTCTCGTAACTATAAGCCATATAGGCAAAAAGGATAAGAGGCTGTGAAAACAACTGGTTGTTGGTAAATCCGGATGGGAGGAGCTAGTCTTGTATGGCCGATGTACGCCTCCTTGAAGGGGCAACCATAGGGGAGATAAGGGAGGCACCCTCCATTAGGGAGATCATAAGTGTCTTAAGACGCAAATGTCATGAGGCTTCTTACTCGCAAGAGTATCAAGGCTTGTCATATTTGTGAAACAAATATAAAAATAGGCAAAAATCCAAGAGAAAAGATAAGATGAGATCAATGAGTCATTGCATGAAAATGTAAAGACGTCCTGCGATTTCATCGCAAGACGACAATGTCATGGGGCTTTATATTCGCAAGAATATTTAGGCCTGTTATATTGTCGCGTGAAAAATATCTTGCTGAGGTAATAATACAAGAGATAATACAAGATCAATGGGTCAATACATGAAAGTGTAAAGACGTCCTACGATTTTGTCGCAAAGAAAAAAATAAACGTGGCGAAATAAGACCTTTAACTAGGAAGGCAAAATAAGACCACATAAGAAAGTAAGCAAATAAGATTGCAAAAATAATCATATATACTGAAATGAAATTGAGATTATGCACCTCTGATATTTTAATTATATTATATCATGCGAGGCTAATAGTGCAGGAATAAACAGTGGAGACAATAAAACAATGAGATACAATGAGCAAGAAAAATGAGGCACAAGCAAATGAACTTGTGAGAACAATAAATATGCAAAGAGGAATGCATATACTAGAAGACAAAAACATAGATATGAAGAATGGAAGCGATTTAAAGCTACATCAATTTTACCGCGGAAAAATGAGCTAAGTAACACAAACTTTGGATATACATTGCAATAGATAAGCATTCTCATCATACAAGCATCATACTCGCATCATAAAAGCATTGCATAAAAATTTCATGGAATAAACATCGCATACACATTTCATAACATAATCATTAGGTAAGCATTAGATTTGCACAGGTATTTTACAAAATTTTACGCAAAATATGTAAGAATTTCGCAGTACTATTCGCAGTACTATTTGCAGCACTATTTCAGGAGCATTATTCAGAATTTCGTAGAATACTTCATAATTTCACAGAGTACTTTAGAAATTCACAGAATTCCTCATAATTTTAAAGAATGTGTCAGAATCTCTCAGAAGTATTCAGAAACTAGCAGGAATATTCAGAAATTAGCAAGATCATTCATAATCTTGCAGACTCATTCAAATGTCGCAGACTCATACAGAATTTCGCAGGAGATTTGATTATTTCGCAGAATATGATTATCTCGCACAATTGTAAGAAACTTAAAGAGATTATACTATCGCATGAGACAGAGGCAAGATAAGAATGAAGAAACAACTCTCTCATTCAATATTTTCATAAGGATTCTACCTTCACAGATAAAGAACAGAGGCAATTATGGATTACCAAGAAAACATTTTATGCTCTTTATCTTCTCTGCAAGAATCCTCACCAAAAATGGAGTAATAATTTCGCATGAATAGGGGCAATACTTATTACTCTCATTCAAGGACAGATACTTCTTATATTTCGAGGATTGAGTACTTCTTATACTTCAGGACAATGCTTCTAATTACTTCTCAATGCTTCGGAACTTCGCAAAAGAATAGAGGCAAGTACGTACTTTTCAGGAAAAGTATTCTTTCGCTTATTCCTTCATCAATAAAAATCAAAGACTTCTACAACAAAAGATTTTTTCTTAAAGATCGCTCTTCAAGCAATATTCAAGAAAAAAGAGGCAAGATGTAGGATCAAAATATCACAGCAAGAACACACTTGCGAAGTTCTCACCAACGACACTTTGCGAGCGTCGCAGGTTGACTAAGAAAATGACGTGACAAATGACGATAATTTAAATATAAGAAAAATGTAAAGCTTGAGCGAAATTTAGGAATGTTGCGAATTTAACATTTGTATACTTGCGATAATATCGCAAGAAAAACCCGAAATTAAAGGTTAGGTTAGCTGTTTATGAGCTGTCATCCACTATGTAAATATCTATATAAAGAGGAGAACTGGAGAGAGAAAAGGGGGGGATAATTGTTAAAAGAGAGAGAAAGATATTTTTCAGAGAGAGTTTATTTTATTTATCATCTTCTTCCATTAAAATTAAATCTAGAGCTCCAAATACTCATTAATGGAGTCTCCATGTAAATCAAATGTAAATTCAAATAATCATAGTGAAGAACCATGGATGTAGATCATATTGATCGAACCATGTAAAAAATCTTGGTGTCCGTTTATAATTCTAACACTTTTACTACCATTTTATATATAGATCTAGAAATTGATATCAAGATATGATAAGGGGTGTGTTGTAGGATTTCCAGCAACTACACTATAAAAGGAAAGCATCGCCAAAGAAGGAAAGAAAAGAGGAGTCCAAGGAGTGAAGAAGATTTTGTACATATTTATTTTATTTAGACTTTATTTCTTTTTATTTTTAGAAACTGTAAATAGGGTTTCACTGTTGTAATTTTTCTTTTTCTTTTTGGACACTTTTTGGACTTTAATTTTTTGGACTGGACATTATTTTTAAAACCTTAAGGAAGGGTTGATATTAAATATAAACTGTTTGCAGGGAAGGACGACAGTTACAATACTGTCTCGGCCCCTCGGTTTCGTACACTGACATAGGAGTCGGTGGCCTAAGTCGACTTCAACGGTTTGTCTCCCGTCTGGTACGGGAGGTA
Source organism: Papaver bracteatum (assembly GCA_023529315.1). Taxonomy (NCBI): domain Eukaryota; kingdom Viridiplantae; phylum Streptophyta; class Magnoliopsida; order Ranunculales; family Papaveraceae; genus Papaver; species Papaver bracteatum. The sequence continues at coordinate 179,413 of JAJJWX010000439.1, forward strand.
AGACTCTATCCACCCACGAATCCCCTGTCAGTAGGTTTTATTTTGTGTGACAACTCACACCCCTGCAATAGAATGTCGAACTGGTATTACAATAGCCAATACAACGAATATACGACTGATTTTGAAAATGGATATTACTTTGACCATAGTGTGAATAGAGGTTGGGAACATCAAACTTTTGAAGGTTATGGTCCATACCATGGTAAGACCAATTACTATCCACACGCCAACCGGTCGTACGAGCAAAATTCCTCTCTATTAGAGTGAACACGTAAGTTAGCTGAGTCGACATGTAAGTTAGCATAAATGAATAACTTAGTTATAGACGAAAACAATGCAACGAGTGAACTTTATTTCCTAGATTCAATCAGGATGTCACGTGAGTCGACTCAAAATATTTTGTTAGAGGCCCAGAAAAAAACTGCTCAAAATAGTCTTAATTTCCAATATAGTGTTTCCAATAGTACCTTTGAAAATGAAGATAGTTATTCACATAATCAAGATGACGAGGTTAGAATCGGTAACACTAATTGTTTAGATGAGGTTCAACCATTTTCATGTTATTATAATGATGATTATGATGAGGATAGTGTTGATGAAGAATTTGAAATAAATAGGCATAGTGATCAGGAATTTGCTACTCCAACTGAGCTTTATAATAAGGTTATTTCTGGTTCAGATCCTAATAATCTTTTGAGAATCTACCTTGGAAAAATTAGAGTCCATGTTAATTTTATTTATTGAGCTTTAATTGTTGAGAATAAATAAATTGAACCCTATGTTATGAATTCGACGAAATCCTAGTCTCAATAACTCTCTTCATCCTGTGACAATATTCTGTATATATTTTTGTTTTATTTTAGTTTATTGATTCTTAAAATCAATCTAATCAAGTCCGAGTGAACGACAACCTTCTTACCACTATCTAAAATACCATCACTAATCTAGTCTGAAACTATCTTTAGTATGCTAAATCAAGAATGCGTTTTGTCAACTAAATTTGACAACTAGCTTGACATACCAACGCTAGTGGGTTCAACCAAGCAATGCTCTAACAATCTCCCCCTTTGTCAATTTTAGTGACAAAACCATTTTACAAATGTATTTAAACAAATAAAAGCATTACAGCTCCAAAACCCAACATGCTTGATTTCCTTGGTTCTTCAACTATGTGTGTGTTCATCATGTACTTGTTGAAGATCCATCATAGTATTATTATATAGCATCAAAGTTTCATTGTATCACAACTTTGACAACAATACTATGGTGATATGTATCACTCCCCCTTAGTCAATACACCTCAACATGAAAACCACTCCCCCTTACATAATGATCCGTAAACCATATGTATTTGTAGTATGAACTACACATTAATTCCCCCCCTTTTTGTCAATATAAATTGGCAAAGGTAAAAGAAAGGGATCCTAATGAAATTTCCATAGAGGAACTTCTTGACCAAAAGAGAAACATATCATCTTTACTTTAGATGATATCACAGAGTCAAAACTTAGTGACTTCATCAAGGAGATTATTAAGATACAAGTTAACCCCTACATGTTCCACAACCGCTTCTCCACTCAAAAATATAGCAATTAAGCACAAGTTCAATGAAGAACTCTCCCCCGTAAGATGTCATTCCCGAAAGAACAACAAGAGTGACCTTATTCCATAAATAAGGATTTATATATTGGATTTTCGAAACCCTGCAAGGTGATATGAACTAAGAACCAATCATTGAAAGTATCTCATGAGATCGTGTTACTAACAATATAACTATCTCATGGTAATAATACACAATATGTAATCATGAAGATCATGTATTGTGATCATCTTTTCTAAGATACACACTTGTATAAACAAGAATTGATATGCTTAGAAGGAAGAATAACCTTTTCCATAAGGATTTACACCAAAAATGGTTACCATAAGAGTATGATAAAGATTCTTTGACAATAAAAACCAATATCCAATGGCATTGATTATTGCATCTAACCTGTTATACGTAAGAATTCCAATCACACATCAAGTTAGGTAATTAAGAATCATATGTGTGGTATTCAACCATATTCTTCTTCACCATAACTAGTTCAAATAACTCAAATGAACTAGTTAGAGAGTTGTTCAATTGCTTAGATCTTTATGTACTACACAAGACACAATTGAAGGAAAAACAATTTGATTCACTCGAATCGGTTCATGAACTATATAGCCACAATTTGCAACAGCATTCCTTGGTTTATTAAGATAAGTTCACAAATATCGTTTTTATAGATAACCTACTCAAGTTCGCGGACTAAGTTCGCGGACTGAAGTTCACATACTACTCCGGTTTCACTTGATCAACAAAGTTCGCAAACTTCAGTTCAAGCAATAAGGACTTATACATATATGTGTTTCCACAACAATGCTTATATCCTCCGATGGTTATATTGTCTAAACTCTCATTTCAATCATTGAAACATTATCAGTGGGGGTTATATAGTTGTTATTTACAAAATAATTTCCAAAATAATTGAAACATAACATGACTTTCGTCACTAGGTAAAGATGAACTTGGCTAAAGGAAAAGCTTTACCAACACATATTTCAAGAAATATGTAAGCGAGTTAGACTCAGCTCAAAACAATAAATTGTTCCACATATTCATAAATTGACAAACACAATATGGGCGCCCCGATTCTTTTGCAATCCTCACCGCATTTACTAGGGCATCTTGGTGAGGATGCAATTTCAACACAATTAGGTTGTGTTGAGGTGAAAAAAATCTTGCTCACCACAGGTATTCGAAACAAAATCATACATGGACTCTAGGAATTTAACAACTCCCTTGAAACTTTCAATAAATGTTTCATACCTTTTTAAGATGTTATCCCTTGTCGAACTCTTGTTTGGGAGACCATTCTTAAAAGTACTGGTTTCTTTATTAATCTTCTTTGGTACCCATTTCTGAGTAACTTTTGGAGCAACGTATTTATTTTTCTCCCCAATGTAATTATGAAACTTCTTCGGGGGAATACTAGAAGAACTGATTTTATGAGACTCAATTTTTCTCCAGTTTGGAACAATATATCTTGATTTATCTCATTTAAGAAATCTACAATTCATTTGCAAGTGACCTGGTTTTCCACAATAAAAACAACGTTTAGTAGAATAGAAAAAGTTATGTTTAGTATTACTTGAATGTGTATGCGATTTCTTTGGAACTTGACAATATTGCTTTTTTTCATTATCAGCAGTTGATGGAGATACTATATTTTTGTCAACCGTGGAAGGTTTTGGTTAGGAAGAATCTTTATCTTGGAAAATTTTTACCTCTTTGCAAATACTAGGAGCGTCTATTCCTTCGTAGCCCAATCCTCGTGTATCACGATGAATTATACAAGCTCCTAATATCGAGGTTAATTTATCTGAGCTGCTATTTCTAGATAAACTCTCTTTTAAGATCGAGTTTTCTTCTTCCAAACTTTTGACCTTCTCAAGCGCAATAACTAGATCATTCTTGGATGATTCACATTGAACTTTGAGATCTTCTCGTTCTGAATCAAATAACAAGTTCATCTCAATGTTTTCCAAGTTATCTAGCTTTGCTTGAAGAATAATTTCCCAATCACGACCTTTGGCAATTTATTTTTTAAGGTTTCGTATTTCGTTGAGATAATCTCTTGCACCACTAGAATCAAGTAGGTCATGCAAGTCTTTATTCCGACTATGAAGTCTATCATATTTAACTCCCTCAATGAAAATGGTGCATTCAGCTTCCGAGAGTTTTTTATGACATTCCTTAATAAGATTATTAACAACTGGATCATCATGAAACACTTTTTCGTCATAATCAGAATCAGTATCCGAAATAATTTTTCCAGAAGATAATGCAACCTCGCCTGCGTACTCTTGGGGATTATAATATTCATGTCCATCATCAAAAGTAGGAAAAGCTTCTGCATATGCCATTTGTCTACGGCTCCAGCTAGGAAATACTGAAGAAAGGTGCATGAAACCATGACAGTTATAGCATTGTATATCATCATTAGGAGATGTTGCACCTTTAGAAAAACTCTTTTTCCTGTTGTTGATGGTGGATTTTAGTTTAGGGCTAAAATTGTAAAACCAAATTTAATATGTTGCCACCCTGCAAAGGATGAAGCTAATTTAATAGGCTAACATCCTGCAAAGAATAAAACCATTCAAGTGACGAATACTTCTCACTTTATTAATTCACCAAAGCATGTGCAACCATCCTGTGAATTTAATATACCCAGAACGGAGCATGTAGCAACCATCCCGACGGAGCATGTAGAAACCATCCTGGTTTTCTGTAGGTTTACAACATTACTATTAATGCTTTAATTAAAGCCTTGTGTTCGACATGCAAACACCCGTAGGCTACCTGACGGCGGGTTATATTAGCCCCGTTGAACGCATGCAAGACTACCCATGTTAGTCTCACCTGCTGAAAACAAACTCAAAAATAGATCTCATCTGTCCAACTTCGCAGGCATAGTCGGACGGCCTAGATCGCACGCGGGACCGAGTAGCATGCATGCACATGCTCACCGCTAGCCTACCTTCCTCCTGGGTTGATTGGTTTCCCCAACGGGGCCGTAGAAACCACAAAATCGTTAGAGAGAAGTGGCGGACCCACAAACCCTAAAATTAGGGTTTTGCTAAACAAGTTGCAACCAGCGTACACGAACGGATTGGTGTCTCAACCACTGGCCGGCATCACCTACATGCTCACCATGGGCCTGGCTACATGTCCAACCAATTTTCCATGGTTGGTTGCAGCCGGCCGTCTCGAAAATCGTTACCAAAGGTAGCATGCAAGGCCACTTCTAATCTCGGCCATCCGTCATCGCAGGCGTGTTTGGATGGCTTAGATCGCGCCTATGGTCGCAAACCAAGCATGCACATGCTCGCCACCAACCCACCTCCCTGCTGGTATGATCGTCTTGCCTGTGGGAGTCACGGACGTTGGGAAACGTTAGCTTGAAGGTTGGGCCCGCAAACCCTAAAATTAGGGTTTTCCGACAAGTTGCGACCACGCAACTTTGGGCGGGTGTGTACGAACGACCAGGAGGCGTAATTACTGGCCGACGGTGTCTACATGCTCACCATGGGCTCACCTCCACGGTGAACCAATCGGCCAGCTCCCCTGACTACCATGCGTCTCGATTTGCGTGCCCAAAGGTGGCATGTAAGGACATTTATAATCTCGACCATCCGTCATCGCAGGCCAGAACGGGAGACCCAGATCGCTCCAATGAGATTCAACTCTACATGGGCGTGTAGATTGGCGTCCTGCCTGCCTGCAGGACCAATCGATCCTCCCTTGCACGCCTCCCAAGGCATAAAACCGTTAGGGTGAAGAAGGAAGCTCGCAAGCCTTCCATACCCTAATCCAACGGTTATCTCTCCATCAATCTCGTCCGTCCAAGTTCGCATGCTTGGATGAATAGCCTAGGGAGGGAGTTAGGTGGAAAAAAATGTATCACCATGATCACCATCCTCCACTCTACCACACCATGTGGTCGGTCAAGGAAGGGTTTGCATGCGCAACTTCCAAACCATGCTGGATATACTCAATGCAGTACCTGCATAGTATACACACGATACTTCACAAGTATCAATTTCCTTCCTGGGTTTTGCTTTCGGGCTGTTTTCTTCTCCCGAACGAGCTTAAAACCTAAATATTCCCGCGTTGGGAGATAGGAATTTTTTTTCCGTATGGAATGGAGGGGCGGACCATCAAAATCCGAGTCCGGACTAGAATTCTACAACGATTCTAGTAAGGGGCGTTAATTAGGGTTTCTAGTGCCACAATCAACGGTTGCCCCTCCTCTCAAGATGCAAAATCTCGACCGTCGAAGGTCACCAAGCTAGCAGGTTTCCCGAGCCTTACTTTCCAAGCCACAAAAACATGCAACATGTTTTCCAAAAACATTCGAGACATCAATCATGTCACAAACTGGGGGATACATACTGGGGTATTGGTCTGGCGGTTTACAGCGTGCAGCGCACAACGCGCCATCACAAGAACATGTTAGGAAGTCATGGACGGTTAGTGATGATAGGAGAAGTGGGCAATCCTGGTCGTGTGACACCAACACACTACTCCACTACTCCATCACTCCACTTTCTCCACTTCCCACGAGATACGAAGGTTAGGCTAAAGGACTTGTATAAATAGGTTCTCCTCCCTATTTTCAACAACAACACAGAAAAACCAAGTGTTAATACCATCGTATTCACCACCCAGAGCCTGCCTGCAACATTTTCTAGCCTACTCAACCTTCTGTTAACAAGTCATTAAATAGCCTTCACCTTCATACTCTCAACACCTTCTTCGCTTCCCTCCCTAAGATCAACCTCACATCCTTCACCTGTGACCGAAACAAATCTGGAACGGCCGTGTCTTCGGTTTAGGCCAGAATTGTAAAAATTATCTCTTGAATCAAAAGTGCTCATCGTGCAGCACATTTGTTGAAGGTTTAAATTCACTTCTCATCCACACACATCCAAAATTACATAAACCTGCAGAAGTAGTTTTCTCCCACAAACACCTGTCTCTCAAGAGTTTTCTAAATTATCATGGAGTGGCATTCTTAGTATTTATCGAACTAGATTTATCCTTAAAGGATTCAGAATTGTTTGCATCTTTAAGAAAAATCACCTCTTTTCTAGATGCGTGTTCCTTATCAAATATATTTAACTTTCTAACAAGAGTATTTATGGAGAGTGTAGAAAGATCATTTGCTTCTTCAATGGCATGTTTCTTAGAGTCGTATCTAAATGGCAACGACATGAGAATTTTTATCACAATGTCATTTTCAGGAATAATCTTACCCAATACAAAGGATGCATTAAAAATTTCAGACATTTTTTGATTAAACTCATCAAATGTTTCATCATTAGACATGCGAAGTTTTTCCCAGTCAGATGCTAGGTATTGAAGCCTTGCTTCTTTCTCTACGGCATTACCTTCAAATACGGTTTCTAAGATACCCCAAGCATCTTTAGATTTATTACGCGTAGTAACGTGGTGCTGAAGATCTGGGGTAATGGAATGGATGATAGCATTTAATCCTTCAGAATTTTGCTTTGCATCAAGAATCTCATGATCACTATATTCACCAATATCCTTTGCAATAGTTACACCGTCTACTGTAACTAATGGAGGATCATAGCCATTAACAATACGAACCCATGATTGAAAATCTCGCGATTGAATACAGGAACGCATAACAATTTTCCACCATAAATAGTTCGTGCCATCGAAGACTGGTGGTACATTTATAGAGATAGCACTTCTATCCATAACGATCAGATTGCTTCAAACACAGACTTATGAGGTTTTAGCGTGTTTGCCTACTCTGATACCAATTGAAAAAGAGGGGGTCTAACAACCACACCCAATATTTCGTTTGTAAATTTGTATGGAACAAACTTTAATATAATCTCAAGAATAAAAACTCCATTGAGAAATAATATCAAAGAGATTTATCTCCTTCTCAACACAATCAATAGTTAAACAGAAGCAAGTCCGTAAACCTGATTTTAGTGTGAGGTTTCTTGAAACAAGATTTTGTGATAATCACAACCTATTCAATATCCACCGTGTATAAACCTCTTTAAGCAACAATCACTAAAGGAATATTTCCACACGGTGTCCACTTGAAACAGGGTTAGTCCGGACTGGTCTAACAATGTGAAAATAACAAAAACAATTATTCAAGATAAATCAAGTCTTATCCAACAAACAAGGTTGGATTTAACAGCTATGATTGATTAACCTACAACCTGTATTATTTCAATTATATAAATAAAATATAATGCAGAAAAGAAATAACACAGACACCAGAAATTTTGTTAAGGAGGAAATCGCAAATGCAGGAAAAACCCCGGGACCTAGTCCAGAATAAACACACACTGATTATAAGCTGTTACACCAATTTCCTACTACCTATTCGGACTAGATGTAATACCTTCTTCAGCTATATTCTTATAGAACTCCTAGCAGAACACCAATTCTCTTTAGGAACTCTTCTCGTAAATCTTCTATCAGAACCCAAAGGTTTTCTTTAGAAGATACAATAACACGATTGATATAATTCGATATTTTGTTTACACAAAACACCGATTTGATATCCCTTTAGATATAAATCAAGGTTTTTGAAATCTTGTAGATTAGGGTTTTAACTTACAATCAGTATGCATACTCACAAGAAGTCCGTGAACCTGATTTTCGTAAGTAAACTTGGGTGATTCCAAAGATCAATTTCCAAGTTAAGAAAACCCTAATAATTCTACAACAAGAACAACTAGATAAATCTAGAGATATCTTGTTTAAAAATTTTCAAGGATATTTATGAGATGCCTCAATAGAAGTTTTTCTTTCTAGTCTCTTATTTCGACTAACAAGTGTTGGTATACGATCGGAAACTGAAATCTATCAAAACCTAGGGTTTATGATCAACAACTCTTGAATGGTTTTATATCAGAAAATAAAACCTTAGAATAGACAAGAGGTGAAAAACCTAGATTACAAGTTGTATAATCAATCAGGAAGATTAGATTCAACTTGGCTTTGTGATCCCCAATACAAAGGCTTTTATATCACTCTTGTTCACGAAGAACAAAAGACATGGAAAACAACCTTGTGAAGCTAACACCAATTTTCCAAAAGGGGATGAAAACGTGTAGCACTCACGAACCCTTATTTATAGTGAAACATAGCTTGAAAACTAAGCAAAGTTATTTTCCTTTTTCAAGACTCTCCTAATTTTGAGAGTCTTTCCTAAGTTACAACTCTTGCCAAAATAATTTATAAATAATTAATTAGCAAATATTGTATTCATGTGAATAAATCACAAATTAAACTAGGAAGGAATCACAAACACTTTAATATGGTAATCAAAGATGTTTGGAGTAATAGCTAACTTGCCTAGATAACGAAACATCACCAACTTGACCAAAAATCCATTTTAGTCACGTATTGGGCCCAAGTTCGCGGACCGTTACAAACAGCCCATGAATTGTTTCCTACTAATGAACTTAAATCACTCATAACTTCATCGTTATAACTCGGAATTGAGTGATTCTTGGCTCACTGGGTTCGTAATCTCATTCACTATAACATGAGATCCTTTATAGGGATAAAGGTTATTATCACCAAACTCATGAATCAAATAACCTCAAGTATATATACACAAGTGTACATTTACCGTCATAGGAATTGTTCCATAGAGTGAGCATTTATCTCGATAGATTAGAAAAGTAGAATTGAACAAGAATCCAAATGAAAGCAATCACATACCTTTGTTGATGAAGTACTTGTTGATCTCTTCTTGTAATCTTCAGTCTTCATCCTTCAAGAGTAGCTCTTCTTAGACCTAATCTATTCCGAAACTATCTTTAGTATGCTAAATCAAGAATGCGTTTTGTCAACTAAATTTGATAACTAGCTTGACATACCAACGCTAGTGGGTTCAACCAAGAAATGCTCTAACACCCATATATGACGTAAGTATGACATTCGTGTTCATTAAAAATGGTCTGTCAATTAATACTTCATTTTTTAATTTTACTTTTTGTCTTAGAATGCATATGAACGAATTAAAATCTTCTGTTGGGAGGGAAATTACCAGTGAAGACCAACTCAATTACATACAGTCTGACACATTTGGAGATTGGTATCAACAAAAGGTACGTTTAGTCCACTCTTAGTCAGATTATGCAGCTTAGTATAGTTTAAACACTAGGACATTTTGCTGCAACAGAAAACTACTACAAAAAAACACAAATACATGTGATTCTGTTTCATTATATCACTTAGAACAATCCATGTTAGGCACATAATCACTGTAAATCTGACTTCTCATGCTCAGACAGCAAATTTAGTTATATTCTTATGTCCTGAGAGTATACATTTGTAGGTTAAGATACAAATTGAACAAGGAATGTCAGTATCAAATATGGTACAATGGTTGTCATATGGGCCGTTAGAAAACTTCGTATCATATAAAGGTTTGCTAATCAATGGGTCTAGGTTTACTACGAAGGATGTTAAGAGAGTCACACAAAATAGTGGAGTTGTAATTGAATCAACAACCTTAGTTGCAGGACGGTCAGAAACTAGTGGGTTCTACGGTGTTTTAGAAGAAATTCTATTGTTATACTATAATCATATGTTTCAAATTCCAATATTCAAATGTGATTGGGCTCATACCAATTTTGGTGTGAAGGTAGAAAATGTCTTCACATTAGTCAATTTAAAGCAGCATAAGAACCAATACTATAACGATCCATTCGTTTTAGCAACACAAGCGCGATAAGTTTTCTATTCTCGAGAGTCAAATACATCTAACTGGTATGTGATGGTGAAACCACCACCTAGGGGTTTCCATGAATTATAGGAATACAATGAAAAGCATGACACAAATTGCCAACCAGTGGATACTTCAACTCTTGGTTTACAAATGGATGACGAGAGCGAGAGTTACTTAAGAGAAGATGGTGAATATATCATATTGGTTCCGACAAAGAAGAAGAAGAAAAAGAAGTTCACAAGTTAAGTCAGTATAGTGTATTGTTTTTACTATATTGAATTTTTACTGTCATTGTCACTCTTTTTTTATTTCCTATACTAATACTAGTATTGTTCTTACAAAAAGATAGTTAATAGCTCCATTTGTGTGCTTAATTTATAAAATGCTAGCTGTATTAATTTTATAATGTTTGATGTTTGTTCTGAGTAAACACCCTTTTTTAACTCCGCCAATGTTAGTGATACATTATTTCATTACCGGTCTCAATCCCGGATAAAGGAGGAGATAAAAAGGGATGTGTCAGTTGTTATGATTTCTATGAAATGATATGCATTGTCATTGTAGAATGTATGTGATTGTTTACAGAGAAGGCTTCAAGCTGTTTGAGGCTCAGTCATCTGAGTATTATTTTTGAACATTATGTTTTGTTTTACAACTCTTATAAAGGGTTGTCATAAAGTTAGTATATTAAAGAACCACAGAACTTGTGATAGTGTAGGTATGATTAGTGGTGTAGACTTGCATGTAGGAGGCTGAGGATCAAATCCCCCCAACCTCATTATTTTTGAACATTATATTTTTACTTCAACAACTCTTATAAATGTTGTTATACGTTTTTATTAAAAAAAATACAAAAAACAAAACAAAACTTGTGAACTGTAACAATGGTTGATGATCTAGACTAACCCATAGTAGTTTCATGTTCGAATCTCCCTTCTAACACTACTTTTCATCATCATATTTTGGTGTTCTTCAGTAACTATTGTGAAAATTGTGATAGGCTTAGTCACTACCTTTAAGAAACATAGTTGTTATAGCTAAATATCATCACAACTCTTTTGCTTAAGGAGTTGTCGTTTGTTTTCTTAGCGCAACCCCATTACTTTTTATCATCATATTTTGGTGTTTTTCAATAACTCTTGTGAAAATTGTGATAGGATTAGTCACTACCTTTTTGGAACATAGTTGTTATAGCTAAATGTGGTCACAACTCTTCTGCTTAAGGAGTTATCGTTTTTTTTCTTAGCGCAACCCCTTGGTCCTAAGAGTTGGTAGTGATGATATACGACACCGCTTCCTTTGAAACCAATTGTAAAATATAAGACTTTCTACGATGTTTAGCAAAGAGTTGTAAAACCCCAGTTGTAGATGTATATTTTTTCTATAGTGTTATGAAGTCGATCGTGTGAATACTTGTTCATCTGAATCGCCATTCATTTATATAATCAATTTTTCGAGCATCCATGTATGTCGTAGAAAATAAGACTAGATATCCAACATAAGATATTGCAGTGAACCAATCCATGGTAGAAGAATGGAAATGCAGGCATTCCAACCTTTATCAGATGATTTGAACTAACATTTCTCAACGTCCAAACTCCATTTAAGGTAAAAACTTTATAATTCTTAGAGAAATAATTTATAGGAAAATATGATTTTTATAGAAATAATTCAAGTAACAATGACCATCATAGATGTATACTTTCACTTCCTTAACTTATACTGCAATAGCTCCAAATATTCAAATATCTTCTAAGAAGAAAAACTATAATAAGAGTCGTAGACATATTCATTATAAATCAACAAAAGAGAAGAAATGAACTGATAGCAAGGAGTAAAGCTAAAGCTGGAGTGATAATCTCCCTATCGGAAGTGGGGAGATCATCGTCAGAATAAGAAACTATCCTTATTATGTTAGTCTTGGTGACAGTAATGGTCTTCTGACACTCAGCATGGCCAGAATACTTTGTGCAGTTTATCTGCGTATGCTCTATGGTAGAGTTAATCTGATCTGGGGATGGCGGGGCTGCAAGAAGGGAAAAAATCGGTTCAGTTTTTTAGTTTTTGTCTCTCAAATGACTATGTCACAAAAGAGTCACAAAAGAATCGAGTTATGTTGCTTACCAGGTGGGCTAGTATTGGAAGACTTAATCGGTTGAGGATCGCTACCAGCAAATAGGCCGATGACCGCGACTACCAAAAACAGAACCACTATACCAAGACAAATTTTGTCCGACTTTTCCATGATGATTGCCAACAAAATCTTAACTTTCTGAAGATTAAAAACAAGAGACAAGAAGATATTTTACAAAATCATCAAAATAAACAACAAAAATAAGAAGAATACCCTAAATTTGAAATGAAAAACATAATATCAACCCCTCTTACCCCAAAATACTATCAATTTCAACCGCTTATTTTTGCTTAATGTAAAGTTAATTTAACAAAACCCAAACAGCAAAATAAGAAGAAAACCCTAAATTTGAAATGAATAATTAGTACTAAAAAGTAACCTAACATATTAATCCAAATGAAAACATGGATTAAAACATCAAACCCCTTTTCCATTTCCCTAATTATAAAAAAGACATGGAATTATACCCACCAAGAAGTAATAGAAGTTGTTCAAGAGAGGTGATACAACCAAAATGATAAATAACAACACAGTACGGGAAAAACATCGATCAACTACACCAGAAAACAGTTGGCATTCGATATACGACGACGGATATCTATAGGTTACAAAAGGAGAAGGGGTGGGGAGGGGGGGGGGTGTGTTGTAGAAGGTCCTAAATTCTTTGCAACTCTTCAATAATATTCGTAAACACGGTTGTCGTTCCTTTGTATACCACACTTGGCTCAGTTGTGAATGTCTTTCAAAATTTTATCTTAATGCCTAACACAACTCTTAACTGGGTTGTGAAAATAACTCCTACAATACACTTGTTGGGATTGTAGAAAATTCGTTAACAACTATGGTTGGGGTTGCAGAAATTTCTTTGACAACTATGGTTAGAGTTATATTTCAATTCTTTGACAACAATGGTTTGAGATGTATGTCACTTCTTTAACAACTGTATTAAGAGTTGTATGTCACTTCTTTGACAAATATGATTTGTGTTGTATATCATTTTTTTGACAACTAAGGGGAGAGTTGTATGTCATTTCTTTGACAACTTTGGTTTGATTTGTATGCCACTTCTGACAACTCTAATTCTGAGTTGTGGTACATATTCGATTTGAAAATTTAAATATAAAATTAAATTTATAATACTTTAATAACCATTTATTTAAAAATAAGATCAGATTTCCAATTATAATCACTATTGTTTGTTATTACAGAAGATCAGTTTTACAGACACCAAAAAAATATATCTACTTATACTTCTGTTTTAGTAAAACCCTTCTACATATTCTTTCTCAGCTTCAAACATCATCTCTTAACCCTAGGAATCCTACTGGGTGATATTGTGATTGCAATCTTCATCTCCAATGGCAGAATCTCTGTAAAACACAAGTGAAAACTTAATTGAGTATACCAAGATAACAACCAAATATGAATAGTAAAGAGTTACATAATGAATAGTAAAGAGTGGCGCCAGAATCATGTTATACTATAACTAGAGAATTGATTTGGAACCATGTTATACTCTAATAGACTTATAAAAAGATGGAACAAAGTGCCACACCAATCGCCTAATAACAGAGCTAAGTAATGCAAGCACCATAAGGTGCATGCTACAACAAATAAACTAGACCCATGATGGAAGCCACGGATACATATAGATTTATTAATTTATTTGTTTCAATTTTTTAATGATTCCACCACAGTGACCACACTGACCTATCAGTGATTATATAGAACTAATTGATTAATAAAGGTAAAACAGAGATTTTGGGAAGGATCTATTAGAGCATAGCTCGGTTAAACCCACCAAGCGTTGGCATGTCAAGTTTGGTTGTCATATTTTAGTGAATCAAAACTCATTTAAAGAGTCGCTTGATTATATACTAGAGTCAACTTCGTATAGGTTAGCTTGAAAGTATTAGGATATGAGACTTACAAGTATTGCTTGAACACTTGAAGAATGTGAAGAAGTATGGATCTACAACGATAACATCATCCTTCCTCTTGAGGCTAGTAATATTTGACTTGAACTATTTCATTCCCTGACGTATCTTTCAAGTCGTGCATATTGAAAACATAACTGCGAAGCTATGTATGATACTCTAGTTAGATATAGTATTAAGGAATATAATACGAGGTTTATTGCTTAACTATTAAACTTTGTATATAAAACATCGACATGATCATATGAATGCTATTGTGATTATGTATGGGTATGAGTGAAGATTTCATCTTAGGAAACAATGTTTTATATTAGTTTAAAGGGAGTAAGTTCATAAACTTGTTTTATGAATCGAAAGGGAAATCGCTAGGCTTATTGGTATTGTTATTCATTGCAAATCTATTTTAAATTACCAATATGTGTTTTTAGTATAACTTCTCATAAACTTGTTTATGTATCTTGGTAAAACTATTCACAAGGCCTGACTTATGTATTGGTATGACTTTTATTAGTAAAACCTATCTTAAGTAATCACTCAAGATGGTATGATCGATGCCTTGTAAATATGAACTTTTATCTAGTCATTAGGGAACCGATCCTAGTAAGAGGTGCAATAAATTTAAAAGAGGGGAATAGATCCTTGTAAGAGGTGCAACACATTTTTCGTAGATAGGCGAACCGATCCTATGAACATGTGCAACAAGTTTGTAGTTTTGGGGGAACCAATCCTCTGGACATGTGCAACTGAATACAGGTAGTTACCATAAGTTATGGGGAACCGATCCTAGTACCTAGTCAACCGAATTTTGGTAACTAGTGTGACTATACACAATACTCACATGGAGGTAGAATCGAAACTTGTTTGGTAGAACCGTGAAACCCATGATTGGTGATTGATAGGATAATCAATCACATAGTTCTTGGAATTCAGCCGAACCAATTCTAAACTCGTTTGGAAGTGTGGAAAATCGTTTCCAAGATTGTAAGTATGAAAAATGACTTGCAAAGTTAGGATGTCGACATGATTTGAACACGTGTAGTAATTCTTACCTTTTATTGTTCAAAGATATTCCTTAATAGATAAAGGAAAATCCCATGATCGAAATAAATTGAGAATCTTTTATTTAAGGTTTCTTAGTTTTTATATGCTATTTATTTTTCCAGCAAATAAATACATATCTTTAGAAAATAATAATTATTAATGTGCATTTACTGATTATAGATTTTTCTATTGGGTTTCGGTCAATATTTGGACAAAGCATTTCCAGGAATTATGAAAACCGAATTTGGAAATATATTGCATATTTTGAGAATATTTTCGGTTTTGGAAATTGGTGTCCAAACTTCCTTGTCTATAAATATTGAAGTTTGCATTTCGAGCAAACTAATCCTAAGAGCCAACAAAACTACCTAGTTGTGTTGTTACTGGTGGAGTCGCCTATTCGGAGAGGAAAGTAACCTAATTAGGAGAAATCTCTTACGGCCGCTCAGTTTAAAGACTTCTTTGGGATTGAGAATCTCCATTAGTATCGCTGGTGGGAAACTAGATAATTGCGGTTTATTATTAGTTTTTGATTGATTTGATTGACTAACGGTTGTTGAACTTTGATTGCACCTAGTTTGTTTATGCTTGAGAATCTTCTCTTCTGATATAAGATTCACTCAAACTAGATCGAAGTTTCGACGGGGATATTTATACTATTTGTAGATCTAAAGATACCTTGTGATAATCCAACGTTAACAGACTCCATTCTGTGTGTGATTGATCACAAGAGATTCAAGTTGATTGTGTGTAGGTGCTGATTGAAGATTAAAGAAGATTTGAAGACAAGAAGACTTTTTGGGTTCATAATCTTTGGTGTGCACAATACTTGTTTTGGATGGAAAGGGATCCAACTATAATCTGTTTATCCTTATGATCGATTTGATTGATTAGTTGAGTAGATCGGAATCAATATACTTCTTTGTGATTAATAGTATTGATTGCAAAATCTAACAATTACTTCGGTGGTTGTTAAGACATATATCTAAGGACCCGACAAAGAAGTTTATTGGTTAAACGGAAGAGCCTTTGACAAACTCATATCACGTTGGTTGAAAAGATTTGTTACCGAACAGATTTGTTGTTCCTTTACTATTTGGAATACGAACCAAAGGAATTGTTCCAAGTATGTGACTTATTACAAGTTGGAGGCGTAAGAATACTGAGGGAACTAGGTGAACTATAGGTTTAGTTGCTTGGTATCAACTATATGAAGTTGGTTTGATTTTGTATAGCGGCTTAATTCTAAGAGCATTCAATTCTGGACTAGGTCCCTGGGTTTTTATGCATTTGCGGTTTCCTCGTTAACAAAATCTTGTTGTGTCTTTTACTTTTCTATTTTCGCAATTATAATTGTTTTATTAGAATTAGAAGTAAAATACACAAACGTTAATTCCTATTTTACTTGATAGACAATCCCTAGAGTTTGGTTAAGTCTGAATCTATTATCAAGTAAACATACTTCGTTGTTGTATTTTCTCGATCTTATATCCATAGACGATCACACAAAGTGTGAATCGATTAGTTGTATTGTCTCGACTCAGTCCATAGACAATCACTTTCGGAAAAGGACTTATAGGTGGAAAATTTTTAGATTGAGGTATATTTGGGTACCCTCGTCTTTTCAGGATCATACAACAGATGTCCTTTAACTATCCAAGAAAAAAAAAGTTTCACCTAGGACAAAGGAGAAAAGATAACACCGAAAACTACATAAAAATCCCACCCACAAAGCAACTTCTCATCCACTCCTAAACTATATGATGAAAAGAATGGGTCTAACAACCTCACCCAATATTTCGATTAGCAATCTGTATGGACTAACTCGAATATACTTTTAAGAGAATCAACTAAACAGTCATACTCAATCTTAAATAAAAAGTATATCAAGGAGTTAATATCTCTATCTCTCGATTTGATCTATACACAAGAAAGTAGAAATCTGGGAGTCTTTATCAAATACGAGAGAGATAAACTTGGATGGTACCAAAGACCAATATCCAAGGATCAATCAATTTCCAATCAACAACTAAAAGTTTGATTTCACAATTGATCGATACAACTCACAACCTATGATATTTCAATAATATGACAAAATATAATGCAGAATTAAAATAACACAAACACCAGAAATTTTGTTAACGAGGAAACCGCAAATGCAGAAAAACCTCGGGACCTAGTCCATAGTGAACACTACATTGTATTAAGCCACTACATATACTAGCCTACTACAAACTAACTTCGGTCTGGACTGTAGTTCAACCCTAATCAATATCACACTAATTCAAGGTACAGCTGCGCTCCTTATATCTCTGATCCCAGCAGGATACTACGCACTTGATTCCTGTAGGATTAGAATATCGCCACAGTAGTGACCTTGCGAAGTTACTATCAAAAGTACACTGCGAAACCGTCGTAGATTAACTACAGGAATGACGTAACAGATGACGATGACGTAAACATGAGAAAAGTGTTATGATCTAGCGAAATTTAGGATGTTTGCGAAATTAACTTTTGTAAACTTGCAAAATATCGCAAGATAGATCTGAAAATAAAGGTCAACTTAGCTTTCATCCACTATGGAATACCCTATATAAAGAGATGAATCGGCATAAGCTGGAGAGATAATTTTTGGAGTGTTGAGAAAGTTTGAGGAGAGAGAAACTCCAAAACAGTGTTGTATTTTTTATTTCACTTCCTTCTTGTAAATTTTTTAGATTCAATTAATAAAAAGTGTCGTTATTGATCTTAAGAAATGTGTTGATTGTTATGGATTCTTGTGAGGGATGTATTGTAGGATTTCCTGCAACTACATAATGGCGCTAGAAACAGGGAGGTGATTGAATTGTGATTTGAAGGAATTTGGGGTGATTGGTGAAGAATTATACATAGTTTTCAACAGTTCATTAAGATTGAAAAGATGGATAGAATAAGAAATGCTTCAAGACAACCAACAACTGTTAGAAGGAGAAAGAGGCTTGCTGGAGAAGGAATAAATGAAATTGTGGAATCTTCAAGAATGAACACAAGAAACAATGGACAGAATCAAGTTCAACAATCAGTTCAGCGCACACCAACGCCAAATAAAACTACAGATTATGACAGAGTGAGTATACACACTTGGCGGTCAGATTCAGTAGAATAAGTGGAAGAAGAACAACAATTAAGAAATGGTAGACAAGAAGAACGAAATCGAGAAGCAGTTGGAAGAGTAATCCATGAAAATGAAGAAATTGTATCACTAAAGGCATTAAGGAAAATGATACACGAAGAAAGGAGATTAGAAGCGGAAGAACGTGCAAATATGACAAGGCAAAATCATGAATTGAGGATGGAAAACATGAGGTTACTTAATAGAAGGTCAATAAGTACCACAAGATCAAGCTCAAGATCAATTTGAAGTGAAGTGAGACGAAATTCGCCTATGGTAAATATTGGAGAAGGAAATCGATAAGAAATACAAAATCCAAATGAAGAACGTCGCGAAAGGAGAGAAATAATTAAAGATCGTTACATCCCACAAGGGGAAATTCTCTAAAATGGACAAAATAACAGGAATCAGGAGAATGGGCGATGTCAGGAACGAAATAATCAAGATGGCAAAGAAAATCGGGAAGAAGGAATGAGAATATTACATGGGAGAGAAATTCAAAGAAATCAACAGGTAATTAAATATGAAATCGAGAGACATTATGCCGAACAAGCACGTCTATCTTGCGAAAGGGAAAGGTTGAGAGCAGAAGTGGAGGAACAAGAGCCCTAAGAGGCAATACGCCAGAACAATCATGATAATCGAGAAAGAAGGCGTGAACAAAATCGCAATAATGGAAATATCAATGAGGAATATGATATAATACAAAGGAGAGCTGAAAGGCAACAAAGAGAATTGATAAGGAATGACCAAAATCGCAGAGGATAAAATGAGAGGTACAATCATGTGCGAATTCATGAAGGAGATGAAAAAGGAGATCGCAAGGAAAGATGAGAAGAAAATAATGAAGAAGAAAATCAAAATTATGCAAGACAAGATAGACATGAATGTAAAAGAAGAGAAGCAGAATTAAAGAGACCAATGGACCAAAATTCTGGAATAAATGATCAAATCTTAAAAGAATTAGCGGAGATGAGAGGAATGCTAAATAATAGAAAATAAGGAGGCGGAAGAAAATTGGATGAAGCTATAGAAGAAGATGCAAAAACTCCATTCACACAAGAAGTATAATTAGGAGGAATACCCCCAAAGTGCAACCTGCCTGCGTTAACTAGCATCTTTAACGGGACAACTTGTGCAATTCAACACATTAAAGCTTATGTGAGATGTATGCTACAGTGGGAAAATCATGTTGCTGTATTGTGCAAATATTTTTCTTCAAGTGTAACAGGAGAGGCCTTAAAGTGGTTTGAAGGTTTACCAAAGAATACCATAACATCTTTCAACCATTTGCAGACTACGTTCTTAGGGGCATATATAAGTAATAATTCCTCGCGACCTGGTATTGAAGATGTATTTGGGTTAAAACAAAGGGTTGGCGAAAGTTTAAAGCATTTAACCATGAGGTGGAAGACAATGTGTAGTGATATGGCTGGTCGTGTGGAAGAGAGATATCTCATTTTATCATTTATTAATGCAATGTTCGCAACCAACCTGCTGTATATTCAAATTTTCAGAGTCAAGAACACGATCACAATGACTGAATTACGAGATCTTCAGGAAGAATATATTGCTCTTGAGGAAAAACAAAATGAGATGGAATCATACCCAGTTGCGAACACAAGTTCAAAAGTAGAGAATGCAAGCCTATTACCGAAATTGATAAACATAGTGGCGAGCACTTCGCAGACACAACAAGAAAAGATGATGGAGAATAGTCAGCAGAAGCTAGTAGCTATGGGGAGTCGTGATCAAGAAGAATTTGAAAGAGAAAGAAATTTCTATATCCGAGGTGGAAATAATAAGATTCCAAGACTTGATCAGTTGCAAGAAACATATGGAGGCAAAGGCAAAATTATCACAAAGGCCAAGGAAATCAAAAGATGATATGGGAAGAGATCAAGATGCCACCTCTGAGTGCTAGTGTATAAAAAATATGGGAAGCTATAATCTTGATGGAGAATATACCAGCACCCTGGAATATGGGAAAATAGCCACCTCCAAATCAACGAAGTCAAGAATTTTGTTCTTACCATCACTTTCATGGACATTCAACAAATGACTGCAGAAATATAAAGAGAATCATTCTCAGAATGATAGATCAGGGAAAATTAAATCATTTTCTCATGGGACAACCTCAATCTCAACCGTTGCCACCTCCACCAGAAATTCGCAGAGTTAATACAACAAAGGGAGGAGAAACATTTGTAATAGAAGTTGGAGCAAAAGCGAAGAATATGTTTTGTCACTCTATTGTACATTCATACAAAATGATTGAAGACTTTCACGATAATGTTCTGAGCGGAGTTTTCGCAAGAGATGCTGATGGGAGAGAAATCATGAACATTGCAAAGGTCTCGCCGTTAAAAGACTAGCAAAAGTAGACTATTTCCTGCACCACAGAAGAAGTACCTGAAGGTGGAGAAATGCATGAAAACCCATTGGTGGTGAGATTAGAGATTAATCCAAACCAAGTAATGATGAATACGAAGACTCATGGGCAATCAACAGAGTTTTAATTGATACTGGAAGTTCTGTGGATATCTTGTTCTATCATGCTTATCAAACTATGGGTGGAAAAGATAAATATTTGATACCTTCAATTTACAAAATCTATAGTTTCAACGGAACTGCTAGTAAACCTAAAGGTGAAGTAACTATGCGAATTCCATTGAAAGGAATATCTTCTGAAATTCTATTTTGTGTTGTCGACGTGGAGTCACCATACATCACCTTAATTGGCAGACCTTGGATACATGGGATTCTAGTCGTAGCATTGACATTTCATCAGTGCATCAAGTTCCCTCATCCAAGTGGATTTGGCATTATAAAATGAGATTGGATTGAAGGAAAGAAGTGTTATGAAATTGATGTTGAGTCATGTGAAAAATGAACTACAGAGAAAGAGAATTGGAAACGTAACATCAAAGGAAAACATAGATGTGAGAGATTGATGGTTGATGTCGTAGAGAAGAGAAAGAAGAAATGTTGCGAAGTAAATGTTTGCTGAAAATAGGAAGTGGTGAAACGTTCGCAGAAATCAAGAAAGCCGCAAAAAATATCAATGATGCAGAGGCAGAAAGCAGTAAAGGTAAGAAACTTAGAATTTGATATCAGAATAAAATTGAGAAAAGAAAGAAAAATATATGACTGATTTGTTACAAAAAATTTCAAAAAATATATTTTATGGAATGACAAAGACGAGAATTGAGAAATTACAATAAGAGCTGAAATGCAAAAACAGAATAGTCAGAAAAATTAGAATGGGGAAAACCTACTATGGCATGCACCTTAGTTCACGAAATCAAAATTTCGCAAGAGGCAAATGTAATACCTAAAGTGCGTCATAGAAGGGGGTACATGTTGCATGGCTCAGCGAAAAGGTTACACCGCTACTGGAACCTGAGCCATGGAGATTTGGGGTCAATAAAAACCCATCCAGGAGAGATACCTTGGATTTTCAACCTAGACTTATGATTCGGGTTGGACGACTGAGGGTCTCTTCTAAGGGGTGCAGAATATGATCAAGGCGTCGAGGTACATGGTTGATCCAAGTGTGTCTGGGGAATCTGGAGCGTACCTGGCCATTCTTGGCAAGTCTTGACTATGATGCACTCGGCCTGAAGAAAATCCCACTTAGGGTGCAGTCCCGTAACCATAAGCCATATATGCAAAAGGGATAAGAGGCTGCGAAAACAACTAGTTGTTGTTAAGACCGGATGGGAGGATCCAACCTTGTATGGTACAGGTACGTATCCTTAAAGGGGCAACCTGGGGGAAGATAAGGGCGGCACCCTCCATTAGGGAGATGATAAGTGTCTTAAGACGCAAATGTCATAAGGCTTTATTTTCGCAAGAATATTTAGGCTTGTCATATTTTTGCGACAATCCTGAAGAGGCAATAATATAAAAGAGAAAGATAAGACGAGGTCAATGGGTCAGTACATGAAAGTGTAAGGACGTCCTGCGATTTCGTCGCAAGACGACAATGTCATGGGGCTTTATTTTCGAAAGAATATTTAGGCTTGTCATATTGTCGCAACAAAAATCATAAGAGAAAAAGGTTAAGGCAAGAGCAAGGAGTTTTTGCATGAAAATTCAAAGACGTCCTGCGATTTTATCGCAATGACAAGAGGTGGCAAAATAAGACCTTTACTTAGGAAGGCAAAATAAGACCACATCAGAATACAAGAAAGATTGCAATCCTAAAATATGTGATTGCGATATTATGCAGAAATAACTGCAGATATGGGAATGCATATACTGAAAGATTTCGCAACAATCTTACTGTACAAAGGTAATTTGCTTAATCTTCCATTTGAATACAAATAACAGAGGCAAGTATGGGAATGCATAGAACGAGAAAATGTAATTTGTCTCCATATCATAGATTTAGGCATAATATAAAATATTAATACTTGTATATTGATTAACCCATATTGAAAAAGAAATAATTGTGTTCTCTAACATGTGCAGGTACAAACAAAAAGAAATAAGAACTTGTATCGGAAATTGAAGAAATTCGCAGTGATAGAAGATTAAAAAAATAGAAGATTAAAGGACAAATATAAAGATATTACAAAAAATCAAAGAAGGAAGCAAAAATTATTTCTTGCTTGATTCTTCATCATCCTCATCAGACTCTTCTCCTTCCACACTAGCGTCAGAATCTTCTTCTTCTACATCTTCATCAGATTCTTCTTCTTCGCTATCATCACTATCAGAGATGACCAAATCAGGAGTGTTCTTTGGGACTTCATCTAAAATAAAAGGATATGTGGAATGCAGAATGTTATTCTCATCACAAACCATTTTGATAGTCTGGTTGCGAAAAAGAGTAGCATTATTTTTAAAGTTCGCAACAGTAATTTTCAACTGGCTCTTCAGTTTAGAACATTTATCATTGCGAGAAGCAAGATCCTTTGCGATTTTCGCTTTCTCAGTTTCAAGTTCTTCAATTCTTTTGCGAAACCTTTCTTCAGCCCCTACAAACATACAACAGCGAATCAGTGACTTGGTGGAAATTTATGAGAGACAAATAATTAACAAGGAAGAACAGTTAACAACCTTCTCTATTAGAGATCATATCCCTAATCAAGGACGTTTTCTCTGCTTGTAGACTAACATTTACACCTAAATTATTTCTGGCGTTATCTAAAACTTTCGCAGCCCAAGCGAATTCATCATCATTATGTCTTAGAAGACATGAGCAAACTCGACTCTCTATTTCGCTAAGTATAACATTTTGGCGATTAGCTTCATCTCGTTCAATTTGAATCTTAAGAAGAGTTTCATGGAATTTCACTAAAGTTTGAGCACCTTGGAGAGGAATACAATCTCTTTCATCTATGAAACTACTATTCTTGGTCCTTAAATAATTAATTTCCCCTTTAGAGTTAAGATAGAAACGCTTAAATTTATTGGCTAAGCCCAAGCTGGATTTATGGTCAATCTCTAAGAGGCAAAGTTTGGATCTGAGTTCATCTACGGAAAGGGACTTAATCTTATCGTTTGAAAAACTATTTAAAGAATTATTAAGGAGTTCAAGCAAGATATCATTATCTATGGGTTCGGGAAAAGAACAAAGAATGGTAGTTTCATCAGAAAGACCATAAACGTCTGCGAAAATGGTAAATCATGTGAGGAAAGATAATGAGAAAACGAAATGAAGAAAAGGAAGAAAAGCTATATACCATAGAGTTTCTTATTGGCATCTTGAAGACTAGATATTTTTTTTCTTCTAAGTGGAATTTTCAGAATCCAACTGCTTATTCTTTTTGCGAAGATCAACAACTTCAACCTCCAGTTCTTCGTTTCTCCGGCGAAGTAGAATATTCTTCTTTTCAAGCGCCCCATGTCTTTTTTCCAAATCTTAGACAACAGATAAAGAATCTCTTCCAGTCTGTGAAAGAAAGCAAAAATTATCAAGATAGATATAATTTTGAATTATAAGTATGAAGAAGAAATAAAGAAATGAAAGCATACTAGAATACCAAGTGAGTTCAGAAAGTCAGGAGTCACTGATTTAGAAACTCCGCGAAGAGAACTATCACCATCCAATAGAGTGGCGTCATAGATATTCGCAAGAGCTTTGCATGTATTGGTGAGATTGTCATTACCAATCCCTTGCATAGAATCAGAAAAGATGCTAGACAATTATTCCATTAAAGACTCAGAAGAGGCACCTTCCTTTACGAATACAGCATCATCATCTGTACTCTCACCAGAGTGGGAACTTGAGTAATAGGGAGAGCTAACTTTTATTTTCTTTGAAAACGGGGCAGCGGATTTTTCCTTACAAAGAACATTTTTACCCTTGCCTTTGGTCTTTGCAGCATTAGACTCTTCTTCCGCAACTTCAACGCCAATCTACGCACACGAATGAAGATAAGAAACAGAGGCAACAATATTGTTAAAAATGGTAAAGGAAAGTATTTCTTACTTCATCCGTGATTGAGCGAAGTGCTGCTAGGGTGCTGGACGTGCTAGTTCTTTTGTAGCTTCTTCTTAACTTGTTAATCTGAAGTTTTTGCAAAGTTAATAAGTATAAAGAGGAATGAAGATAATAGACTGAACGAAAGAAACATACCTCTTTCTCTTTCTCAGGCCAATTAAATACCCAAGGTTGGTAAGTAGCGAGATTCGCAGGAAGCACGTGTGAACTAGAAACATAAGGGCCCCTCAGAATCAGTGGAAAGAGCACCACTTTTCATCTTTGGATTGGCGGGGAGTTTTATTCTTGCCAGAATGCCAATCAATGTCATGCATAAGCTTCTTATTGTCATCAACATTTTCCTTCCTCTTCAAGCGAATACCCCAGCGAGTTTTGACGTTCTTCATAGGTATTAGTTCATAATAATCAAAGAAGCTTTCTGCGGTGTATTTTTCGGGAAGAATTTCTAATTCCTTAAATTCAGGATCCCTAACATCTTTTGAATAAAGACACCCATTTCTAGTACCATGGTTGGAGAATTCAAGCATTAAGCGAATGCAATCCCCACTTAATTGATATATTTCCCGCGAGAACTTCGCGTGGGAGAGTATTTCATAGAATAAAGGAAGGTTAGGATCATAAAGAGGGATAGGAAGGTCAGCGAGAATCTGACCCAGAGAAACTATGATCTCTTTATCATCACAATGATGATCAGAAAATAATTTAGCAGAAAGAATGGAGGTATCTTCTTGATTAGGAATGATTGATAGTGTAAAACCTTTCTCTTTAAGAACTTTCTGAATACCTTCAAGAGAAGTTTTAGCCTTATGACCACTTGGAGGAATTTTAAGTATGGGAATGAAGGAGAAGTTAAAGCTACAAAAATAAAGAAACAGGAAAAGTTACAGCAGTAGCAGATACGGAATTTACGGAAGAACGTTAAAGTTGCATAGAAGTTGAGAAAGAAGTAAAAAAGAAGAGAAGAGAAGAATGAGAAGAACATATATAGGGAAGAGAATTCTCGAGAAGATAAACACATTTAATGCGAAGAGTATACTTGAACGGCTGATAAATAACGGTTGAAAGAGACGTGTCAAGAAATGGATGGAAGAAGAGATACGTGTAGCAAATTTTGTGGAAAATACAGAACCATGTCAGTATAGAAAGATGAACAGCTGCGACATTCTGAAGTAAAAATTCTCATGACATTCTCCCCTTCGCAGAGAAGACATGAGAAGAGGCAAGATGTAGGATCAGAATATCGCCACAGTAGTGACCTTGCGAAGTTACCATCAAAAGTACACTGCGAAACCGTCGTAGATTAACTACAGGAATGATGTAACATATGACGACGGCGTAAACATGAGAAGAGTGTGATGATCTAGCGAAATTTAGGATGTTTGAGAAATTAACATTCGTAAACTTGCGAAATATCGCAAGTCAGATCCGAAAATAAAGGTCAACTTAGATGTCATCCACTATGGAATACCCTATATAAAGAGATGAATAGGCATAAGGTGGAGAGATAATTTTTGGAGTTTTGAGAGAGAGAAAGTCCAAAACAGTGTTGTATTTTTGATTTCACTTCCTTCTTGTAAAATTTCTAGATTCAATTAATAAAAAGTGTCGTTATTGATGTTAAGAAATATGTTGGTTGTTATGAATTCTTGTGAGGGATGTATTGTAGGATTTCCTGCAACTACAATTCCCTTAGCTGATCTCACCCACAACCAAGAGTTTATACGACCCAAAGTCGAAGACTTTAATAAACAAATCAGTATCACACAGAAAAGTCTACGATAATAGATAAATCTATCTCCCATAGATAAACCTACGAGTTTTGTTTCGTCTTTTGATAAAATCAAGGTGAACAGGAACTAATCAATAACCCGTACTTATATTCCCGAAGAACAGCCTAGAATTATTGATCACCTCACAATAATCTAAATCGTATGGTAGCGAAACTAGATATTGTGGAATCACAAACGATGAGACGAAGATGTTTATGATTTCTTTTTATCTTTCCATATCGGAGATATAATCTCAAGCCAATTATTCAATTGAACTCGTACGATAGAAAATGGCAAGATCAAATCGCTCAACTACAAGATAAGTAGTTTTGTCTGGCTTCACAATTCCAATGAAGTCTTTAAGTCGTTAACCGACATGGTCTCGAGAAGAAACCTACAGTTAAAGGATAATCAACTATAGAAAAACTAACTAATATCACACATGAGGTGTGGGGATTCGTTTTTCCACTTGCTAGACATATCCTTTATATATTTTTCAAATCAGGGTTTGCAATCTAAGTTACATTGGTAACAAAGCATTCAATATTCACAGTTAGATGAAAAACCTAATTTATCTAAGATAATATCTTTCAACCATTAGATCGAAACTTAGCTTGTCATACACAAATGAAATGTATTTCATTTAGGTTTGAGTAACCATACCTAAACGTGTATATTTGGTTGGTTCACAAACAGTTAACCAATGGTTAGCCATATGAGAACTTTCATATCAACCATATTCATCTTCTTCACCACTAGTTCAAATGATTCATAAGAACTAGTTGAAGAGTTGTTCAATTGCTTAGATCTTTATATATAGACACAATTGAAACAAAATCGGTTGATTCACTCAAATCAATTCATGAAAAATATAGCCACGGCTTGCAAAGATTGCATTCCTTATTGATTTATTGTTTAAGTTCATGAGCTACCGATTTGAAAAATATAACCAGCTTGGGTACTGTACGGGTATGCGTACCTTAGCTACCGGATTTGAGTTTACAAACTCAACAGAAATATTCGATTCGAAAAATTCCATGGGTACGCCTACCTAAGGTGACTGGTTTGACAGTTTTCAAACTTAAAAACTCAGAAGAAATTTTTGGTTCGAAAACTTCCGCCAGTACGCGTACCCAACCTGTCTCCTTCACCAATACCGCATGCACACATTTGCACGTACTTGGTTTCCGGTACATGGATTTATACACTAATGTGTGAACACAGTATATATGCTTGTATCCATAGATGGTACACTAATGTGCCAACACACTACATTTCAATCATTGAAACATTATTCTATAATGTTATAACAATCGTTATTCATGATTATCGTCATCAAAGCAATTTTCAAGATTGAAATGTCATCATGACTTTTGTCACGGGTAAAGATGAAAAGTGGTTAAAGAGAAATCTTACCCACACATATTTCGAGAAAAATATAGGCGAGTAAACTCGGCTTAAAATAGCAAATGTGTATGTATGAAAACTATCATACTTATGCGACTGTTGTCTCAAGAGTAGGAGATATATAGACTTTTGATTCCTAGATAATTTCAAGTCTCCACATACCTTTTGGTCGGATGAAGTTCCACTGGTTCCTTGAGTAGTTCTTCGTCTTCGTAAGATAATTTCCATGGAGTCTGGAGCTCAACTATACTTAACTATCCTAGACCGAGACTTCGTCATAAGTAAACTAGAAATCAAGACGTGTAGTTTTGATCACTAATATTGACAAACATGCTTGAGATAACAACGCATACGAGTTCGACCGAGCAATGATATAATAATCTCCCACATTGTCAATTTTAGTGACAAAGCTATCAATACATATGGATTCAAAATAGATAAAACTTTGTAGCTTCTCTTCCACATGCTTGATCTCCTTGGTGCTTCAAAATTACTCGAAAACTTCGTCTCACTACACCATTTGGCCCGATTTGAGACACATTGATTTTTTGGTTAGAGACACATATATATGTCTTTAGTGATTCCACTCATATAAGAGTCTCAAATTAAAAATATGAGTAGGTTTAATTCTGATTTTTCAACTACACTTACAAGTGTCTTAAAATGTGTCTCTTACAAAATTAATTACTTTAATATATTTATTTATCATTTCTTTTTCATTATAATTCTAAATTCATTTCCCTCCCAAATTCCATATCCCTTTTCAATTTTCTAAATCTCTCACATTATTTTCCCTCTTAAATTTCCCCCCAAAATTTCCCCCCTCAAATTTCCCCTCCAAATCTTTGTCTCACACCAAATTATTTGAATTCATGATTAACATTTATTCCCCCATTAAATTTAGTTCCCACCTTTATTTTGAGTTATTTTTTGAAATTTAGACAATATTTAGTTTAATAAATATCCTGTCCTTAGAACAATAATTAAGCCAGTCGCCCCTCTCTCTCTCCCTCACTCGACTTCTTCTCAATTTTTTTTTCTCAGCTCAAAAAAAAAAAACCCAGAGAAATTAAGTGAAACGATTAAGAGAAATCGTGTAAGAGTAACCTAAATCAAATCGAAATCAGAAACTAAACCAAAAAACTTCAACTGATGTATGATTTGCTGACCTAAAAACCCATCTAAAAACCCTAATTTACAAATCTCTATCTTGAAACTTCAACTGATGCTCTTACCTTGAAACCTTGAGAAGAGATTCAATTGAAGAATTAGAAACCCTAGAAATCTCTCTCCTCGGGTAAGAAGTATACCTTCTACAGAAATCGAAATTATTTTGATTGACAAACCCTAAAATTTTGATTTCTAATTTCTGTGTTTGAAATTTGCAGAAGAAGATTGCTTTGGAGCTTCAGGTATTACCTCTAACCCTATTTGTTTGTTGTATTCTCTCTATTTAATTCGAAATTATTTTTACTGATGAACCCTAAAATTTTGATTTCTAAGATTTGTGTTTGAAATTTGGAGAAGGAGACTGAAGTAAATTTTTGAAGAATCAGTATTACCTCTAACCCTGTTTGTTTTCTTTTCTCTCTATTATATCAAGTTGTGTGTTTGATTTATGTTTTCGTGTTTTGATTTATGTTTTCACCGTTGGTCTGTGAGTTTTGATAGTTAACGTGTTTGATATTTAGCTTAGTAAGGTTCTGAGTATGATCTTTAACATGTTCTTACAGTTGTTGAAGTGTTGAGTGCACTTATTTTTCTTCCTGTATTTTAACATGAGAGATACTGCTTTTGTGCACAACTTCATCATTTCTTTGCCATGTTATCTGGTGGTGGTTTGTTAATTCATGTTAGTGTAGATGAATAGCCTATTCTTAATCTGATTTTGTTTTTTAATCTCATAGAAATTCAACCTTTTCTCAAACTTGGGTTTTTATCAGATTTCAACTTAAGTGTGTAGAACAATAGATTCAGATTCATCATTGTTTCTCAAGGTTAGTAAGTTACAATCATAAATTTTGAATATTTTTGTTTGTAGTTGATCTAGAGACCGGATAAACAAGTTAAACAAGCAAAGAAGAACGAGATAATTTCTTACAGACTTTGAAGAACATGAAGTTTCCTTCTGGATTTTCATCCAATCTTGGAAACAATGTGACAGTTAATCCTCCGGGTCTGAGTTGTTTGAAGTCACATGACTATCATGTGATTATGGAATACTTGCTTCCAGTGCTGCTTCAACATGCTTTCCCGAGGTACCCAGATCTTCGTAAGGCGCTTCACCAGATGAGCTTATTCTTTAGGATCTTGTGCGCGAAAGTTCTAATCAAAACTGAACTTTAACATGCCAAATTCATGGTTTTTGAGGCATTATGTGTGATGGAAAAGTACTTCCCTCCTTGCTTTTTTGATATTAGCATCCACCTTGTGGTGCATCTGGCGGATGAAGCGCTTACTTGTGGACCAGTTCGATACCGATGGATGTATCCCTTTGAAAGGTATGCACCTTAAATTTACCGTCTTTATTTGCAGTTCTTTTTTATTTGATAATTGTTTCATATTAACTTGCATTGTTTCTGTTAAGCAGAGCTATGAAGAGCTGTAAAAACTTTCCAAGTAACAAACGTTATGTGGAAGGGTCGATTGAACAAGCGCACCTTACCTCTGAATCGGCGGTGCATGCGATGGAACACTTGTCAAATGCGAAGGATGGCAATAACAGAGCTACACAAGAAGCCTTCTTAGACCCTGAATCTGAGTTTAGCGATGAAGGACCTATTTATGGAGATGAAATTGTGACTTTGACTACTATTCAGTTCATTCAAATTCGGCGATGGGTGCTTTTTCGTCTTGAAATAGAAGGTGTAGCAGAGTACTACAGGTGAGTTATGTTTCTGTTACCATTTTGTATCAGTTTTTCGTATGTTTTTGGTACTAATTATTATGACAACTATGGTACTAATTGGTTATGACAACTAACTGGATTGTAGTGAATATTGTGACCAAGTGTATGTTAATTCAAATGGGAAAGGGAAATCATTCAGCGAGATAGAACGACAGACAAATTTCATCAAGTGGTTGTATTTTAAGGTGTGTCTAATTTTGTTATGTAACTGTGTTGCTCAATTTATGTCATTACCTGTAACTTGTGTGTTTTCACTAACAAGTTCTTACTGCTCGCAGTTGGAGAAAGAGGGAAAGATGAATGGGAAATTGTGGCGCTATGTAAAGGGACCAGTAGGAGAAAAACAGTTTGACAAGTATCGGGTGAACGGTTATACGTTCTCTCCGAATTGCTTTGATTGTAAACATGTTACACAGGATAGTGGGGTCTGGTTTGAAGCTACTACCACATTCAGGGCTAGTAGTAAAGATAAAAACCTCCAGGATCAGAAGACCAAATATTATGGCGTCATTCGTCAAATTCTGGAGGTTGACTACACAGATTTTACGGAGGTGGTCTTTTATTGTGACTGGGTGAAGGTGGAAAGCAAGAGTCTTGGGTGTAAACTCTGCCCAGATTCAAACCTGGTGGTGGTAAACTTGAATAGGTTCAAGAGCATCGAAAAATACAATGATGAACCAGCTATAATGGACTTTGAGGCCAAGCAAGTTTTTTATTCTCAAGATTTGAAAAATCCTGATTGGTCTGTTGTGATTCACTCACCAATGGGAATGACAAGACATGTGGACGACTTGATAAAGCCTGATTTCGAAGAAATTCAATTTGTAACTGTTGAAGATCCCAACTTGGATGAGTTATTGGTTCAATGGGTGTGATTTGCTTTCGATAGGAAAATTACTCTTTGTAGTTTGCTCGTGCTACTGTTATATGAACATTACTCTTATGTTTTCGTTATCTGAATATATGGTTATGTTAGCATTGATCTATTGCTTAATGTAGAGTATTTTTATATGTTTAATCTTTGAACGGGTTCCTGTATTACTTGATTGTGTTATCATTTGACTAAGATGTTGTTTTTTCTTTTGCAGTAGAATGGCCTCAAATCCAAGCAGATCTGGTATGTCTACATCAACTACTACATCATCTGGGCAAAATATATCCGCAAAACCAAAGCTTCTTGTTGAAGTCAATATTGCTGGCAAGATCGAAGGAAATGCATCAGCGAGATTTGC
This sequence comes from Papaver bracteatum, assembly GCA_023529315.1. NCBI lineage: Eukaryota > Viridiplantae > Streptophyta > Magnoliopsida > Ranunculales > Papaveraceae > Papaver > Papaver bracteatum. Next base: position 211,771 of record JAJJWX010000439.1, read on the forward strand.
TACTAGGGTAGGAGAGCTCATAAGGAGTCATATTCCCATATCATACAAGGAATGGAGGTTGGTCCCTTACAATTTTAAAGACGATGTGTGGAACGCTTTGATGGTATGATAACAAAAATGTTTCTTTTATTGTATTAATCTTTGCAAGTCAAATTGGATCTTATCCCTGACTATTGATCTTAATGTGTATGTTAGGGTGAATTTTCATTGACTGTTGACCCTGCAGTCTTCCGTGGAATCATTGAAGTGTCATTTCCACCATATTACAGGCGATTCAAATATGAGTTAAGGCAGGCATTAAAACGGATAGTAAAAGCTCTTAGAGAAGCAGAAAAAGCAGCTGTTAGAGTAGAACAAGCAATTAGGGATGAAGTTGAAATACCTGAGGCTGAAGCTGGGCTGAGGAGGAAGATGAACCGCTTCCAGAACTCACTCCTGAAATATGGGAAAGTGTAAGAGCAGATGTTCCACCTGGGATTGATGGCATTAATCCAAATATATGGGAGGAATTTGTTGATATGGAGAAAAATCCTGAAAAGATAGCAAGGAATAAGGTGAATGCAGAAAGCAAGGCCAAAAACAATGTCCACCATACACTTGGGAGGTGCACATACCACAACAAGAAGCATAAGTTAGTAAGTATTCATGTACCTGATTTTTTTTTCCTTTTTTTTTTTATCTTCCGTTACTTGTATTTGTAGATAACCAGCCAGCTATATCTGTATTTGTAGGACGAAACGAGCGAAAAAGTGGTACCACCGTCAACCACAGAGAAGTGGATATATGGACATTTAAGACGTGACGGGACTGTCCATCCTAGTGCTCTTGAAGTGCATGTAAATTCTTTTATTTGTAACAAGTAACTTGTATATATGTCTACCAACACCTACTATTTTTGGTCTTTCTGATCTCATTGGTAAATAGTATTTTCATTCCAACTACATATTTTCATTCTAAATGCAGGCCAAAGTATCAGGGGCTCTAGAGAGGAACAAAGGAAAAGGACAACATCCAAGTTCTAGTAATATGGTTTCGGCTGAACTGGAGGAGGTGTTTGGAAGAAAGCGAAGTGGTGGGATTCGTGGATACTCATCCCATATGTCGAAGAAGCAAGTTGGAATGGCCGCAATTGCACATTATGCCCTTCAACAAAGAGATAATGAGAATGCGCTTAAACTAAACAAAATTGAAGCCGATGTGGGGTTTATGGGCGGTAAACTTATTGGTATTGAAGGTGAATTGGGGTCCTTGGGCAGCGCAGTGAAGGTAAGTTTTAAGTTCTGACTTGTTGTAATGTATGCAGTATTTATAGTTTATAGATAATGATTTTATCTATTCTTGTGTCTCAGGAGATGTTGAACTGCATGAAACGCAAGGCACCTACATCATCAGCTCATGTAGGCACTCCCAGCCCAGAGAAAGGGTCAAATTCTCACTTAGGTCATCAACATGATCAAGGCTTGGATCGTGCTGACAGTATATCTGATGAATCTCCTTCCTTGCAAGTTCAACTGCTAGATAATAGAAGAAGGGTTGTTGCATCAGGATGTATTGTTGCTAGTGATTATGTTCATTGTAGAAAGGTGAAGCCAACAGAGAAGAGGGTCTATGTCGAGGAAGTTCATGATCAGTCTGCGTTAATATGGGATGGTCCACAAGGAGACGACTCTTACTTTTTGAAGGATCTGGAACTACCTACTTTTCTGATCTGGTCTGAGGATAGGTTGCAGTTGGTGCCGGCCAAAGTCTACTAACTTCCTAGTTTGTTATCTTTTTGTGTTCTTTTTTGTTTATTCCAGCCTTTATAGTGTTGTCTAGCACAATGAGGTTAGTTTTTTTTAGGTCTGGAGCTAGCTATTTGATTGGGAATTGATTGATTGCTAGATATACCTGTATTCTGGTGCCGGAAATATACCTGTATTCAGGTGCCGAAAATTGTATTCTGTGGCCGGAAATTGTATTCTGGTACCGGAATTCAAATGGCCAGGTGGAGCAAATTTTAAATGTATTTTTTTTTTTTTGAAATATGAATTTTATTTGCGACGCATATACGCGTCTGTTAATTTTTTACGCGTCGCTTTAAATAACCAGAACAATAAAAGTGGTTCACTTAAACCACCGTCGGTAATTAATTAACTGACACATATAAAGGTCTCAATAATTAAATAGGAGACGCATATAAGTGTCTTTTTAATTAATTTAAGAGACGCATATAAACGTCTCTTAAATTAATTAAGAGACGTTTATATGCGTCTCTGCATATGTCTCAAGCCGTTCCCTACGCCAAAATTGAGACACTTGTATGTGTCTTAAAAAATAAAAACAACGCCTATATATGTCTCAAAACCGTCGATTTGGTGTAGTGTCTTTTCCAAGTACTCCCATGATTCCATAGATGTTCAGTTCAACATCATAGTTGTTGAAGATCTGTATCCATAACAATAAAAAAACAAAATCTCTCAATCATTGTTATACAGTGTCATAGTATTATTACACAGCATCAAAGTTCTCATACCACAACCTTGACAACAATATTATGGTGATATGTATCACTCCCCCTTAGTCAATACTTTCGTCTCAACACGAAAACCACTCCCCCTTACATAATGATTCGAAAACCGTATGTATTAGTAGTGTGAACTACATATTAATTCTCCCCCTTTTTGTCAATAAAATTGGCAAAGGTACGAAAACGGGATCCTAATGAAATTTTCACGGAGATTCTTCAAGACCAAAGAAAAAGACATATCAACTTTTTTTAGATGCAATCATAAAGCCGAAACTAAATGCATTCATCAAGGAGTTTATAAAGATACAAGATAACCCCTCAAAATTCCACAGCCGCACTCCCCACAAAAATACGGAAATTAAGCGCAAGTTCAAAAGAAATCTCCCCCATTTGATGTCATTCCCGAGAGAACAACAAGAGCGACCTTACTTTTACAAGAAAAGAAGGATTTCTTTGGACACCACCAAAAACCACGAAAATGATTTTGTATCCAAAATTCTCAATTAAACTAACCACAAGAAAACCCGTGATTAATTTAATCGGAATACATAACCAAAATAACCACAAACGAATCTATGGTTACTCTAGTTGGGAATGCTCACACAAGAAGACTTATGGAGTTGCACAATATTTACATTAAATATGGATCAGGGAAGATCAATACTGCAGAATAAATAAGGATTCATCCTATTTTCCATCACTGTTTGCACAATGACATACAATAGACATAATCCTCGTAAGCCAAAATTCATCTTATCTTCCATCAATTATTTGCATAACGACATAATAGGTTCAATTTTTTTTTTTGTCAAAAGTTCATCGATCTTGTATCAATACTTTGCATATCGACATATAAAAGAGATAACTTTTGACATTGTATGGGACAATAATAGTTCATAGACGCAAATACACATATCCCATAACATATTGCAATATATAAAACCATAAAGATTAATACTGCAAAATCATCTTCCAAACAATTTTAAAGTTTAAATAAATAAATCTAAAAAAAAAAGATGAAAATATTGGATATAGCTATGTGTAATCACAATAATGGCTATTCCAAACTCTAGTAATCCTTCTCAAAGACAAGAATAAATTCTCATAAGAAGTTTCCTAGGAATCAAGATAAACTCGTAATGCACATATAAGATGATTTGTCCTTGTAGGGTAAAATCAATCTTTTTTTCCCGGATTTATACCAATAAGAACTACCAAAGGCGTATAAAAATATTTTCTTAACAAAGAAGAACATACAAAGTCATTAGGTCACATAAAATGATTGTGAACATTCAAGAATCTCGTAATAATGCGTACTAATTTCCATTCTTGAACTTCCTTCTTAGTGATTCACCAACAATATTCTTGTAAAAGCTACAAATGTGCTTAGAAGAGTAGTACTCCATGAATTCAAGTGCCTAAGTCCAAGATAAGTGGAACAAGTGTGACGAAACGGAGCAAAATACTCAAAACAAGAGACAAGACAAATACCAATCTTAACTCATCCAAATTCATGAATTATCATCTCCAATTTGAAGAGAATTCAAAGTGGAAGATAATGCAAAAATAATGAGGTCATTCTAAGTTCAGACGAAAAAGTTACGGCCAAGACATGTTTACCGAATATCGACGTCTACAGGCAAGTATGCATACGGGTTTGCAAACGAATTTTCGTGACCTGGAGCAGTATGCAAACGGGTATCCGTACTTAAACCCCTGGATTTTGATTATAAATGATGGTATGCACACCTAGTATGTGTACTATGAAGTCCAAACATCCCGAACCATTATTTTCAAACCTAAACATTTCAGAACCTTAAACACAGATCAAGTTAAGTAGAAATGTACGATAAGCAAGGTACATGGATCATTATAAGTACTCTAAGCAAATAAAAAACACAAATATTGCTCAAGTTTATAGACATAACTTTTTAGAAGAATCCAATCGACTTACCGAACATAATCTATGCGCCCTAATTCTTGTGCTTCCCTCACCGTATACATAACAGGGCATTCCTTGGTGAGGATGCACTTACAACACAATCAAGTTGTGTTGAGGTGAACAATGTCTTTATCACCACAAGTGAATTTTGGATTATCATGAAAGAGATCGCTTTTAGAACCTTTTACATCCAAATCCATCTTTCCAAAGAACTTTTTAAGTTCCAACATCATGGATACTGCCTTCTCCATAGTCATGGAATTTTCTGGGAGATCATTGATTTTCACACTCAAAACATCATCGACTTTCTTTGGTATCCACTTTTGAGTGTGTTTAGGAACAACCAGAACTTTCTTCCTATTACTCTCTTTTATATTTCTCAAAAGAGAATTGTATTGACTATTCTTTTGCAAGTTAGTCTTTCTCCAATTTGGAGCATCGGATCTTGTCTTCGTCTTTACGAAGTTATCCTTTTGATAACCATTATGATTGTGAAAAGGATTTGTATGACATTTATAGGCAAATCTAGGTTGATCACAACACTGATTCCTTTGCCTAAAGGTTGGAAAGTTACAACTTGTAACGTTAAGGGGATTAGTCTTAACTAGGGATGTCAATGGGTACCCATTACCCGGAACCGAAACCGGTAGAAATGGGTCTGGTTATGGGTCCTAAAGTTGGACCCATTAACAACTATGGACTCGGCGGGTAGTTACCCGATTGGACCGGATTATGCATCATTTTATTAAAATTATAACTATTTTTCTAGTTTGGGCTTTGATTTTTTTGAATTTTTCATTTTCCCTCAAATTTAAGCTTTATTTAGTACATAAATTAATATATAATAATAAAATTTTATAAAAATAACTTAGATCAAAGCCAAAAAGGGAAAAATATCGAGTTTTTGAAGTTTTTTTTATAGTTTTGTTAATACCCAACGGGTATCCGGAATTTTTAACGGGTCCGGTTCTGGGTCCACAAATTTAAGAACCGGACCCGACTTTTATAAGTAGGGTCCGGGCCTAGTGATACCCGAGAGGACCCGGATCCATTGACACCCCTAGTCTTAACATATGATCTTGGTTTTACAACTTCTTGTGATGCCAAAACAAGAACATCATGAAGTTTCTCATTCCTTATATGGAAACGATATCTCCTTTCCAGGTGACATTTATTTCCGCAATAGTGGCAAACATAAGGAATGTTCTTACCTCGATCCATGTGTGCTAACTTTGGAGGTTGATATACTTTGCTCTTTTGAACCTTAACTGCCGGTGAAGGTATTTCACTTTTTCCATCAGTGGAAACCTTTTGTTGAGAATAATCACTAGGCTTTAGAAATTTTACCTCTTTGCTAATACTTGGAGCATTTATTCCCTTATAGCCCAATCCTCGTGTAGGGCTGTCAATGGGTACCCATTACCCGGAACCGAACCAGAACCGGTAGAAACGGGTCCGGTTCTGGGTCCTAAAGTTGGACCCATTAACAACTATGGACCCGGCGGGTAATTACTCGATTGGACCCGAATCTAAACGGGTAATACCCGTTGGGTAACCGCGGGTAATAGGTAACCGGTTATGCATCATTTTATTAAAATTATAACTATTTTTCTAGTTTGGGCTTTGATTTTTTTGAATTTTTCATTTTCCCTCAAATTTAAGCTTTATTTAGTACATAAATTAATATAAAATAATAAAATTTTATAAAAATAACTTAGATCAAAGGCAAAAAGGGAAAAATATCGAGTTTTTGAAGTTTTTTTTATAGTTTTGTTAATACCCAACGGGTACCCGGAACCGACGGGTACCCGCAATTTTTAACGGGTCCGGTTCTGGGTCCACAAATTTAAGAACCGGACCCGGAACCGTTAGGAACCGGACCCGACTTTTATAAGTAGGGTCTAGGTCCGGGCCTAGTGATATCCGGGAGGACCCGAACCCATTGACAACCCTATACTCGTGTATCACGATGATTTTTACTTGATCCTAGCATAGTGGTTAATTTGCTTGAACTAGTATTGAACTTTTTCAAGTCATCTTCCAACATCTTGATTTTATCAAGAGCAGTAGTTGAAATAATCCTCAAGGCATTTTTCTCGAGCGAGAAAAGCGCTTTCTCTGTCATCAAAACTTGCTTGTTGAGAGTTAATCCTTCCTTCAGTTTCTGCAAGTTTCTCTTCCAACAAGAAGTATTTTTTATATACACAATCACATTCAAGTGACTTTCTACTCATGTTTTCCTCGGTATCTTTGAGGATCGATTCGCAAAAGCGATTCTGACCATAAAGACCACCGTAGATCTTTTTCAATTTCTTGTTTTCTCGACATATATGGGTCATAAAAGATGTGACATGAGAAGTTGTAATCTTCTTCATTTTTAACGAATCCAAAAACTTATCATACTCTGAGACATCCTCATCAACATATCTCTCAATATCTGAATCAACTTCATCTGAAAGTTCATCCAACTGTTCTTCTAGGAGTGTTTCCTAATCAACAGTTTTTACATTAAAAGAATGTTTAGATATTGACTTTGATGTGACAGTTCTCTCAGGTGAATCCAAGCTTTTAGAATTATCTGGTAATTTCTGAACTGGTACGTTATTAGAGATATACTCGTCCATAATCAGATCGCTACAAACACAGACTTATAAGGTCTTTAATGTGTTTTCCGGCTCTATACCAATTGAAAAAGCGGGGGTCTAACAACCTCACCCAATATTTCAATTAGCAATCTGTATGGACTAACTCAAATATACTTTTAAGAGAATCAACTAGACAGTCAGACTCAATCTTAAATAAAAAGTATATCAAGGAGTTAATATCTCTATCTCTCGATTTGATCTATACTCAAGCAAATAGAAATCTGCGAGTCTTTATCAAATACAAGAGATATAAACTTGGATGGTACCAAAGACTAATATCCGAGGACCAATCATTTTCCAATCAACAACCAAAGGTTGGATTTCACAATTGATCGATACAACTTGTGATTTTCAATTATATAACAAAATATAATTCGGAATAGAAATAACACAGACACCAGATATTTTATTAACGAGGAAACCGCAGATGCAGAAAAACCCCAGGTCCAAGTCCAGATTGAACACCATATTGTATTAAGCCGCTACAGACACTATCCTACTACAAACTAACTTCGGTCTGGACTGTAGTTCAACCCTAATCAATATCACATTGATTCAAGGTACAGTTGTGCTCCTTATGTGTCTGATTCCAGCAGGATACTACGTACTAGATTCCCTTAGCTGATCTCACCCAGAACCAAGAGTTTTTATGACCCAAAGTCGAAGACTTCAATAAACAAATCTGTATCACTCAGAAAAGCCTACGATAATAGATAAATCTGTCTCCCATGGATAAACCTGTGAGTTTTATTTCGTCTTTTGATATAATCAAGGTGAACATGAACTAATCAATAACCCAGACTTATATTCCCGAAGAACAACCTAGAATTATTGATCACCTCATAATAATCTAAATCGTATGGTAGAAAAACTAGATATTGCGGAATCACAAACGATGAGACGAAGGTGTTTGTGATTTCTTTTTATCTTTCCCTAACGGAGATATAATCTCAAGATAATTATTTAATTGAACTCGTACGATAGAAAATGGAAAGATCAGATCGCTCAACTACAAGAGAAGTAGTTTCTCCTGGCTTCACAATCCCAATGAAGTCTTTAAGTCGTTAACCGACAGGGTCTCGAGAAGAAACCTACGGTTAAAGGAGAATCGACTCTATCAAAACCAACTAGTATCACACAGGAGGTGTGGGGATTATTGTTTCCAGTTTCTAGACGTCTCCTTTGTATAGTTTTCAAATCAGGGAAGTTACCTTGCTAACAAAGCATTCAATATTCACCGTTAGATGAAAAACCTTATTTATCCAAGCTAATATCTTTCAACCGTTATATGGAAACTTAGCTTGTCACACACAAATGAAATGTATTTTATTTAGGTTTGAGTAACCTTACCTAAATATGTACATTTGGTTGGTTTACAAATAATTAACCAATGGTTAGCCATATGAGCACTTTCATATCAACCATATTCATCTTCTTCACAACTAGTTCAAATGACTCAAAAGAACTAGTTGAAGAGTTTTTCAATTGCTTAGATATTTATACATAAACACAATTGAAACAAAATAGGTTTGATTCACTTGAATCAATTCATGAACAATATATCCACGACTTGCAAAGATTACATTCTTTATTGATTTATTGTATAAGTTCATGAGCTACCAATTTGAGAAATATAACCATCTTGGGTACACATACGGGTATGCGTACCTTAGCTACCGGATTTGAGTTTACAAACTCAATAGAAATTTTCGGTTTGATAACTTCTGTGGGTACACGTACGGGTATGCGTAGCTAAGGTGACTGGTTTGACAGTTTGCAAACTTACAAACTCAGCAGAAATTTTTAGTTCGAAAACTTCCTCCAGTACGCGTACCCAACCTGTCTCCTTCACCAATACCGCATGCACACATATGCACGCACTTGGTTTCCGGTATATGGATTTATACATAATGTGCGAACACACTATATATGCTTATGTCCATAGGTGGTTACGTAATCTAAACTCTACATTTCAATCATTGAAATATTCTTCTATAATGTTATAATAATCGTTATTCACGACTATTGTCATCAAAGATATTTTCAAGATTGAAATGTCATCATGATTTTCGTCACGGGTAAAGATGAAAAGTGGTTAAAGTGAAAGCTTACCAACACATATTTCGAAAAAAACATAGGAAAGTGAACTCGGCTCGAAATAGAAAATGTGTATGTATGAAAACTATCATACTTATATGACTGTTGTCTCAAGAGTAAGAGATAGATAGACTTTTGAGTGCTAGATAAGTTCAAGTCTACATATACCTTTTGGTCGGTTGAAGTTCCAATGGTTCCTTGAGTAATTCTCTGTCTTCGTAAGATAATCGCCATGGAGACTGGAGCTCAAGTATACTTATCTATTCTAGGTCGAGACTTAGTCATTAGTAGACTAGAAATCAAGATGTATAGTTTTGATCACTAATATTGACAAACATGCTTGAGATAGCAACGCATGCTAGTTCGACCGAGCAATGCTCTAACATATGATACTGCATGTATTAGAAGCTACCACTAGAAATAATTTCAACATGTTACTCCAAACATCCAATAGAAATATCATCAATAGTGACCTCCACCATACATCTGTTAAATAGTTGATCAGTTCAACAACCAATAGATGATGCAAGGGCCTCATGCTCAAGGAATTTCAACTTTACTTCACAAAAAGTAGTTGTTCAAAGCTAAATTCACTACACTACACCAAATACAGGATTTTGTCACAGGGCATATTTGTTACTAAAAAAAATTGTAACATATATACGCTGTTAGAGAAACGATGTGATATTAATTGTTATCTTTTGTTGTAACAGTTTTCACTGTGACAAAATTTGGTTATAGTCATATTTATAATCTGTTACATTATTTAATAGTAACAGTTAACTTAATTTTAGAATAGCGACATGTGGCTCATTTGTCACAGTAATTATAACAGATTTAACTAATATTCTAACTTTGCAACAATTCGGTGATGACACGTGTCTTACACCGCCAGGTTGGCAACTATTTAGTTTTTCCACGTGTCACTTTTTCTTACTTTTTCTTCCTATGGACACCAGTTATATTTTTGTCACTATTATTATAATGTTTAAACAGTTACTCTCATTTGTAATAGTATTAAGTTGATGACACGTGTTGTTTTTCTTCACAGTTTTGGTCACAGTTAAATCTGTGACAATTATTTCAATTACAATTAAAAAAAATGGATAGTCCAGGTCATTCTCATGGACATGTCCTTCTAGTTTACAGGCCTGCACAATTAAACCTGAAACAAAGGCCTACAATACAACAACCAAACCTGAAACACAGGCTTACAATCTTGTATTTTTTAATCCGTCAAACATTCTCAATTTGCAAACTACAAACTAGCCGCAATTTACAATTCATACATACACATTTACAAAAGAATCATTATATTCATTATGAACAAACAAAAAAACAAATATAATTGCAAGTAAGAAAACAAACTTCCTATGCACCAAAAAATAAGTGTTTGAACAAACAAACAAACAAACTAATAGACCTTGTGAAAAGGACCTTAGCATTTGAGTGTGCCTGGAGAGTAGAATTAGTACCGAATGCCCTACACAGATAAACAAAATAACCAAATCAGTATAAGAACAAATGCAAAAACAACTGACCAATCAGGGGACATCCAATATATATAGACAACACAAAGATTTAAGTAAAAAAATTAAATTCAAAGATGCTCTTTCTTGATATTTCCATTAGAACTGGGTGCATACCACAAATTTCACATTGTCGGGGTATTAAATTTTACCTCTCACATCTAAACACAGAGAAACCCAGTATTTTTAACCACTACGTAATAAATCTAACATGTGGTGAGCAACCAAACATGTGAGAGCCTATGAAAGACTTTATCTATGACGTGCTTGAACACTTTGGTTGTGGGAGAGAATTATATGTTTTCAAGGGTATTAATTTCAGTTGTTATCGATAGTATATCAGTAGAATCGTTAGATGTCTTGAGTAGTTCATCAGTACCCCGCTTAATAATCTCATCAACATGGTTAATCTCACCAACAGTTTCATGTCCGTGACTACATTCAATTAAAAACACCAACTCAAAAATACAGGACAGGTGAGTTTACCTGTTATTTTTTGAAAATTCTATAGCTTTTACACCTCCATGCCCATCAAAAACACAAACAAAACCTCCCTGCAATCTAACATGAATACATTTCCAGCAATTTTTCCATCCCCCCAAAATGACCCTGTAACATGAAAACTTTTTTATAAAAGCTAGCTCCCAATGACGCCTAACTGATGTACAATATACTTTGTATACTTAGAATCGCATGAAACTGACCCAGTAGATTTTAGAGATTTGTTTGACTTGCCTCCACTTGCAGGGGTCTTTCCTCCCTTGGGGTAAGGAGTACTTTGACGAACAACACCACCTTTTTTGCCATCAGCACCTGCAAAAACGTGGATAGTTACAGAAAATTAGAACAAATAAGAAAGTGACAGCAACATAACAATCCAACGAAGCAAGCCAAATGAAAAAAGATTTTCACCTGACTTATGAGGAGTTTCTACTTTAACATTTTGTCCAAGAGTGGACTTCTTGTTAGCAAATTCAACAAGTCTCTTCTTTCCCTATAAGAAACACATAAAGTTATGGTTGGTCAGCAATGACAAATACAGAAAACTCTTAGTTGGAAGTACTAAAAACGCCGACATTCTTAGCAAAAAGTAAACCACAAGGTTGGACAATGCCTGAAAAGCAAGGGTCGTGGATAACACAAATTATGAGACATGATCAACAACAAAGAAAATTTTGAGAATATTAAATTACTCACTCTTAACACATCTTTATGTAGATATGATGAGAGCATATAGGCTTTCATGAGCGAAAGAGATAATGACATTGTACATGCAATCCTGAAGAGTGATTATGTAACTAATAGGGCTTATTCTTATCACTCTTGAACATGTCAAACTTACAGGAACAATAGAATTCAAGTCCACAATAACATTCGAGTCCACATTACGAGCAATGCCAACAACTACAGCTCATGAAAATTAAATTACATGATCCTTAAAAGAGCTTCATTGTTGTTCAACCACCTAGACACATTAATATATTCCGATGATATAGCTCCCTAAGAGATGCATGGATAATGTTAAAACCTTGGATGCTTGAATATTGAGACCCCGATTCCTCTACCACCACTAATGTCACAGTTGATTCTCCTATCCCAAGTGCACTGCAAATGAATAACTTATATTCAGCCACCCACAATAAAAAAAAAAGCCAATAAAGTCGTATCTACAATTATAGATGTCACAAAAGACAAATTATATCTTTTATTTTTGTACAACTATTTGTCAAAGACTAAAGAGTTCACCACACATAAAATACAAGGATGGAGCACGGACATTTGAAAATAAATTATACTGCCACCTCATATCTAAACAGAAATAAGGATTAAGGAAGCAATTATTACCACATGAAATTCATAGAATTAATATTTCATTCACTGAAATTGAAATCAGAATTCAACAAAATGATTCATAAGTTAATGTGACTGGGATAAGATATTTCTAACTTCCTCCTAATATTGCGCATCACTAGCGCGTTACACTAAGAATTTAAACACAGACCACAAAATCCACACATCCCTGTAGGTATGTGCTATCGAAAGAACTAAATGACTCGACCACTTACATAGTCCCATGAGATTAAATTGTCTTCCAAAGTTATTGCATTATTACTAATCTAGTATAATGACACTTATTACCAATTTAACAACTTTAAATCAATTGAAAAATCAACTAAGATAGATAAAAACAAAACACAAGTGTGATAAAGATATTACCAAACAAAACCCATATAAATCCTTCTGTTGTGCTCTCCTGCTTCATTTTTTCGAATATGAATAACCACCATATGCTTCTCTTTCATAATCATACTTACGCCACGACTCCGAATTCAAAAACTTCCTCATGAATTACTCTTGTGTATCCAACAAAAAAAACATAAAGTTTATCAAGACATTTAGATACTCATCAAAACTCTCTTAGTCATTTTATCAAACAAATAAACTGCATAAATAAAAATGGGTACATGTTCATAAACATCAACATCCAACTCAGTACTACACATAGAATGAAATCCCTAAAAATATCAAAGTCCTCAAAAATAAACATAATTTATTAAAACTCTAAATTTGAACATCATCATCATCATCATCAAATCCTTTATCAGAATCACCACATCCACCATTAATAAATCATCCAATTCATGAAAAACTACTACAGCTATCACCACTACTACCAAAACCCACCTCTTCTTATTTATCTCTTGTCAAACATTCTTTTGATCATTCCCACCACCAATAACAAAAAACTTCATATCCCTGCCACTTAAATAGATCCTCAAATCATTTCATTAAAAAGAAATCAATAAAATCTAAAATCTCTTTAAAACAATATAAATTAGAAAGAGAAAGTGATTATACCCTTTTCTCATTGAGAAAGCTACGGATCTAGATCGTACCAAATTAACAACAAAGTAAAACAATCAAACCCCAAAGATGATCTAGGTTGTACCAAATTATAAATGAATTTTGAAACCCTAGATTCAAAAATCAGATCCAAACTAAAAAAATAAGAAGGAAAAGTCAGTAATGCAAAAATATGGAAATAAGACTATGAAAATAGAGAAATAGAAAAAAAAGAAATGTTTTTCTAAACCCCTAAACATCAAAAAGATGAACAAAACCCTAGGTTTCAAAAGATTAATAATACTCATAGGTTCAAATCGTGAAAGCAGATTCAGGATTCAGTGAGTAGCATTCAGATCATTGACAAACTCTCATTGAAATAGGCTAATATATGAAATTTATCATCATTAGACCTTTTAATATGATTTATATACAATATATTTCCGATAAGGGTAATTCGGTCATTTTTACAGTCTCCATAATATTTAATGCACATATTTCCAATAAGGGTAATATGGTCATTTTCACATTCTGTAATATTTACTATATTTATTTTTAATAAGGGTAGTTTGGTCATTTTCATAGTCTTCATAATATTTCCAATAAGGGTAATATGGTCATTTTCACAATAGATAACATTTACTTTACTTATTTCCGATAAGGGTAGTATGGTCATTTGCACTGTCTCCATAATATTTATTCCACTTTTTTCCAATAAGGGTAATATGGTCATTTTCACAATAGATAACATTTACTTTACTTATTTCCGATAAGGGTAGTATGGTCATTTTCACAGTCTCCATAATATTTATTATTGCAGTTTGTTCCAATAAGGGTAATATGGTCATTTTCACATTCTGTAATATTTACTATATTTATTTTCAATAAGAGTAGTTTGGTCATTTTTACAGTCTCCATAATATTTATTGCACTTATTTCCAATAAGTGTAATATGGTCATTTTACTTTACTTATTGTCGATAAGGGTAGTATGGTCATTTTCACAATCTCCATAATATTTATGGCACTTATTTATTTTCAATAAGGGTAGTTTGGTCATTTTCATAGTCTCCCTAATATTTATTGCATTTATTTTCAATAAGGGTAATATGGTCATTTGCACAGTCTGTAATATTTACTTTACTTATTTTCGATAAGGGTAGTCTGGTCATTATCACAGTCTCTGTAATATTTATGGCACATATTTCCAATAAGGGTAATATGGTCATTTCATAGTATTTAATATTTACTTTATTTATTTTCAATAAGGGTAGTTTGGTCATTTTCCCAGTCTCCATAATATTTATTGCACATATTTCCAATAAGGGTAATATGGTCATTTTCACAATCTGTAATATTTACTTTACTTATTTTCGATAAAGGTATTCTGGTCATTTTCACAGTCTCCATAATATTTATTGCACTTATTTCCAATAAGGGTAATATGGTCATTTTCACAGTCTTCGAAATCCTTATTGCACTTATTCCGATAGAGGTAGTCTGGACATTTTCACAGTCTTCGGAAGAAGCAGATATTTTTGTCATGGTTTTGTCAACAAAATCGAGAGAAAAGGTTGGTATTTGTCCAAGTCAAATTTTCTACAAAGTCATGACTTGTTGACTTGGTCTTTATCCTGTTTTCTAATATTAAGAAAAAAAAAAAAAATCAATATTATTTTTAGAAATTATATAAAATTGTTATTTTGTATAAATATTGCGAAAGTAGTGACAAACAAAATCCTAAGTGTTACTAATTTGGGGTTGTTTTAGGTGTGGTGAAATTTTTGGGTGGAAACATCATTTTAGATTATAATTGTGATTGTCTGGATAATTGTCAACAAATATTATTGTTACTAATAAAAAAAATTATATTCCTAATCATTATCACGAATACAAAATTTAACAACAGTTGTAATTGTTGCAGGACTTATCACAGGTGTATCAGTGACTGAAAAATAAACTGTGACAGGTAACAGGTTACACTGTGAAAAATCCTGGTTTTGGTGTAGTGCTAACACTGATATAAACAAAGGTTTAACCCAGCTCTGACACCAAATTCAACTAACTTACCATAGGTTGTGTACAATAGAGGAGTCACAATTTAGAACTAAATTCTATCCTATCACAATATCAACCTGTAAAATGAAATCCCGCCAATTTGTTAATCTCCTTATAATTCACCATTACGTAAAACTCATATCAAATTCAATGGTTCTCCCAAAAATATAGCTCAAGGGACATGAAAATCTATCCAATTCAACCTAATTCCTAGCTAAAACATCATTACCCATATTTTAACAACCTAAAAATTTTCATTTTTTTTTGGTAGGTTCAAAAGAAAAATTATACCTTTAGGTGGAGGAGGTCCTCCATTGTAATCAACAGGGAACTGAACTTTTATCTTCTTCTTCTTCTTACAGCAAATAAACAACCATAACAGCCGCACCACCAATAACAACTCCAATAACAAGACTTGTTGATATTCCTCCTCCTCCAGAATCTGGTGACGACGGAGACGGCGGTGAAGGTAGGGATGACGAATAACAAGGGTGTGTATTTTTCTGTAAACAAAATCAACAAAAACTAGTGAACACCCAAATCAGATAACACAGATACATAAACTTTAGGTTAAAAAAAAACCTAAATCAAAAATTAACAAAACCCTAGATCCGTAATCATAAACAAAACTCAATAATCATGGATGCACAAATCAAAAGGCAACTTTACAACCCAAAATCATACGAGCTCAAACACTCATTTAAGGAACAACACACACCCATATGTCTCTGTTCTTTAAGAACACTAACCCAAAAACAAGAGAAAACAACACGGTCTGTATGAAGTTTCTACAATGGCCATTGATCATTATAGGTGTACCAATTATGGTCATATCATTAGATGGTTTTGATATCATTAGCACAGTCAATCCTAATTTCAATCAATCAACTTTAAAAATCATGCTGCAATCGATTGGGGAAAAAAATAAAACCTAATTTCGAAATTCCCAATTTCAACCAGAAACCCTAATTTCAGAATTATCAATCATCTCAACTTTACTTATAATCAACAAAACAACATGCATGATTTGATTTTAACAAAAATAAAAAATGGGTTTACACTACACCAAATTCCTGGATTAGTAACAGAGCTGAGCCGTTACTAAAAACGGTTGTAACGGCTCCTGGACGTTACAAAACGGGGCGTTATATTTTTTTCGTAACGGTAATGTAGCCGTTACAAATTTGGCTGTAACGGCCCTTCGTAACGGCTCTGTCCTGTTACTAATCTGCCACGTGGTAACATCTGTGGGCCGTTACTAATTTTTTCGTAACAGGGACATCGTAACATCTTGGAGCCGTTACTACGTGGCAGTTTAGTAACATGCCGGAGCCGTTACTACGTGGCAAATTGAAACGATTTCTAGCCGTTTCGAATTTTTTCGTAACAGCAAAAAATTACTGCCAGTCAACCTTGACCTGGTCAAAATTGGTCAATAGTGACCAATTTTGACCGGTCTCTGACTGGCGATTCATTTTCTCAGGAAATTAGTCGAATTCTAAATTCAATACCTGCATACACATTCATCATCCACACTCAACAACAATTTCTTCAATGTATTCATATCACATTCATTCAACTCATATCATATTTATATTACAAAAGAACTGAAATTTCTCTAAGTACCAAACTTTTTGAAATTTCTCTAAGTACCCAACTTTTTTTCTTCTATTAAGTATCAAAATTTCTAAGGAAATACATGGAAGGGTTCCAAACTTCTAAGGGAACACAAAAACTTACTAACTTCCTACAAAACAAAACTTGAATAACCGCAACTTACAAATCTTGAAACTGCTTTGTTCTCCACCCTTCCAGCTAAGCTTTATATCCTTTGCAGGCTTGCTTTTATTGAAAGCTTGGGTCAGTGAGAAAGTGAAGAATCGAGAATTGCATACTCTCTCGAATACAGCTGCAGCTCCCATTCCCGTGCCTGTAGACAGTAAAGAACACAATGGTTATCATACCATATGATCTGAGGCAAACACCCACACAAATTATTACCAAGAATGTCGGATCAAATTAGTACCACCCATTTAGAGGAAGAGAAAAAAATACGAATCATACCAATGCACATGAATATCACTCCAAATCGGCTATCCTTGCCTCGCCGCTTCATCTCATGCAAGAGAGTTACAACGCAACGCGCTCCTACAATAAAGATCATGTAGACTGAGAAACATGCCAAACCTATATAGTTTTCTTCTCAACATCACAAGCTATATACCACATTTTACTAATAAAAGACAGTTTAGATTTTCGGTTTCATAAACCAGGGCACAAATAAATACCTGTAGCACCAAGAGGATGCCCAATGGCCATAACACCTCCATTGCCATTCAATTTTGCTGGATCAAGACCCAGTTTGTTACGGCAGTATACAAATTGGGACCCAAAATCCTGTAGAGAAAGTGCACATAATTACTTTGATTGGGATCAGAATCATTAGAAACAACTTTGCATTTAAATTTTAAAGCTTCATTTAAGGAACACCAATGAAAGAAATCAGCACATTTATGCTACTTCATTTATTTCAAAAAGATCAATATCATTAAGTTCAAGACCAGCAGCCTTCAATGCAGCTGGAATTGCAACAGCTGGACAAACACCCATGACATCGGGTTCGACTCCAACAGCAACAAAGCTCCTGCAAGAGTATCTACACACCTGAATACACCCAAAATTGGAAGGCCTTTCTGCATAGCTAAACTTCTCTTCATAACCAGAACTGCTCTAGCGCCATCACTCACTTGACTAGAGTTTCCTACATGCAGAAAAAACTTTGATTAGAAATGACATGTGTATAGTATCAGGGAAACATCTTAGTTAATAGTAGCAATGTCCTTCCTCAGACCTGTTGTGGTGGTCCCGTCCTTTTTAAAGACGACCCTCAACTTTGCCAAATCTTCCAATGTTGTGCTTGGTCCTCAACTTTCCCGATCAAAATAGTAAAATTATGTAACTCAAGACTATCTAGTGTGTCCCCCTAATGAATTTCACAATATCTACATTGATAAACACCAATGTTAGATAGAATTTCAAAATGGTTTTACTGGTTTTAGTGCTGAAGAGGGGGAAGCAGATTTTTAGAGATTTAATAATCAACAACAACAAGATTAGTTTTACTTTTCTTTTTTTGAACACACTGTATTTCTGTTTGACATTATAATAAAAAAGCCATAAAAGTTAAAGTGAATGTTACGTAGCAAATTTTTTAGAGATTTAATAATCACATACCAAATAGCTTTAACTGTGTTTTTTACGTACAGGTGAATATCATGTAGATCATTTTCTTTAAAGAGATTAATATAAAACCGAAATCCCTCAGCACTAACATCTCCGCACAGAAGCCATGCATAGACAATGACAAATGAATCAGTCTTGATAATTCAAAAAGCGCAACATAAGAAAAGTTTGGTTAAGTTTATCAAGGGATCCAATCAATACCTTTTATTTCATCTGTTAGAAGATGCTCCTTCCCTAATGTCGGGGAAATTCCTAGAGTCATTGCAGCGTCGCATGCACTTACATACAATCGGAGGGCCTCGGGCTTCAGTACAAGGGCCTTCATTCTTGCAAACACCTACAAGTAAAAGCATAACTGTTAGACAAACAGGATAGTGCACGACAAAGAAACCAAACCAGTCAATTTCGAACAAAAGGGGAAACTTATTGGAACCTGAGAGTATGTAAGTTCAAAATTTTCACCAAAAAACTGATCTATATTATACAGTAAAATATGGATAAGCCAGTGAACGGGGAATACCTCCTCATTACCGTGGGACTCATTCTGGATTACCATCACTCCGCTATCAAATTTTTGCAGCATTACTGGGCTGTTGATAAAGATAGAAACAATAAACAAAATTAATGACAAATAAAAAATTCATATGCAACTTGAGATTGCATGCCAAATTTTATCCTTCCAATATGTGTCACCAGAATATCAACATTCCCATATTTGGTTCAAAGTCACAGCGTATAAAAAGATGGCTGCATTGAAACCGGTTCTTTGTGCATACACATTAAATGAACATCTATAAAATGAATACATGTTCCTCGGGCACGATTGAAGAGACTGGAAACATCTATTAGAGCGATTTGTCATACCCCATTTTCTCAACACAACAAGACAGGCAAGTAAAGTATTTCTAGTACTAACTGATGTCATTTTCACACTTTGATATCTCTTCAGGTGAATTCTCATGGAACCTTCTCAACGCTTAGAGTACTCACAGCAAAGATAGTTCAGTTTACAAATGTAACAATAGAACTTACTGAAATGCTTCTAATTGGATTACTACTTTGACACAGTGAGTACAATTCTATGAACATGCTTCATATATAAGTTATTATCCAAAATACACAACCCAAAATGCATTTATATACACAACATCTGAAATATATCACCTCAAGATTTGTACACAAGAAAACATAAAATGAGGCGATAGATTTTATTCTTCCAACAGTCCAGCATGGAACACTCACTCAAGCCATACGTAATAATCGCCTTCTACGGTGTTTTCAACTGAGACTAAGAAATAAATCTTATAAAGCACAATCCAACGCTATTTGATAGAAGATTAAAACCAATGTTCCATTAAGATAGTAATGCAGTGAAAGTACTCATAACAAGTAAAAGACAGTTATCAAAGGGAACTGGAAATTTAACACGACTTTCACAAGAAAATGTACGAATATAATTCCTTAAACAAAACATAACACGGAAGGGAATAAGAATGACAGTCAAGCATGATGAACATACAATTAGTTTCCCCAATTACAATAGTGTATACATACTAATGCACATCTCGCGCTACTAAAGACGATATAAAAGGTATAAGTAGCACTGCACATCTCGCGTTACTAGATACTATCACACATCTCCCGTTACTCAACTTAGCAATAACTTGTGGGGATAAATAGACAATTATTACGAGGAAACCATAACACATCCATCACAAAAAATACCCACAGAGCATATATCAAATCAAGTGACTACAGAATATCATTTAATCACAATTTTAGTTCTTCTAAGTTAAAGGTATACTCAAAGTACACAAGCGAATCACTTATTGGATACAAGCAACCATGTCCAGAATTTTGGTACAAAAGACTACCCGAGCTTACCTTTCGTACTCCACATAATGACCCTAACTCACCTTAGCCATCTCTACAATTCATAAGAAGCAATATGCACCTAATTCAAATAAACACGACAGGGCATGTCCACTGAAAAATCAAAGTTCAAATACATACAGAACTAGTCTCCTGCGGACATGTTTAAGTGATAGTCTATGTACGAAATCAAGAAAAACTTAAATCAATTCGGTAACTATAGTTAGAGCTTCATTTGATAAAAAGTATCCTTAAGATACTTCCATTTCTATGAGAGTTTAAGTCGCTTTCAAACTATTCTAACACACATCCCCTCCAGCTAAGCATTTCATCGAGCAATTGGGTACCATCCCTTTACCTAAATCTCAAAACAATTGAAAAGGGTTTAGCTCTCACCTTAGTTGATTATTGAGATCCAGTTAAATTTCTTCTTCTTACTCAATCCTCAAATAACCCACCTCCCCTGTTCACTTTTCTGTTTTTTTTTTCTCTCTTAATCTCCCTAAAACTTCAAATGCCCCTTTTCTTCCCTCTTTTCCTCTTCTTATCTCACGGAAACAAAATGGGCTACAGGTGTTAATAATTTATTGAAATTTATACCTTCCAAGTCTTCAAAATTCTTTAAAGTTCTTCAGGACTTCAAACCCTGAAATGAAATTAGAAAAAATAAATCGAATCAGTTCATACTTTCAAACCATAAAATAGAAAATAACATACAACCCTATCATTAGTTCAATTTATTGAAACTTTTACCTTCAAATTCTTCTAACTTCTCTGCTACTTCAAAACATGAAATGAAATCAAAAAAAAAAAAACAAATCGAATTAGATTTATATGAAGAAGATTAACAAAACGAAACTAAGATGAAGCAAATCGAATTAGATTCACGGAATAACAAATCAAAAACTAAAAAATAGATGAAATGAAACCCTAAAAAATAAATCTGTTGTAAACAGATGAAACCCTAAAAATCGAAAAACTTAAGATGATTAACACTTACACAGATCGATCATGATCGATGATTGAAGGTTATAGAAAAGATTAAAGAGATTTCTGAGATGGTTTCTAGGCTAATACGAATTTTGTGATGAAACCCTAGTTTCTTCGCCTGAGATGAAAGAAAAGAGGCAGGAGGAGAAGAGAGAAAAAACAAGAATGAAAATGAAATTCGATCTTGTCGATTCACAGGATATTATCAAAATCACGCATGTGACTGGCACACGCATGGGAGGAAAAATCCTCTAGCTTTACTTATCGTGGGTGGAAACATAACACCACGCATGTGAATGGCATGCGCACAAACTCTAGGTGTGACGCCCCAAGTGTTACCAAGCGTGTGACTCGCACGCCTATAAAAAAATTTGTAACGGCTTAGATCTGTTACGAAATATTAAAAATTTATTAACGGCTCAGGCTTGTTACGAGTTTTTTGTAACAGCCATTTGTAACGGGAATTTTGTAACGGCCACAAAGCCGTTACGAATTCCTGTTACGAATCCTGGAATTTGGTGTAGTGTTAGGTTACTTGCTTGTTTTCAATCTTGCAAAAGAGTAAAATACCAAGAAGAAATATAACGTGTGACAGAGAGCAGACTTAGTAACCTATATCTATACCTTCGTGGTTAGAGAGGAGATTTCTGAACAGACATGCACCGATCTACTAAAGTCTGAAGCTCTAAGGTCTACTGTTCAGCTGAAACGAACCCTAAAATTGGATCGATCTTCTTTTTCTCTTCATACATCGAAAACCCTAATCGTGACTTACTTTGCCGTCACTCATCACTCAGATGAAATAGTATTTGTGGAGAATGGGGAAAATGAGTAAACTAATCTTTACCGATTACTCTCTAACTCTTTCTATCTTTTTCTCCATCGATCTCTTATTTTCTATCTCGATCTCTTTCACAAAAAATATTACAGCAGTGGCCATCTGGGGAGAAGAGGAGAGGAGAGAAGAGGTGAGGTGTTCTTCAGGAGGAGAGGAAGAAAGAGAGAAACAGATAGGAATAGGAAATCAGAGTTCTAGTGGTTAAGAGAGGGTTTGGTGATACAACCAAGAATGAGTTAAAAAAAAAAAAGTGAATCCGAATGAAAATGATGGACGGACAATGTTTCGTTTGATTTACTCATAAGGATTAAGAAAAGATCTTGACGGGTGAGATTGTATTTGGGATGCTCATACGGATTGAGAAGCATGTGTGTTTCTCTTTGTGCTAATGCGAACTCATGTATTCGGTTTTATTATCAACATTCGACACGAAAAAAAATCGAAAAAAAATATTAATAAATTTAGGACATTGTTATCGACATTCTGATATAAAAAAATCCAAAAAATATATTAGAATGAATCGGGAAAATTAAGGTGATCAAGGATTGAGAAGTATGTGTGTTTCTCTTTGTGCGAACTCATGTATTCGGTTTTATTATCAACCTTCGACAAGAAAAAAAATCCAATAAAAATATTAATAAATTTAGGACATCGTTATCGATATTATGATATAAAAAATACAAAAAATATATAAGAACACTACACCATATTGGCCAGATAGCAACTCAAATTCGCAACGGAAATATAGTTGTTGCGAATTTCTGTTGCTAAATATTCACAACAGCCAGATACAGTTGCGAACTTCGCAACTGCTGCTGCACAGTTTCTATTAGCAACTGTTATTTTTTCACGCATGCCGGTTACGCGTGTGGAAGCAAACACCTGCAAACACTTGAGAGGTATGTTTCCTCCCCATAACTGCATTTTTATTTTGAACTGGAAATATTATTACACCCCAATATCGTTCGACGGTTAGATGTTAATCAAAAATACCAAGGGTGGTGATTGGAATTCTTATCTCATTATTATCGATCCCACATAGATTCTCTTTCAGTTTATCTTTCTCTCTTTTCCTTCTCCGATTCACTCTAGCCTGATACCTTCTTCCTCTCTTTCTCTCTAATCGGTGGTGAGGAAATTCTTGAGCTGATTTCACCACTACCTTTTTTTTTTCTTCTTCTTCTTCTTAAATCTTGAGCTCTTGTTTACTCAACAGCTGAAAACCTAGATCCAGTATTTCTAAATCGTTATCTAGGGTTTCAATTGTAGAGATGAGCAGGAGATTACTTTGATCGATCTACAAAAGGATGCAAATTGGAAATACATGTAACAAATCTCTTTCACTATATTTGATTTGATTTTGATGCTCAGGGTTTTCTTTGATGAAGAGAGATTTGATTTGATTTTCATGTTAGGGTCTTCTGTATATTTCATAAATCACGAGTTCAAACTTCTTTGAAAACACCATTGAATCGATCAAATTTTATTTTCCTTTGCATTCATTCAAAATAGAGAAGAAAAAACAGAGAAGTTTCATCAAGTAATGTTCTTCACATCTCTCTACTTATATCTTTCTTTACTTTCATTTCTATGACTTGGTTTGGTGTTTCTGTACATGGGTTTCATTGTGTAAAGATATGGGTTTGTTGTAATAGTGATTTGTCATGCTAATTTGAACTTATTCAGTTGATTTTAAACTTCAATTTTGTGTTTTCTGGAAAATACTTAAGTGCACATGAATTGTTTCATGATTTGTTAGACAGAAGGTTCTAATTATTGTTGTTCTTCACATGAAATTTTGGAGTAATTCAGTGTTTATACCGGTATTGAATAGGATAGAGGTAGAGGTGGTGGTGAAACTGGTGCTGGAGCAGGTTTTGTATGGACTTAGGTCTCTATGAAATCTTGTTAGTTGTCTGTATGACTAGGCGATGAAGAGTAGTAGCTCTCAGAAAACTTCTACAGGTTAGTATGATACCCTAGCTTTTCTTTTTCATTGTGTTTTTGTGTGAAAGAGCAATGGTTTGTATTAGTTGATTGTTGAATCAGTTTCTCAAATTTTGTATTATATATATTCGAGTCCGAGTTAGCTGATGTTATTCCTGTCGTGAAAACCTCAATTGGAGGTACACGGATAATTGGGCGTCTTTGTGCCACACTACTACTAACCAAGGTAAGTGAGGAGTGAAATAACTGAGTAGTGAAAATACATAAATACTGATGATCAGTGAAAATATAGGTGCTAATTAGCTTGACTCAAATGTGTAGGAGCACCAGCTTAAGTGTGGGATATCAAGTAATGTGGACCATCATGACATTGCTATCGTTGGTGGAGGCATGTTGGAATTGCTCTTGTTTGTGATCTGTGTAAGTTCCATTACTGATGAACATTATGTTAACTTCTGTTTGGAATCCTTGATATGTTGAAGTATAATCTAGTATACTTTTTAAAGTATCATTAAAATTAAGGCACTAGTTAGTTCAACAGAAATACTGAGTTACTCACATTCCTACTTGAGTCATTATATGAAGATAGGTTGTTCTCTTGTTTCAAACTAGTTGAAGCTTCATGAACTTTCTTTGTTTTACTTCGAATTTTAAGGTGGGATTCTGTAAACGTAGAAATGGTTTCTACAAAAAAATCGTAGTATTGCTAAGGGGAAAATAGAAAATTTAAGTTTGTTATTATGAATTTTAAATTTCAGATAATGAGTCATTTTTATTTTCGGACTTTCTAGCAAGCATTCCGTTGACAAGGCATTTGAATATTGCAATAATTGATAGCAACCCCGCTCTGGGAAGGATAGATGGAATCAAGAAAGGTGAACTTCCTGATCCAAGGGTCAGTGCGATCACTCCCGCCACAATGTCATTTTTCAAAGGTATTTTATCTGATGTACTAATTAAAAAGTGTTCATTTGAATTGTATATTTCTGTCTTTGGATCATTATTCCACTTAATAGTTTTCAATTGTATAAATTCATGTGTATTAATTAAGGATAATCTACTTTGCTTAGGGAATTTATTATTTGCAATACTGAATTGGAATATTGCTCAAGGGGACGCTTTCATGGGAACTTACCATGTTTTTAGCTTCAGTTTCGTGTCCACTTTGGTGTGCCTGATCGTGGAAACATTTTATAATTTTATGGAATCTTATTGTCTAGTGTTATAATGCTACACTGTGGAATCGATTGATTTTGTTGCTTAATGAGCCTAGAACACATCAACAAGCATCATTTCGTGAACATGGAAGTGTAATCTTATGTTTAAATTTGTCTGAATTTCTGCAATTCTGAGGCTCAAGGAAAGAAGACAAAAGAAAATTTCATCTATTTTCCTGTGTTACAAGGACACGGACACGGTGTCGGTGTGTCGTGTCCAATACGTTACCTTGACACGACAACTTAAAAAAATAGAAAACGGGGACACCGGATAGCGAGCATAGAAAAATACTTACATATATGTATATGACTAATAAAAAAGCCATTAGAAATACAGACTCCATTGATATTTTTACGTATCTCCATCATCTCATAGATATAGCTGTAGTTGTGGGAGAATATCTCCATTTTTGCTAAAAAAATCTAATGGAGATCAGTGGTTAGTTTCGGGAGTGTCTCTATTTTTATTACTAGAGACAAAACTTCTTATTGAAGCTAAGAAAAAATATGTTTATACTAAAGATGAAGGTTCTTATACAAGTTAGAATGAAGAAAACATTTTCTTTCTTAGTATAAATATGTAAAAAATCTATAGATGAAGTGTTTTTTAATTTTATTAAATATTTTATTTTTATCTTGGTAATTGAGGTGTGTCCTGTGTGTCGGACACGAGTGTCCGTTCGTCGAGTGTCGACACGGCATATTTACAGGGACACGGAGTGTCCTTGTAACACAGCTATTTTCTTATTATCATATCCTGATGGAAATACCATATCTGTTTGGCTAGTAATCTGCACTCTTGTAAGGAAATGATAATTATCAATAACAATTAATGTGGAAAATTATGGAAAAACATGAAAAGGTCTTGGAGACATTATCTCCACCTTTAGGCTTACTGCCTAATGCTGTTGCTTAAAGATGCTGGAAGCCTGGAATATGTTTTAATTGTAGAAACACATGAAAAAGTTTTGATTGTAGAGACATTATCTCCACCCTTTAAACTTACTGCTGAATCCTGTCATTTAAAGATGTTGGAAGCCTGGAATATGTTTCCTTCACCGAATGCTTAATATTGTATTTTTATATGTATTGTATCATTGCCTTTGAATAAGCTATCTATTTATTTGATCATTTCGACATATGATTTTCTGATAATGGTTGAGTTAGTTTGGTGTGCTAGATAACCATCAGTGGGGCTTGTATGAGGAACTTTGATTATCACTCCTATTTTATTGGTTTTTTTATTGGTGTTCAACTTTGCAGATGTGGGTGCTTGGCAATATGTTCAAGAACATAGACGTGCAATTTTCAATAAGATACAGGTGATCATAGGTGATTATGTTAGATCTTATCTTACACTTGCTACATTTTGATTCCAAGAACTGATTTATCTTTGACATCAAGAACATGAAGAACTGTGGAGGAAAATTTTCTTACGATCTCATTGTCAGTTCCTGGTTTTACTTGGACTTGTTAGCAATTATCCTGCTCAGATGCTGCGTTTTCAATAAGGCCAGCTTTCAGTAATCCCCGATTTCCGTGTGTTCTCTTTGGGGAAGTCGGAGAGGCCGATCCGTGTCTCAACGAGTTTAAGCCGCGCTTTTCACCATTAGTACCAGGCAAGATTCTAGAATCTTTAAGTGATTGCAATCGGTCAAACTCATCATCTTCTTTTGGTACTATCTATTCTAGTGACGAGACTTGATCCATGAATTCTCTAACTTCTCTTCCCTCTTTGTTACTCTTTGCAGCACCCAGCTCTACCCCGGAGACCCTGCAAACTTCAAGATACTTAAAGTCTCGGAATACAAATCAGCATCAAGGTTAATCTGAAGTACCTAGAGAACTTTGAAGTACTTGAGTTAGTTTGCTAGTTTGTTGTCTTTACTTGTTATCATTTTGTGGTTTAGATAGATCTAATGAATTCTTCAATCTTACAATAGATAGAATTTTGATGTCTTTCACCGTATAGTTGGGGAATTTTAAGTTTAAGAGTGTAATTGTGTTTTACCTATTCAGATTTACCTCGGTGAATTTTGGGGTACCGCCACTGTCATCTCCATCTCGAGATCTTATAGTTACGTGGTCACATCTAATTCTTAAATGTGATTCAATCCAATGCTTGTAGATACATATTGAAATGAATTACTACGTTTTGAAATATTTTGTGCATCCTCTTATTAACAAGAAATTTGTGGATGATGCAGTTGAATCCAACAAAAGATTTGAATGGTCGAGTGTGTCAGATCTGTCGAGATACTGTCGGGATTACGGAGAAAGGCGAAGTCTTTATTGATTGTGATGCGCGTGCATTTCTGGTTTGCTGACCCAATATAAAAGACTCAAAAGGTTAGCTTTTCTGATCTGGTTGTTATTTCTTAGATGATTTTGATTTATTTTTATGTTAGAGTTTCTATCGTTTTTGTTAGGCTTTGTAATTGGCAGGCTAATAAAGATTGTAAATGTCAGGGTCCAAGAGTTGAGAGAGATGATAAAGAGGATGATAGTGGTGCTGGTCAAGATGAAGTTGCAGCTGCAGGTAGAATGATTGGCCTGAGATGCAGTAGCAAGTTGCAGGAGCTGAGCTGTTGAGTGGAACTGGAGTTGTGTTTGAAAGTTGTGTTTGAAATGCAGTTAGGAGATTAAGATTGAAAGTCATGAGCAGATGGTGTTTGAAACTGGTGCTGAGAATATGATAACAGGTGGTGAACATAATGAATGGTTGCTGCAATGGTTAGTTTAAATTTAGAGATGCAGTCAAGGATGAGATGCTGGTGGTGCTCTAATTGGTTCTGTCGAGGCAGTGGAGCAGGTGCTGTTGTGCAGTGGCTGTGAGCTAATTAATGGAAGATGGTAAGTACTGCAACACTTTTGTGTCCAAAATTGTTTTTATCATGATAGTTGTTAGAGTTCGACACTAAACTAAGTTAGTCTTATTGAAATCAAGAGTAACTCTTATGTATACCATATGCAGATGAAAATTGACATGTTACTTTTTTGCTTGCAGGTATGCAAGAACCATCCTCAAGGAGTTGTTCAGGTGATATTTAAAGATACATATGATGCTCACAAGTGTACAGAGCTAATGAATGGAAGATGGTAAGTGTTGCAACACTTTTGCATCCAAAATAATTTGTATCGTTGTGGTTGTTAAAGTTCGACACTAAACTAAGTTAGCCTTAATGAAATCAAGAGTACCTCATATGTATACCTTGTGCAGATGCTCAAATAGTTGTTTACTTCTCTTTTTCTGTGATTATCTTAAATGTTTGTTCGTATGTATGATTGAAAATATTCAATAAGCAATAGTGCATATGAGTATTTGCAGAATATGCATGGTTGCTCTTCTTGTTTTTCTTAAAGAGTTATTTGCAGAATTGATTGATTGATTGAATCTCTGGGTCATGGGTAATTGCAGGATAAAATAGAATGGGGGAAAATTTTGGTGACCAGGTCAACAAAGACATACCTTTTTCTTACTGTTGCAAAATATTAGCGACGGCTAAAAACTGTTGCTAATTTTGCACCAAGTCGGTCATGGTTGACTTAGTCCAACATTTTCGCAACTGCACTAAAATTTCGCAATTGCTGAACTCTGTTGCCATTTTTTTACCACGACTTTTTTGGGTCAGTCTACATTGACTTGGTCAATATTTAACAACTAAAGTAAAAATTTAGCAACTGCTTAATCCCTGTTGCAAGCTCTATTCCTCGCAACTGATTCTTGCAGTTGCGAATCAAATTTAGCAACAGCTACATTTCCGTTGCGAAAATTCGCGTTTCCCCCTTTCGCGACAGCTGGCTGCAGTTGCGACTCCAATTTGCAACAGCGGTGTACAGTTGTAAAACGCTCAAAATGGTGTAGTGGAATGAATCGGGAAAATGAAGGTGATCAAGGATTGAGAAGCATGTGTTTTTCACTTTGTGCTAATACGGACTCATGTATTCGGTTTTATTATCAACCTTCGACAAGTAAGAGCTAGGCCAGATCTCTTATTTGACCAAGTAAAAGGCGTCCAGTGAACCCAACATCAACAAGATCAATTTCTATGATTTTATTGTTGAAGAAATTAGCTTCAACATATCAATTGCATGAGTGCTAAATTTTCCAGAGTCATGAAAGATAAGATAGATTTTTCAGAGTCCTGAAGGATATAAATTGAAATATCCCATAATTAACAAAAATGTCGTCTTAATTGCGCGGAAAATATCATCTTAACATGACAACTTTAAACCCTTAATCTTGAAACTAAATATTTGATCTATTTTCATTCAAATAGAGCAGACAGAGAAATCTATTGTTTCATACTCTTACCAATCATAGACCAACTAGTTTGGTAGGCATGGAAAACTTGTCAATAGGTTCATGGTGTCTTCGTCATTGGTGGGGATGGAAGCAACTGCATTGAAAAATGGAAAAACAGGACAAACTTGATCAAACAAAATGATCTGACCTACTATATCTGCACTTAAATGGCTATGAAACATAAATTAGATAGGAGGTTTGAGTTGTCAAATGAATAAGAACCTGATAACATGAGATGAGAGAGCTTAGAAATCCAAGGCCTCTAACTACTCAGGGAGTTAGTTTATTAGGTGCCAGTTGAAGTAAACCAGCAGCAACCCCTAAATCTATAACTGCCTTTACCAAAGCCAATGTCCTATCATTTTCTTTCTTTAGCTTCAGGAGATATTCCTCATTCTGCATTCATTCACACCAAAAAGAATAGTGTTTGTAGGTGGTGAGAGGCAGAGAGGCCACAAAAGGTTTGGATCATAAGAAAATAATTGACTGATATTTATCAGTGTTGTTCAGCTTCTTCTCTATTTTATTCATTGAAGCCGACAATCTTCCAAGTTCCGCAAGCTTGAACAAACAATTTCATAAAGGAGATAAATAAGCATGTAAAGCATTACGAATTCTAATTTGATTTTTATATGCTCATATGTATTCCAGTAAATGCTTATGCAAGTATGCGGTGTCAAATGTATTTCACGGAACCCGTAAAACCTCCTTTTAGTTTTTTTACTGAAGAAGACTCCTGATTTACTTAGGTTAATAAGTTGGACTGAGGCCAAACTGAAGTCTTTGAACAATTTAACCAGATTTTGAAAAGTTTATTCACTTACCTTACATAAGACTAGGCAGACATATGCGAAAAGGAGATGACTCAAAGTGGGAGCCCGATGAACCAGTTTTATACTTTTAATCTTTCCAGTATTATCAGCATTTTGGATAGATCGAGAAAGAACTTCTATACAAAATAGGAAAAGGTAGGGGTGATTGGATCTCCCTGTCGCAATCCCCTTGTAGGTTTAAAAATTTTAGTGGGTGAGCCATTTAGGAGGATAGATAAAGTGGTTGTAGAAACACACTGGTGAACTATGTTACACCATTTGTCAACGATAGGGTTGCAAATAGCAAAATTGTTAAAAACTGATTAGGTTGTATTTATTAATTTACTTTTTGTTGGCTGTATTTAGTCAGGGTTACATTTAACCCAAACGTGGATTACACTTAGTCACTCCCAGTTTCTTTTTACTATAAGTAAATTAGATTTTAAATTTATTTATTAAGATTTTTTCTGAAGCAATAAATTAAGTATATGGGTGGGAATATATTCTTTTATATTTATATGGTTTTCCTTATTTCTCATCCCCATTTTTCTTATTTCCCATCCCATATCCCATAATTCCTATACCAATTATCCTAAGTAACACACATTTCAAATTTCATACTCCCTCTGTTCCACTTTAGATGATGTTCTTGAAGTTTTCACGCAGATTAAGAAATAAAGAGAGATATGAAGATTTTCCATCTATACCCTTAAGAAAATTCTTCAGACATTAATTATTATTAGTGCGTTTAAAAATAAACTTATAGTTCAAAGACAAAAACTAAGGGTGTTATTGGTAGTTTTGTGGAAAAATAAGAAAACTTTCAAGTATTGTGAAACAAAAAAAAACAACCCTAAAACATCATCTAATATGGAACAGAGGGAATATATCCTAAATCCTATCTCATGACTTTTTATTTACACCTTAAAAAAAATCACCCTAACTTACCAAAAAAACTTAGGTGATAGACCGAGTATCCATCTTCATCTCCACCACCGACCACTATCTCTTCTACTCATCTGCATGATTATCACAACCTTCATCTCCACCACCCACCACTATCTCTTCTACCACCTAAGTTTTTTTGGTTAGTTTTAGGGTAATTTTATTTTAGGGTGTAAATAAAAAGTCATGAGATAGGATTTAGGATATATGAGATTTGAAATGTGTTACTTACGGGGATAAGAATTATGGAAGATGGAATGGAAAATAGGAAAAATAAGATGAGAAATAAGAAAAATCATTTATATTTATTATTAGTAGGTAAACAATTCATTTTCCCTTATTTACCGACCAGAAAGGGGTAGAATTTCCCAGATTTTGTGTACCCACAATTTCGTTTTTTAGCAGGTCTTTCATTACGATAGATAATTTTCCTTCCTAAATTGGGGCCTAGCCAAATTAATTGGGGCCTATAGATTTCTGTCTCCCCCAACATAAAATGATAAGGGGTGTCCCAAAAATTGTAAAATTACTAAATTAACCTTAATTATTCTAACATAAATATAAATACAAAATTAAAACTTAATTAACAAATACCAAAATTATTAATCAAAACTCCAACTTTTTTTCATCAAAATTAAAACTAAATCCTAATCAATCACAAACAACAATTAATACTCAATTTATTTTTCATCAAAATTAAAACAAAAAACACACAATTCAAGTGTTGAGTTGAATCCCTTTAAACCTTTCCTTCTAAGGGATACTCTACAATGATTTACCTCAAAATCTTTAAAATCTACTCATCAAGTTTCTGAAAATCCATCCAGAATCGGTGTATATGTGCCCCATAGTAACCGATTATGTCTTTAATCGGTTTTTAATGTGAACCTACATTACCCGATTCTGGGTGGATTTGATGAAGATCAACTATAATCAGATTACATTAGTACACACATAAACTGATTCTGAAGCAAAATTCATGAGTCCTAGTTACCAAAAAAAAAAAACCACTTTCATTCATTAAGATACTCATTCCATAAGAAAGCGACAAAATATAAGCATCCGATAGATCAAGTTTTTAACATAAGGAAAATACTCATTCCAACAAATAGAGACCATCGAATTGATCAGACACGATCAATTCCTCCCATCGCCTCATGTTGGCATCGTATTTTTTTAGCCACTCCTCCGTGACCTCATGAAACCCATCTACCGGTGGTAATGGACAATCATCACGTACTCTAAGACCGATATAATGTATGTTGTTATGGTTGAATAAAACAATTCTCCGATCCTTAAGCGATTCATCCCAAATGGTGTATTTTGGTGCATATGTATAACATGATCCCTTACCAAAAAGATGAACAACGCAACTCCACGTTTCCGCCAAGATATGTTCACATAGAGGCATCTGCATCCAATGCTCTTGGGTAATTGGTCCATTCCCCTTTGGCCCTTGTACTCTAGCCACCATTTTTACAAAAATCTCTTCTTTGTATTGTCTTGTTTTTCCTTCCTTCATTATCGATATGTAAAATTCCTTATCTTCTTGTAGCCGCAAGGACATCATCTTTCTAAAGTATTGACATTAGGTTAGGTTCTCATCGTACGCCAAAATTATATGGCCTATTTGTTCCGACGCAACGTGATAACCATAATTCCCATCTGCATCCACGTCGTCGGTGGATAACACATAGGGCTTGATGATTTCGGGAAGTTTCGAGTAGTACTCCTCGAATATGGTGTAAAAAGTTCGATGGGGTCTACCTCGTTCATCCCTAGGCGTGCTTCCGTCACCAAGAGCGGCCCTTATAGTCACCATAGAACCATTTTGTCTTGATTCCCCCTTCCATGCACATAACCTTGATATTCGTGTTGTACTCGCTTGACTCTCTTGAGAAGGAAAGAATAGATTGTTTGGCCCTTGACTCTCTTGCGAAGGAGCGATTGCATCCTCATGTTGCGAATGAGCGATTGGATCCTCATGTTTCGAAGGAGGGCGTGTCCCTCTTTCTCCCTTCTTCGGTCGACCCCTTTTCCTCTTAGACGGTGCCTCTTCATTCTCTATTTGTGAAGGAAAGTTTGAAACATTTGTCTTATCTTGTGTGCTACTTTCCCTACTTCCTCCCTTCTTTGGTCGACCCCTTTTCTTTGGAATCTTAGCATCTTCATATTTAGCGTCTTCCTTCTCATGTCGACAAAGGATTCTTTTATGACTCAATAACGGGTTTTTTCCGGTTTTCATTGCAACCTTAAACTCGTACCTTTCTTCCTTCCTATCCATGTTAGAAGGTGGTCTACCCGTCGGCGGTAGCACCGTTGGTTCTCCGACCGGTACCATTTGGGGATTTGCGGCTAGTTTGAAGTCGTACAACATAAATTTTCTTTCCAATCTATCCTTTTTATCGAATTTCTCGATGATTTCTCTTCTAATATACGTTTCCACAAAGTCTTCGAGTGGATCTTCGGTTGGGGGTGGTTTGAAAGTAAGTTGCTTCCAAAACGGATCAATGATTTCAAAAGGAATTCCTTGTTGGTACTTCGCGATCATGTGACGACACGGAAATCCGAAGTCCGTCATCGTCATACATTTACATTCAATTCTTCTTCTCCCTATCTCCTTTTCCACATAATATTTGTAATCCTTCATCATAAAAATAATCGCCCAGTGAGATACCCTATAATTTAAATTTGTAATCAACCGACTATGTTCCTTGTAGCTTGTGATGATTTTCATCCTACTCTCTTCCATTTGAGCGGTTATCTTGATGATATTGGCCTTGGTGTATTCATGGATGGCTTCTTGTAATGTAACCACGGTGTTTTGGCTCCCTCGGAGCAAGCTTTTCAAACGTCCATGAGATCCCTCCGCGATACTTGTCGCCTCATTCTTGTAATGCATGTGTTGGTACGTGTAAGCATACACAAATTTTTCTTTGTACGGATCCAACAATTCCTTTAAGCAATAAACCACACATTTCTCGTAATCTTTCTTCCATAGCCCAATAAAACTCTCCAAGTGGCAATCGAACACGGGCACGGACATTGAGTGTACCATTAAATCCCAATGATGTTGAAAATCCTTCCATAGTAACCTATTCGCTTCATACTCCGATTTTCTTTTCTTCTTGTCCTCCTTTCTTTGTTCCGGAGTTAGTTTTCGAAGACGCTCATCTTCGGATTTTTCACGAGCGGTACCTTTTTGTGGATTTGGCTTTTGGATATGACCCCTACAATTACTTCTAATATTGCATTGTATGTGCCATGTGCAAAGAAAATGCTTAGCATCCGGAAAAACCACTCTAATGGCATTCATTAGTGCTTGGTCCTTATACGTTACTATGATCCTCGGAGTTTGATCGCCACGGTATATCTCCTTCAAGGTCTCTAACATCCAAGTAAAACTCACATCATTCTCCCAATCCATAAACCCCCATGCTACCGTGAAAGTTTGCTTGTCCGAAGTATGGCAAGCAATGTTCAACAACGGCATGTTGTACTTGTTAGTCTTATACGTACAATCTATTAACAAAATTTGATAGAAGCATTGTGCCAACTTGATCATCTCCGGATGCGCCAAGAAAATACGAGTCACTTTTCCTTCCAATACTTGCTTCCTAATTGTGTATCCGTGTTGATCGGCTAACCATTGAGATTGTTCCATAACCGCTCTACCATCCCATGACCTCCTCCTAAAGGATTCTCTTGCCGTGTATATTTTCCTCAAAGTGGACAAGTTATCCTTATCATCCTCCTTAATCTTCCTAAGGATGTCACTTGGTTTACACGCTTTCATCGACCTCACCGTTTCCCATTGATGTGGTTTCAACCCACAAACGGCCGCGTGTCCAATAAGATATTTCGGATCATCATGATTATGACAACCATTCAACACTTTATAGAGCTTGTATACCTTACTACCATCGGGTTTCTTGCGTGTATTAACTATAATCTTAAACGAGCAACCATACTTCTTTGATTTAGTAATATATTCCCTTTTCGTCTTCTTCACGTACAGTCTGTCCTTTGCCCAGTGACTTTCTAGCTTTCCACCTCTCTCACAAACAAGTTCCAAACGATCTTGACTTGAGCAACGGCCTAAAATTAATGCGCATTTGATCTCTATCCCCTTGTCTATGAACCATTTCTTTGCATCGTTTCTGGCTTTCCATTCCAAATCGGTGAAATAGTGGGCAGAGGTATCAGGACCCAATGGAGATACAACTTTGGGTTGATCTTCATCAAACGCCACAACAATCTACAACAAATATCAAAAGGTTGATGATTCAAAATCGGTTTATACGTTACAGTCGATTAACCCGATTATGGTAATCGGTTTATATGTGCAATCATAAAGACCGATTGAAGAAATGGCAAAATATTCAAAGTACACAATCGGTACACGTACCGCGTAATATAATCCGATTGTTGTTCACATTTCTACTGGATCATTTTTTCTCTTAAATCGGATTACATATTCACGAAAATAAACCGAATGTCAACTTTGTGTATTCTACGTGATTATTCTAGGCAAGGAATCGGATTATGCACAACACCAACAAAAACCGATTCTATTCACGTACCCATCGCGCCAAAAATTTACTACAATCGGTTTAATTGTTGATGAACAGAGACCGATTCCCGAACCAAAATTGGGGATTTTACCCAGAATCGGTTTATATCATGATATCGAATAAACCGATTCTGGTTTAAAGTTTGGATTTTTTTTTTCCTTATTCGGTAATTGGGACATGCAACTACATGTTTGTAGATCATTACAACTCATACCTGTTTATTGGAAGCATTATCATCTTCTCCCTCCCGACGAAAGTGTTCTTGTGCTTGAATAATATCCTCAAGCATCCTTTGGTTCACTTTCTCTTCTTCATTCACCAAATTTTCCAATTCGGTAGGATCTAAATCTGATTCACCCATCTCTTCATCACTACTAGAGTCATCATCACTATATTCTTTCATTTTTGCTAAGAATATCTAAAACCCTAGTTTTTCCTTTTTTCCCTCTACTTTTTTCCCTCCCAACCTTAAAAAAGATAAATGATCTTCTTCTCTAATCCAAACATTATAATCTTACTCAAACACTTATTAATTAAATAAACATTAACTTAATTAATCATCACTAATTTAATAAGGGTATTTTAGGTATTATTATAAATAATGGATAAGGGGTTCCCATAAATTACTTCTTAGTGACCTTATTTTGTCATGTAGCTATATGCCCAATTAAGTTGGCTAGGCCCCAATTTAAAAGGGAACATTATTTAAATACCCTTACTATAGGGCCCCTTCTAAAATACCCTTATCAACTTATACAAATACCCCTAAGCATAATACATTACTAAAATACCCTCTTTTGTGTAATGTATATACAAAACCATTAACCACTATTTAAAAAAAAAAAAAAAAGACTACATCTACTGTCCACCACCAACCACCACCGCCGCCAACCACCACCGCCGACGACCACCACCACTGTCCACCACCGCCAACCACCAAAACAGCCGCCAACCACCACCGCCGCTGCTGTCAACCACCACCGCCGCTGATGTCAACCACCACCGCCGACGACCACCACCGCCGCCGCCGCTGTCAACCACCGCCGCCAACCACCACCACTGTCCAACACCGCCAACCACCACAACAGCCGCCAAATCGCCAACCACCAAAACATCCGCCAACCACCACCACTGTCCGCCACCGCCAACCACCACCGCCGCCATCCACCGCCACCACCAACCACCACCGTCGCCAACTACCATCTCCAAAAGTGGAGGCAACTAGCTCAAAGTTGTCTCCAATAAATAATGCCCATATCGGAGGCAACTAGTTCAAGTTGTCTCCAAAAGTGGAGGCAACTAGCTTAAGTTGTCTCCAATAAATAATGTACAGGAATAAGTTGCAAAACAAAATAAAGGCAACTAGCTCAAGTTGTCTCCAAATCTGAGAAAACTAGCACAAAGTTGTCCTCAAAAGTGAAGGCAACTAGCACAAAGTTGTCTTCAAAAGTGAAAGCAACTACCCCAAGTTGTCTCCAAATATGGAGGAAACTAGCACATGTTGTCTTCAAAAATGAAAGCAACTAGACCAAGTTGTCTCCACATATGGAGACAACTAGCACAAGTTGTCTTCATATATGGAGGCAACTATCATAAGTTGTCTCAAAAAAAAAAAGTCACTGCAGATAATATCATTTTGCACTTACTCCAACAAAATTCATTGTTGGATAATATCATTTTGCACCTATTACCACTAGTATAAACAACAGTTCCCAAGCACACATTAAAATAATCATAGTGATTCCAGTATGAAAAGTATACGTAAAATGAAAATCACAGCTAGAATATTATCATCAGAACTTTAGTTCCCTTGTTCTGCAATCAACAGTAAAAGCTCCTGCAATACCAATACAAAACTGATTAATCCCCACAAAGATCCAAGTGCCAACCAGAACAACATCACATATAGCTTGAATTCTATGAAAATCATGGCAGATGGAATCTTCTACTATTACATACTAAAGCATCTCAACATAATTATACTAGTAAAAACCAACACAATCCTTATTAAAGATACTAACAACGACATAAACATTAACTACCTACAAGCATATGGAAGAGAATCCAAAACCAAAATTCAATATAGAAATAATAGATACAACTTGTCCCCAGAAAATGAAGCAACTAGCACAAGTTGTCCCCAACAGTGGAGACAACTTGGTCAAGTTGTTTTGAAAGTTGGAGGCAACTTGATGAGGTTGTTTCCAAAAATCTGAAGCTTAGTAGTAAAAGGGCAAGCTAAAAATGCAGCAAGAAAAAGTACCAATCACTGCAATTCCATCTCATTCACTCATTCCCTGGCTTCAAATACCTTTTGCATCTTACAATACAAATATAAACTGGTTGGCCATCCTTATCAATTCCATGATGCTCTTATATAACTGCGATAAACACTGAAAACAATAAGAACCAAAACGATAACACGAGTCCAATTATTTTTATAAAATGTGTAGACTATTGTAATCATAATAATTCAACCAGAATGGTGTCAACAGTTGGCTAAAATTACAAAGAGAAATCCACCTTATCGCTACACCACCAATGCTAACAACAAACCACTAGCTCCAAACAGCATCACCACTATGAACTAAATATTCTATAAGAAACTTGAATAAACTAAAATAATATGCCATGATATAGGGATCCTAGAAATTTGTCAGCCACATTACTGAATCAAAATGCTAAAAAAAAACGAAACAACTCTCATAAGCAAGAGTTGGTACAGTAATATATTAATGGCTTTTACACAAACCATGTCCTGTACATGTCAGTTCATTATCCCATCCAAAACCCACTACTCAAATACACTACGTCACTTGTAATCCAATATTGCCAACAACAACATTAACTAATGCAACTATAGTTGATGAAAATCAACTTTACTAACTATTCGTTTTGTCTCTCTTTCATTCACTCACTTTGCATCATTTTCATACAAAATAAAACAAACCCATTCTCTCTTTTCTCCATTTTTATCACACTCATTCATTTGAATCTCTAAACTCCCAACATAAATTTACTAAAACGATAAAAGAATCATAACTAAAGTACCTTTATTGTGAATCTTAGGATGCTGCCTTAACCTGTGCAAATGCTGCATATATTAGAACATTATCACTGCTCTTTGCTTTCGAATCCTTTCAATTCTTCTGTTAAGCATATAAGAAATCCATTTTAATTCAATAAGAAATCAACTTCTAGTCAACAATCAATTTCTTAATGGCTAACATTAAGTTACATATCAACCAAACCCATATAACCGTATATAGAAACATAATAATTTCATCAGTAATTTAGGAATCAAGATGTATAGTCAATCAATTAGCCTAACTATACTAGAATTAACAACAAAACTAACAACAAAACCAAATTTAACACATCTAAATAATTCTAGAATCCCTAAATTTCTTAGATTGAAACAAACATCAATCAATTAGCCTAACTATACTAAAGAATCGGTAAGAAATCAACAACATCGTACTTCTTAAAACAGAAACTACATCAGTAAATTAGTTTTTGAGCTTATATTATTTAATATTAAATAGAAATCACCATAGTCAGTACAGTTGGGAAAGGAGTAGGGAACCACCATCATTTGCATTTCTTCTTTCAATCGCCACCATCACCATCTCCCAACCACCAAAGTCACACCAAATCTCCACCACCACCCAGAAAACCAGAACCGCCACAATCTCCCTCGCCAATTTCCTCATCCACCCTCAACACCATCAACAATAATAACAAACAAATAATCACAATACCACCATTATTTACGAGCATAAAATGAAACCAGATAAGAAAGACAATCTCCTAAATCCCCTTTGATCTCTATCAACAATTTAGAACCGACGGAGATACAGATCTAAAGAGATAATCGATCTCATTTTTAGATTTGTTTGTTCTCTGTCCGGCGACGATGAATCTCAATATTGGATGTTGCAGTTGTTGTGGTGGTGCGATTTGGAAGTGCTAGTAGCGATCGAGATGGTGGTGGCGGATTTAAGCCAGAGGAGGAGACTGTGGTGGTATATTTCATTTGTTGGTTTCATCGAACAAATGAAGAAGAAGAAATAAACGATGTAAGAAGTTAAAACAGGAAGTCAACAAATTGTGATTTTGTTTTGGACTTATTTTTTACCCCTTGAGGGTGTTTGTGCAAGGTCCATGGATAATTGGAGCATAAATAACATTCCCACAATTTAAAAAGGATAATTTGTTATGAATGAGTATAGTAAGTACAACATATATAATGAGTGAAAATATATTTTTTTATGTGCTATTTATAGGTAAACAGTTAATGTTCCCTTATTTACCGCTTAGAAAAAGGAAAATAATTAATGTCTCATATCATGTGTATTCCCATTTCCCATATAAATCAATCTCCTCCGACTCTTGTGTCAAATACCATGTGTGTGTAGTATCTTTTGCTTTCCGAAAAGTACCAAATAAGAATCAGATTAATAATGTCGAAATCCATGGTCTCGACCAATTGCTCACAGATTCTGGTTATCCTCCTTTTTGCAGTTTTAATTCTAGAAGAATTAGTTGATGGTGAAACCATTCCAAATGCAATGAACAAAGCAATTATCAAGACTATTAAGGTAAAAAAAATAGTTTACATTCGTTTATACAATTAACTCCACCCTTAAGCCTTCTTTGATTAGAACTCTCTGTATATATTTGAAACTGTTTTGATTACCACGTGTTCCAAACCTTTGGTGATCTGATTAGCTTGTTGTTAAGTGATTCGATCCGTAAGTGATTCTTGAAGTGATTCTGGTTTTTAAGTGATTCGATCCGTAAGTGATTATTCTTTCCGTAAGTGATTCTTGAAGGTAAGTGATTCGATCCGTAAGTGATTCTGGTTTTTAAGTGATTCGATCCGTAAGTGATTCTTGAAGGAATTCTAGCTTTTCTGTCGACATTGGAGTTTATCATGGGTAGTAAAAAGAGTATCGGCATTAAAAGAAAGCAAACCGAACAATCAATAGTTACATATCCGAGTAACAATAAGAAAAACAAAAGGGAAATGATAATGATAAATCTGGATTCTCAGCCAAAAATCTTAAGATTCGTCGGAACCGGAAAGCATCATCAATATATCAATTTCCTGTGGATCTGGCTGAGAATTTCGTTTGGTACTAACCAAAGGAGTATCGTCGACTCCGACTACTATGAAATCAGTGGAACAAAAGACCGACTGAATAATTGGAGCATCATCAACATCAGGTGTTGTAGTATCGGGAGAAGATTGGGAAGCAGTAGGACCGAACAAGGAGTCAATCAAACATTCAGGGGAAGGCTGAACAGGAGTATCGGGAGCATCGTTATTTGGATAGTAGTCGTTATAATCATCATCGGAGAAATGCCCATACATCTGATGAACATCATGAAATGCATTCAAATAAGATGCTTGAGAAACAGCGGTACCGGCAGGATGTACATTGAGAGTTGGAGGGTTACTGAGATAAAAATGCTGTCTATCAATGAGAAATTCTTCCCTCATCTGGTTGGTTACAAGAACACCATGAATATATCTGGCCATAATAGAAGGAATGAAAGGTGGTTTAAAAACAAGCAGTGTGAAGGTGGAAGACAAACTCAAGAACGAGGAATTTTTATAAGAAAAAAAGAAACTGACGAGGAATCAAAAAGAAGCTCGAATAAAATGTCACATATAAACGGTTTCCAAAAGATCTACCAAACGAAGAATCTCATTGTTTCATTAATTTCTGGCAGATGCTCCGGCAAACAGAAACCAGCAAATTTCTCAGTGTCGGTGATGGTCAAAGTCATAAAAAACCGGGTCTCATCTTCTTTGCTTGTTTTTTTTCAGGTATCTGGAGGTCCAACGGGTTGGGCTGTTTATCCGGGATATCAACATTTGTCTGGTTGGTGGTGGCAGTACTTAGACCAAGCTGAGCTCTCGGGGCAGGGTCATTCGGCTGGATGCGGGTCATTGGTGATAAGTTTTCATTTCTGTAGAGTCTATTCAACACCTATAGCCTACAATCTTTTAACAGCTATCAAGAACAGTGTGAATAACATAGCTTATTTTAAACTAATAAGAGACATATGGTCTTTTCAAGCTCTCAACAAAAGCAACCACCCCAAAACCAACACGTATACAATAACCTACCGGGTCACTTCAGCCCACGCCTATAGTAGACACGACCATGCTTCTTGGGTTTGCGAAAGTGGATTTTTTTTGAATAGTCAGATAAATTTCAGAGGAGTACAACACATCAGCCACCGTTTGAAAAACCATCAGAAAACCAGAAAAAGTCCACGTATTCACAATACAAAAAGAAACAAAAATATAGAAGATAAGCAGACAATGAACACAAAAAAAAAAGCGGTGCTCAGAAAAACAAAACCATCAAAAAAACCAGTTAAAATTTCAGAACAAAAAAGTCAATCCGCAAATTAAAAGAAATAAGGGGTGGTTGATTGTAATGGCGAGTAATCGGATGGAAGAGAGATCTAAGTTAACGAATCAAATGGAGGAACAACTGAACTTTCCTGAGGATGAAACGGAGTTGGTAGTGATGAACAAGGCATTCCTAGCAAAGGATGCAATAGATTGGCGAGTGACGATGCTAAGCAGAATTTGTGTGAATCGGGTTATCCTGCAGTGGGAGTATACCAATTTTGTCAGGGCTAATTGGAGACTAACTAGATCAATGATGATCTCCCCTTACAAGCACAAGAGGTACAGATGTGTTT
Source organism: Papaver bracteatum (assembly GCA_023529315.1). Lineage (NCBI taxonomy): Eukaryota > Viridiplantae > Streptophyta > Magnoliopsida > Ranunculales > Papaveraceae > Papaver > Papaver bracteatum. Next base: position 254,864 of record JAJJWX010000439.1, read on the forward strand.
TCATACTCAAATGTAAAAATGAGTCTGATTTCCATAAGATTACGGAATTCAAAGAGTGGGTATTCAAAGGAGATTTGGTAGTAATAGCAGATAATCCAATTAATGGGAGACAATCTGATGGAAGCTTGGATTTGGAAATTGGAGGTACTGGGGAGGGGTCTGGCTCAAAGCTAGCAGAAAATGTGGAGGAGATTGGAGCTGGAGAGAAGGAAAAACAGAACTTTTCTCTCAAGCAATTTGAAAACAAAAGCAGTCCAAAATTACAAATAAAGGACACAATTATGGTTGAAAGGGGTGAGAAACAGACAATCACAAAGGGGGATATAAGTGGAGAAGGTGTTAACAGAAGCATTCAATTGGAGTCAAATGGCAGTAAGGGGATGGAAGGAGAAGGCATACCAATTGATAAGAACAAAGGAAAATATATCCTAATAGGAAAAAATGGAAAAAGATATGATGGTGGGCACAAGTTGGAAGCTGAATTGTAAGCCAAAAAGAATAGTAATAAAAGAAAACATTAATGTATAAAGGAACACAAAAGAATCAACAAATACTCAAAATGGCAGCACTGAGAATACAGTTCACAAGGCAACTCAAAGTTTGATACCTGCAGCAATACTCCAACTAGAAAAACATTTGATTCTCAATCACAATACAAACAAAGTGATTAGACCAAACCAGAAAAAATCAGTCCCAAGTAAGCAGGGAGCAAGAGGGGTGAAAAGGGCGGATCATGTTTCTCCTCTAGCAAAGAGGAAACTGGTCCTAAGTGAAGATGAAGAAATGGTGGAAGGTAATAAGAAGGCTGCGACTGATAAGCAGGAAGATGTAAACCTACTTCATAATGGGTATGATTTCAACCAGAGACTAAGGAGAGAGAGGAAAATAACTAAAAAAATCAAGCAACCAGAAATACCTACCCAAACAAGTATAGACTATACAGAAAAGATCGCAATTATCAACAATATGGACTCGGAACGGCATGATGAACCGGCACATGAGAAATCAGCTAGGGAAATACATGGCATCATGCAGGCAAACCCGGATAGGCAACCCAGCCTTGGGCACCAGGTACAAACTAATTTCGAAACTCTTTACCATTACTTGAAGTTTGTTTGTGTTCTCAACATTGGCATAAGCATAACATTCAGTCTGATTAAGGCATTTAAATTCCACACTTTCAATAACCATTACATGCATCATGCTGGTAATATCAGGATAATATCTTGGAATTGCCAAGGTATAGGAAACCCATTAACTCAAGATTATCTCAAAGACCTAGTCAGAGAAAAAAACCCAGAGATATTGTTTTTGTGTGAGACAAAAAATGTAAGGAGTGTTGTAAATCCAATAATCTTAAAGTTGGGGTACAAGAACTGTTTTATTGTAGACCCGATTGGTGGTGTTGGGGGGCTTGTGGTGGCATGGAAATTGGGAACTGATCTAAAAGTGAGAATGTTTTCCAAAAGTCTTATAAATTGTCAGATGAGAGATATGGTGAGTGGAAAGGAAAGCATACTTTCTTGTGTGTATGGCCCATCGGAATGGAACGAAAAATACAAGTTCTGGAACTTCATGGCACAGATGAGCAGTAGCATGAACCAAGAATGGCTAGTCATTGGAGATCTTAACCTCACTCTAAAAGAACAGGACAAAAAAGGGGTAGGAGATTTTAAGAAATCGGAAGCAGACAAGATTATTTATTTGTTAGAAATGGCTGATCTGACTGACCTGGGGTTTGTTGGGTATCCTTATACCTGGAGTAATATAAGGAAGGATGAAGCACTCACTGAAGCTAGGATTGACAGGGCGCTAGCTAATGGTGATTGGGTGGAAAGAAATAGTAATGCGACAGTCACTCATTTGATGGGGGTGGGTTCAGATCACATACCAATCATGCTCAACTCAAGGCAATTTCAAAATGGAGGAAAAAAAACCTTTCAGGGTTTTGGGTACATGGCTGAAGGAACAAGGCTGCAAGAACCTCATAAAGGAGAGCTGGAACTGCAAGGCAAAGGGAAGTAAAGCTCATAGACTAGTTCAAAAGCTGAAAGGAACTAAGAAGGAGATATATAGATGGAACAAAAACTCTTTTGGGGACGTAAACAACAACCTGACGACAGCAAAAAACAATCTGATACGAGCAAGTTCAAACACACACCTTAGGAACAGAAGCAATGTCATTAGGGAATGTGAGAAAGAGGTAGAACACTGGTACAAGGTGATAGAAAATTTTTGGAAGGACAAGAGCTGTGAACAAGATGTCAAATTGGGGGATAGGAATACTGCCTATTTTCATAGGAAAGCTGTAAACAGATACAGGAGAAATAGGATAGAAGCAATAAAGGATAGTTCAGGGAATTGGGTGGAAGGGAGTAGGCATGTGGCTGAGATCATGACAGGACACTTTAAGAAAGTTGCAACCACTACTAACCCTGACAGGGAGAGTAACTACCTGGAGGATATTAGGCCCATAATCTCTATGGAGGACAACGTGCAGCTAACTGAGATCCCAAATTTGGAAGAAGTGAAGAGTGTGGTCTTTTCCATGGAACCTGATAAGGCACCGGGACCAGAAGGTTTCACTCCTAGGTTTTTTCAGATGAATTGGGAAGTAGTACACAAGGAGGTTTTCAATATGGTGGAGAGTTTTTTCACCACAGGGTTCATTCTTAGGGAGATAAACAACACCTTCATCACACTAATTCCTAAGATAGAATACCCTCAAGCTGCTAGAGACTATAGGCCAATAAGCTTAAGCAATATAATCTACAAAATCATTTCTAAGTTATTGGCAAATAGGTTGAAAAAGCTGCTCCCAAACATAATTTCTCCGTATCAAGCTGCTTTCATTCAAGGTAGGCAGATATCCGATAACATTTTCATAGCTCATGAGATGGTTCATACCATGAGAGCAAAAAGAGGGAGTGATTTTTTGATGGGTTTAAAGATCGATATGTCGAAAGCTTTTGATAGGGTAGAGTGGAACTTCTAGATAGGATTCTAAACAAGCTAGGGTTTAGCAGTCACTGGTGTAAAATGGTGAATCAATTCATTAGTACCGTGTCGGCTTCTGTCCTTTTAAATGGGGTGCCTTGTGAGCAGTTCACCCCAAGTAGGGGACTGAGGCAGGGAGATCCGTTATCTCCCTACCTCTTCATCATTTGTATGGAGGTGCTATCAAGGGCGATCTCCAAGGCCGAGGAATTGCATCTTATTCATGGGATAAAGGTGGGACAAAATGCCCCTCCTATATCGCACTTACTTTTTGCTGACGACTTGCTGATTTTCAGCGATGCAACTAAGGCTGAGAGTGTTAACATTTTGAAAGTTCTTAATGATTTTAGTTCCGCATCTGGTCAGCTAATCAATCTAGACAAGTCAGGCATTTTCTTTAGTCCTAACACCCACCAAAACACCATAAACGATGTCATTAACACACTAGGTGTTAAGAGAATATCTCTAAATGACAAGTATCTAGGGTCGCCATTGTTCACTCATACTTCTAAGGTCAAGTCCTGCGAATTCATTTTAGATAGAGTGGGTGGAAAGCTTCAAGAGTGGAAAGGAAAAAATATGTCTTGTGCAGGAAAAGGTGTGATGATTCAGGCATCTTCCTCGACAGTTCCGATGTACCAGATGAATTGCTTTTGAATTCCGGTGATTGTTACTGAAAATATAGATAAGATGCAGCGTGATTTCTTTTGGGGAAAGGATGGAAATGGAAAAAAAGGGGTGTACATTAAGGCATGGATTTCGGTTTGCAAACTAAAGAGTATGGGAGGAATGGGATTTGTAAATCTTAGAATTTTTAACTCACCAATGTTGGCCAAAGTTTGCTGGAAATTGTTGCAGGAACCTAAGGGACTGTGGGCGTCTATTTATGAAAATAAGTACTTCCCAGAGACAAGTTTGTTGAGTAATAACTACAAATGCTCTGACAAAGATTCTTGGGTGTGGAAAAATCTGATGAAGGAGATGGGAAAAATAAAGGAAAATGCTGAATGGATCGTAGGAGATGGAAAAACAATTAGAGTGTGGGAAGACATTTGGTATCCACATCAAATAGAGCTACTTGTAGAACCAAATGGTCAATGCCAGAAAATAACAATGATGGTAAGAATTCAGGACCAGTGGAGGTGGGATGAACAAAAATTGGGCAGTTACTTTGATATACATACAAGAGATAAGATAAGGCAAGTTAGGATAAACAAAGGAAGAAGAGATGTGTTGAGATGGAAGCTGGAGAAAAATGGGAGGTTTACAGTCAAGTCAATGTACAAAAAACTAATTCATAAAGGGAAACTAGAAGATATGGAGCTGAAGAAATTCTGGAGAAAGGTTTGGAGAATGAATACAATCCCAAGTGTGAAGACTTTCATATGGAAATGCATTCATTCTATTTTACCTTTGAATGAGAGAATCGCCAGGATTCTGCCTTACATCAACAAGGTCTGTCCCGTGTGTGGGAAGGAGGAGGAAACGTTAACTCATGTTTTCATGGATTGTGAATTCATCAGATCTGTGATAACTTATTTGGGTCTTAGCCTAGAATTTTATACTAACAACCAGTCGGATTTCCATTGTTGGCTACATGACTGGTTTGACAGAGGAGGTTTAGAAGAGCTGGGGCACCTTGAGTGGGAAGATATCATGGCAATTATATGTTAGGAAATCTGGAAGACAAGATGTGATATAGTGTTTAGAAAAATTAAACCGAATCCTCAAACAACAGGGTACAATATCACCAGAATGGTCAATTGTAGTAAAAGAGCTAGAGGAAATGAAGATCAGGTTTCCGAGATTCGGATTACAGCTAATAGTAAAACCCTACTTACTAACTTTCTAGCGGTTAAAATTAATATAGCTATGAAGGCCAGGAATGATAGAGAGGTAGGAGGTTTAGCTCTAATTCTGTCTGACCATGCAGGAAAAATTACTCAAGCGCGATGTAGGTGCGTCGAAGTAGGGACCGAGGAAGAACTGGAAGATGCAGCAGCTACCATGACAATACAATGGGCAGGTCAGCTAAATCACCCACGAGTTGAAGTTGAGAGTGACAACATTAAAGTCCTTGAAGCTGTTAGAGTGCAGGTGGAGAAGATAAAAACAGATAAGGCAAGGTTGTATGCAGGCAACAACAAAAACTTTTTGATATGTATTAGGAATCTAACGGAACTCAGTCTTGTTCCGATGTCTGAAAACTACTTGGCAGAACGTTTAGCCATGAAGTGTGTGGAACAAAATATGTGTAACCAGTGGAAGGAGCCACTGATTAACTCTCTCTTGGTATGCCTTCTACAGGAAGGGGAAATTTCAGGGTATGATATGTAACTTCAGGGTTGTCCCTGGTTTATTTATTAAAAAAAAAAAAGTTTATACAATTAACTATTCCTTCTCAACATATTCATACGTTCATTACTTTTTTACGGTATAGGTTGACGAAGATGAGATTATCGATTGTCATAATATCTACAAGCAACCTTCTCTAAATCATCATTCTCTCCATAATCATTCAATTCAGGTTTAATAAATATTTTTCTTTTTATATAAACATATATATGTATATCTATGTAAAAAATAAATGTTTTGATTTCAATCTATAAAGATAATAACTTTGTTTTCATTGGAATATATGAAACATATGAGACCAAGTATGAACCCGAAAAATATAAAATTAGATAATTTCGGGACATTACAACTTACACGGACTTGGCATAAGTATGGAGCATGTCCACAAGGAACAATCCCTATACGAAGGAATATAAAAGATTATCGTCCAGCACTTTCACGCAAACATCGACTTTCAAAATTTTCTCATTCTAAGGCATCTAATACATTAGAGCCAAATAAGGTGACGGACGACCATGAGGTATACTTATAAATAATAGTTTTTAAGAAAAGTTTTATTAATTTGTTTTGTTAGTATACGGTGGTTCTAATAAGTTTTTAAAATCATGGGTTTGTATGTGCTTAAATATTTTTATAATACGCGGTAATTACGGTGCATGGCAATTATCTAGGAGGACAAGCAAAAATAAATCTTTGGAATCCGGTAGTGGAAACACCAGTTGAGATAAGTGTAGCTCAAATCTGGGCTTTTGCAAGTGCCGGTTCTGACGGTTTTAATAATATTGAAGCTGGATGGGAAGTAAGTTACCACCCCAGGTTATATTTTCATAATTCAAGTTTATTTAGCGTAATATTAAATTTTGATTTGTCTTTTTAATTAGGTGTGTCAACCGAGATATGGTGATTATCAGACCAGATTCTTTATATTGTGGACTATAAGTGTTATTACTCAACAAAAAAATCATCTGATTTTTTTTTTTCCTTTTTGATATCAGATCATAATTACAATATATTATACTCCCTGCACTAAGACCAATTAATTAGAAGTTATCTTAAGGGAAAGATATGATTTCGGAATGCCATCTATTTCTGTTCAATGTCATTTAATCTTTATTGGTTTTTTTGTCAGACTGATGGCTACAGAAACAGTTGCACCAACCTCGAATGTGAAGGTTTTGTACACATATCTCCGGATATTGCTCTTGGCTGCAATTTCACAGAAATGTCCACTTTCAAAGGAGACCAAAAAGATGCCACCTTCAGTATACACAAAGTAAGTGGAAGTAGTGAATGTCTCGCTTACATCGTTTTTCCAATTTTGATCTAAAAATTGGCATTGAATATTTCTACAGGACCCAAGTAGTGGAAATTGGTGGGTACAAGTACAAGGTATTTCAGTGGGATATTATCCAAGTTCTCTATTCACCCTATTATCAAAAACACCGGCAACAATGGAATTCGGTGGAGAAATCTTTAATGAGAGATCTAAAGGACGACATACTATTGCTCAAATGGGTAGTGGTCATTTCCCTTCGGAAGGAGGTTTTGGTGTATCCAGTTATTTTCATCATCTCCAAATAATTGATGAAAATAACGAAGCAAAAGACCCCGAAAACGTTGAGACGTATGTGTCAAATCCAAATTGTTATGATTTGAAAATCGACCCCAAACATACCAATGGTTATGGGTTTTATTTTGGAGGTCCGGGTTATAATGGTAAATGTCAATAATAAAGATATGAACCTGCCTAAGTGGTTAGCTGCTAGTAGTGGCCACCCTTGATAAATTGTTAGTGTTAGACCAAATGGATCGAGTCTGTTGATTGAGTTTTTAGTTTTCCTTGTTAGCCATTAATCAATAAAATGCTAAGTTAAAGGGTGTTATCATCTTTTTTATTTTATTTATATTCTTATTATTAAGTATAAACAAGACGGTAGTTATTGGAGGTTATCAATTTCTCTCGTCTGTTCCATTTCTCTTATACCAGATCCATACACATGATTGACAACATTTACGTTCTAATAGTTTCAGCGAGGCTACATTGTTTTGATTTTTGAGGCTAATCTAAAAAAAAATTATCAAAAAAATAAATAAATAATTATTATGTGCACTTTTGCGCATGGACTTGTTTATAAGTGTTTGTATTTTGTTAATGGTGATAATGAATCGTGTTAGTGTAGGTTTCTTGCTACATGTTGGGAGTTGTTGTGGTGTGAACTTATTGGTCCTACAAGTAAGTAACTAAGGTTTAGTTTCCTTCTAAACCTTCGTCTCTAGCTCTTGTCACCATGCATACGTAGATAGTCATTCGTTTAGCCCTCTCCTTGAGTCCTTGTACATAATCAGCCTATTTCCTTAACGGAAAATGGGTCATTTGTCCAAAAAAATTTAAAACACGGTTCAAATGGACGAGTAAATAATTTTATGAGTGAAATGGACAAAAAAGAAATAGTCAGGATGAAACTGGATTCATTCTAGCTTAAACTTAAAAAATAGCAAGGATGAAACTGATGCATCCTGTGTAAAATAAAAATAAGAAAAAATATTTAAAAATGGGCAGGATGAAACTGGTTACATCCTACCTATATTTTAAATTTTTGTCCATTTAAACAGTATCTAAATCTAACTGTCATTTTCACCCAGAAAATTTTGATTTTGGTCTTTTTAACCAATTTTGTGTTTCCTTAACGCATAATCAGAGAACTTGTGATATCTTACGGTCAGAGTTATGTTCAAGGGTTAAGAGTTAAAATTCCCCAATTTCTTCTGAGGTATATGGTTGGAGAAGTGGCTCGGATTTTTAGAATAAGTTGAAATGCTCCGATAATCCAACCGGTTAACTTTTCCATCCAACCTAGTAGATATTTTAAGATTTTGTTGGCATTTAAACCATTTCACACCGCACAAAATTGCGAATCTTAATGAGAAAATTCAAGTTTCTTGACTAAAATCGAAAAACCGTCCAAATGTACTCGCCCTAGCTAACAAGTTACTCAAGAATAGTAGTACGTTTAGCCTTTATGGGACCAAAATGTAGAGTTTAATTATGTGCACACTCATCTAAAGAGTGTATATTTGACACATCCTTTTGATTGGTTGTTCAGTTAGTTGTTGGGCTCATTACCCTCCATATTTAGAATCATGACCCTCATTACATAATTCCCTTAATGTAATCGATGAGCGTGTACAAAATCGCACTCCAAAATGTAAGACCAAACGTACAATCTACTTCTCCGCTGGGCCAATATTTAGGAAAACTTTTTGCTCTCGCGCTGCTAGATCAAAAATGATCTAGCAGCACCATGGCCAAGCATTTGGCTCTTTGTGACATAAGCAAACCAGGGAATTTTAACCACAGCTAACTTCTGGTTCCCGTAGTTTTTGTATTGCCGTATCTTTAAGAAGTCCCGAGATCTTTTATACCCTGATTACATTAGATATCTGCGGTATATTTTCTGGTGCCGGTTTGTGGAATCTTTAAGATTTATTGCCTTTGATCTAATCAAATTCTCTTGCTGTGAGTCTGCATCAATTGAAACTTCTCGTAAGTGTATATTGGATCAGAAACTTTGGAGGTACTAAGTGTTGTAGATGATTTCTGGATCTTAGGCTGTTTACGTAACTTGACAATACATAGTTTACTAAACGACATGTTTATAGTATATATAATACCACGTGATGTAGGATTGTATGTGTATGCTTCAATTGTCACAAGCAAGTAACAACTTTGCTGTTGCACAGTTAAACATCGTCCCATAGTGGATGAAAACTGTGCTATTTTCAAGTTTTATACTGAGGTTAAGCTTTGATTGACTATTAAGGTTCTTAGCATTTTTTGTGTTAAAATGTGAATATATAGTGCGTCCGACACCCAGATGGTGATTATGAGTGTGCCACACCCGGTGCAATGAATTTACAATCAGTGAATTATATGCATAGACGTGGTTGCATCTACAAAAGCCATGACTTTACAAATATATTGGGCGGTGATTGATGTAGTTTGCTGCAAGTGTAAACTTGTTGAATTATTTCAAACTCATGTATTTGTCTGTAATATGTAGTTGTTTTTTTGATAACCAGGGACGGACCCATGATTAGTCATTGGGTAGGGCTGGAATGTAATAGTCGACAATGCGGCCAAAGACCATGGCAAAAAAATTTGGAACACATCATATACTTAGTGTCCAAATAGTGATCCACCCATAAAATACCAGATAGCTAAGGGAAAAGAAGTTAAAACTAACACAAATAACAGCAAAAACAAAATGATTACCAAAAAATATTTTATAAAGAAGAAAATCAGAGTAGAAATATATTAAGTGGAAGAGATTATTTACTTTTTACGTGACTTAAATTTTGATCACCTCATAATATGGGCTAAAAATCACATACAATTAGCTAACCACAACTAATATAGGGGCTAAATATAAAACTTAACCTAATTTTCTATGCTAAATATTTTTTAGCACAAAATCAGGGACGGGCTATAGCCTCCTTTAGCCCCTTGCTAGGCCCGTCCCTGTTGATAACTTATGATCTAAGATAGAAGAGAATATATATTTGGATTTGTTCTCAACCAAATCAATAGTATAAAGATACGGAGGCTAAAAATACGCCGGAAAAAATCACCTTGAAAACGAGAAGCTAACTATGGTTAGCTCCTGGTTTGCTTATGTCACAAAGAGCCAAATGCTTGGCCATGGTGATCTAGCTGCGCGAGAGCAAATTTGTTTCGCAATATTTATTAATTTTAATTTCGAAAATAAAAATTGTCCTTTAAAGAAGTTAAAAATGATGTATCTTGAAATCACTCTCTTCTGGTAAATTTTGTATTCCACTTAGTTCTCTTAGCATGGTTGCTTTGTAGATAAGATCTCCAAAGAATTATTTTGAGTAATAAATCAATGAATAACTCACAGCCCCCTTAAAACAAATTAAAATATCATCTTAATTGCACTGAAAATATCATCTTAACATAACTTCAAACCCTTAATTTTAAACTAAATATTTGATCTATTTTCTTTCAAACAGAGCAGACAGAGCAATCTATTGTTTTATATTCCTACAATCATAGACCAACTAGGTTGGTAGGCATGGAAAACTTGTCAACAGATTCATGGTGTCTTCGTCTTTGGTGGGGATGGAAGCAACTGCATTGAAAAATGGCAAAACAGAACAAATTTGATCAAACAAAATGATCCGACCCACTATATCTGCACTTAAATGGTTATGAACAATGGATTAAATAGGAGATTTGAGTTGTCAAATGAATAAGAACCTGATAACATGAGATGAGAGAGCTGAGAAATCCGAGGCCACCAACTACTCGGGGAGTGAGTTTATTAGGTGCCAGTTGAAGTAAACCAGCAGCAACCCCTAAATCCATAACTGCCTTTACCAAAGCCAATGTCCTATCATTTGCTTTCTTTAGCTTCAGAAGATATTCCTCATTCTGCATTCATTGACACCAAAAAGAATTGTGTTTGTAGGTGGTGAGAGGCAGAGATGACACAAAAGGTATGGATTATAAGAAAAGAATTACCTGATATTTATCAGTGTTGTTCAGCTTCTTCTCTATTTTCTTCATTGAAGCCGACAATCTTCCAAGTTCCGCAAGCTTGAACAAACAATTTCACAAAGGAGAGAAATAAGTATGTAGAGCATTACAAATTGTAATATGATTCTTCTATGCTCATATGTATTCCAGTAAATGCTTATGCAAGTATGCGGTGTCAAATGTTTTGCTTTCATATCGTTATCTACCTTAAAATGGTATCCAGGAGTTTCCAGATTGGTTTATAAAGCTGGTTCTAATGCACCCTGGTTGGGAGGAGAACTTCTCATAGCCAAATCCAAACGGGTCATATCTGGTTGAGAGGCTATTATGGCCACCAAAAGTAATGACAACAATGGTCTGTTATATACAACACCCTAGCATATATGTTACTCTTTACATCAATAATTATGAGGATAAGAATGAAAGGCTGAAGAGTGAAGAAAGCTTGGCCATGAAAAATGGGTGCTTTATTTAGCCCCTTGCAGTTGCACACAGGACAATGTAAAATAGAAAGACTAGTAATTGAGCCCAGGTTAGTTGTCTGAGGTCTCACAACTCCATCCAAGATATTCTCATATGGGACCTTTCATTGTGTTTACATTGCATTCTCAATAAACCCATAAAAAACAGTAACCTAAGCTTCTCTTCCTAAATCTAGAAACTTATAGAAGACGCCAAAGGAAAAGAACATACCTCAATCAAGGAGGTACAAGTGGAGCCAGCCATCCAACAATAAAGAGATATTTTGCCAATAAGTTCTGCCCCTTCTTTGTTCTGCAGATACAACTTGATTAAATGAGTTCACACATGCCTACATTTCTTCTTGTTATCTTTTCTTTTTAGATAAAAAACAGAACGTTCGCCAGTCAACATGTTTCAAAGGAAAAGAAAAATACGATGTTCAGTACCTTATAGATGCCTGTTCTCTGAAGCCAGACAAATTGATCCAGAAACAGAAAAGTTGACATCAAAGCGTTTTTAGACTGAAAAGAAGAAGATAGAAGGAACCAACACATTAGAAGGACATAATCAAAGAAAGTAAAACTTCAGCATGCACACATAACTAGAAAAGAAACATACCTTTCCCAATGCAACAATAGGAAGAGGAGTTCCTTGAGGAGTTGGACTAATAAGAGCATGCAAATCGTTGACAAACTGCAAATTTATCAGGATATAGAGAATGAAACTCAATTTGAGACTACCAAAAGAAGTTGATGTACAAAGACAAGACGAAACAGGAATAACTGTTTAATATCAAATTAGAACCACGAGAAAGTAGAACACTGAACCTTAAAAAGCCGAAAAACTTTTCGTGCCAAGCTGGTAGTTTTGTCAACATTTTGAGCTGTGCCAGGCTCTCCGTTGCTCAAGTACTTTGAACCATATTGTATCGCCCTACATATCTTGTCCCTGGCCTCAGCTTTGTTCAAAAACAGAATAGCAAGTGCAAGCTCTGCTCTGGTAGCATCTAATGTACTCATATTTTCTCCAGACTTCTCCAATTCAAAGCACAAATCAGTCAATTTTCTATGTAACTGCCATTAAACAAAAACCACATATTCGTAAAACTAAGCAAAAAACAAACCAATAAATTTTGTAAGTACCCCAATGATCAAATCAGACTGCACCTGTTATTGTATATTTTAAAACTTCACTCATCATAAAAGCTAAACTGAACTAGGTGATAGTCGTGGTCGTATATACTATCATAAAAGTTCAAAAGGTGGAGCAATGTCATCTATACTATACCCAATAGCTATGATGAACATATAATTGTTAAACTGCCTCAATTTCTTTAAGAGCAGATATTAGAAAGACGGTAAATGTAAACTTATGTATTAACAATTTAGTAAGTTATGGATAATTGAATGCCAGACAGTTTAATCATGCAATGTTCAACCCAGCCCTATTCTGATGAAAACAAACATACTACGGGGTCCACTAGCCTCAGCAGCCCACAAGTAGAGAATCTCTGTCCCTCCGGTTCCCTTGCAGTCACTCACTTGACTGTCGTTTTTCTAAGCTAACTAAATAACAACATCCTAAGGTTATACCTTCTAACTCTCAGAGGTTAACATGTTAAAATAACAACAAAAAGTGACTGACATCCTCCAAACACCATAAATCACACTAGAAATCTCTATACCATTCCACTTACAGAATTCAGCAAATCTAACAGACGATCGATCATTATACCTTGTCGTCTTAATCTCATGAATAACTCAACAAAAATTTCTAAGATCGATGTAGTTCAAATTTCCATCCCCTTTATACATCAAACAGCAATTAGAAAGTATAAACCCAATCATACACCAAAATATTAATCCTTTAAAATCCGGATCAGCAAGAGATTTCAATGATCCAAACCAAACACAAAATAAAATTCTGAGCTGAAAATCAAAGCTAAAAACATACATTGGATCGAATAATATACAAAATTATCTGGTTCTTCTGTTTGGTTGACTGAAACATTCTTCCATCACAATATATTTCAAACCAACAAGATCAAATGAAATTTAAAAGTAAATTAAAAGACGAAAAGAGGATTATTTGTACCAACATACCTGTATGAGCAGTAATTTGAGAGAATTTTTAGGTCGTCAAGATTAAGGGAATTTGAGTTTGGTTTAAATCTCAATCTTACGGGCTGACTCATGCCATTACTATAGTACATACAGGAGGAGGGGACGGAATGTGGGTCCCACCCTAGTTAGCAAGTCGGGAATCGGCATACGTACGGCATACGGGTATTATTCGGATTTGTAAAAATTAAATTCGGTCAACTATCCGGTCTTCGGTTCGGCAGTAGTACGGAACGGTATACGTACGTGTATAATTCGTTTTCCAGATATCAGTTCGGCCTCCAAAATTCGGCAGACATATATAATAAATTAATACTCCCTCTGTTCCACTTTAGTTGATGTTCTAGGAGTTTACACGTAGATTAAGAAATAAAGAGAGATATAAAAGTTTTATATGTATACCCTTGAAAAAAATCTTCAAACATTAATTCCTATTAATGTAATTGAAAATAAATTTATGGTTCCAAGACAAAATGTTAGGGTAATGTTGGTAGTTTTGTGGGAAAAATATGAAAACTATCAAGTAATGTGGAACAAAAAAATAACTCTAATCACTCATCTAAAGTGGAACGGAGGGAGTATCTATAACTATAAATGACTAATTTATAATACATTTTAATTTGAAGTAAGAATGCATTATATAAAAAATATGTGAAGCATTTAACAAAAATCAGTGATTGGCACAATGGTTGGGGTGAGGCTTAGTGAGCTCTAGGACTTAGGTTCGAATCCCATCACTCCCCTCCCTTTTTTCTAAAGGGAAATATTAATGGATGGGGCTGAGTCTAATGGATGGAGCCGAGTCAAACTCGGACCCAGTCGAATATTCTCACCGAACCAACAGACGAATTACTGAATCCGCGAATTATTCGGTTACCTCATATTGTACGCGTATTAGGGTCGTTGTTAGAAACGAACGCGTATAATTCGCGAAAAGTATCGATTCGCCGAATTGCTAACTAGGGGTCCCACGAAACAATATTTCTGTTTTTTTTTACTTTTTTTATACTTCCCATCTGTTTCTCAATAGATTCGGTTTGGACTTTTGACCGTTTGGTTGCATTGTAAACTAGAATATGACCCGTGCCGTAACGGCCCGGGCTGTGTTATTGTTCATTTAACATTATTATTGATGAAACTGAAATTATCACTTGTCAATGGTCTTTCACCAATTCTGGCTAGTATTTTTTTTGGGGAGAATGAAAACTGGATTTTTCACTAATATTTCGTAGGAAACTTACTGCGAGCAAAAAACTGTTTCTATGCGAATCACACTTAGAGTTATTATAATTGAAAACTGGAAGTTTGTCACCAATATTTATTCTGAGCAAAGATAAAAGTTTAAACTTATTAAACTTATTACAAATGATAATTTTTCACTAATATTTATAGGACCGTAATAGAAAAAGAATAGTGAAAAGTAATTTTGGGAAACATAATTTTTCAAGATATTTTTTTTATGAGTTTTCGATACGATCTTATTGGTTGGTTTTTGAAAAAAATAATCGGGTCAGAAAAAGAAGCCTGTAGACATTTTATTTTTATTGTGCTTCCTGATGTTCATTCCGACGCCCGGGTGTGTAAGTTGATAACACAACGTTACTATAACATACTTTCTCGGTTTCTCCTGACTTTTGGATCCCTGCTTATTGTATTTTTTGTCTTAGTCACCCACCGTTCTCTTTTAATGTTCTCTAAAATAATAGATTTCGAATGTTTTCTCGTGTAATTTCATCAGATAACACAACTATACGAACAATACACTACACCATGAACTGATGGTATTAAAATATTAATGTGTAAAATAGTTATCAACAGGAACGCATAAAAATTAGAACACTCCCAACTTGCTAAACCTTGCTCGATGACAATGTAAGAGAAGGTATAATACAATATACGGATTGGAACTTTAGAACTTGCATTGTACCGTGATTATTGTTAGTGCACGGATTATCACCACCATTAGCAGCAATTGAGACTGCTTACATCTGCACCGACTATGGACACTTGCCACCACCACTAATAGAACCCATTAACAGCAAAATGATCTCCCTCCAGCACTAACAAAAAAAAAACCACTTGTTTGAACTCTTTGCGGCACAGAATTGTGTTTTTTTCTTTTCTTTCGCAGACCATAAAGATTCCATGAGAAGAGAAAGAGCATCGCTCTGTATTTCCTTTATTTTCGTAGATGATCGGTTATTCACTTCTTTATCAGTGCTAATGATTCTGTAGTCCCGGAGCCCGTGGCAGTGCTGCCATCCGCCGTTCTAACCAACTCCATCCCACCCACTGAGGAATGGTTGGTCCACAAACATTGGGTTGATACATCGTGCATGAAGAGTCCTTTGCAGCATCATTTGCTGCAAAACAGAAGTTAAAGGAAAATATTTAAGAACTTCAAAGTCGTGGCTATTTGAAAGGACAATGATATGTTAGTACACATTCTGAAGGTCCATAGCAAGTAAAATTCAGCTAGTTATTGGTTACTTATATCTTAGTTTTTCAGATTACAGTTGTTCTATCTTACATGAATTATAACAACCTTTAACAGTTAGCTATTGTCCATACAATTTTTCTTGTCATATGTTATTCAACATGCAGGATAATCTCCATAATGTGATGCGCACACCAAACACATATCTACAGGCGTGGAGAAATGAGTAGTTAATTTTAAGAAAATCATAAAAACTTTTTCAACTACCTAATACATATGCTCAGAAATAGGAACAATAAAATTTCAGGGAAAAAAGTGGGGAATATCCGAAAGTGGGTAATATCCGATTATGAGTAGTTTCGAAATAGGAACAAAGATTAATGGCTACAACAAAAAATACATGTTAGAGAAGTGTTGGCGGACCGTGATTCCAGATCATCATTAGGTAAGATAACTTGTGAATTGTGATGGAATTTCAACCGCATTGCCGCAGAGAGGCTTTACACTTGAAGAAGAGACGGTGGTCATTGCGTGCAGGTTGGGGAAAAAAACTAAGAATCGTAAATTTGCTCCGTCAATATATGCCACCATCACCAAGTAAGAGATCGAATTTTCATAATGGTACCACCCCATGTAGTTCATCGCTTTGAGGCGGACCTGAGGATTATGTGTTGAAGTCAGTGGGCTGAAGTGCAGAATAAATAATAAAAAGATACAATACTTATGTATGTTAACAAAATAAAAATACCTGATTTCATTTTAAGAAATTGAGGCTTGCTAATCTTAAAATCAAATTAAGGCTTGCTAATATTTTTTATGGTCAAAATAGCACTATAACGCTATAATTTCCAACTAAGCAATAAAGAAAATCAACAAATGATCCAGGACATCAATTGTACGTCACCAAGTCGATACAAATAAAAATAAATGTTTCATAACCAAGCAAGCAATAAATAAGCCCCAAAAAAAAAAATGAATTGGTGATAAAAAAAAATGGTTGAATTAATAATTGTTAGTGCACATCATTCCTAAAGTGTATTACCAGTAAGTACAGTCAATTAGTCTCTGTTAGAAGTTTAAAATGGGAATAGACAGCTTCAAACCATCTCTAAAATATATAATGTTGGTGTTACTTACACAGTCATTGATCATTAACGCATCCAAACTGGTGACATCAACCCAGTTTCCTGCATTTTCGAGAGATGTTTGGAAGAGCAGGTGTGAATTTGGGAACTTATTTGAAGAAACTGCGCGAGTACGGACTGCGCATAACATATGATAACGATAAGAGTTAAAGTATAAAATTCCAAAGTATAATAACAACCGACAATGGAAAGATATTACATCAAAAGATAACAAACAAAAAATCAAAAAATCAAAAAATCAAAAAAAAAACTAAAAAGGATTTGAAGTACTGGTGAAGCAAGATAGAAAAATTAAATTGCAAGACATTCATGGCAATAAAATTAAGGTTTTAGAGAGAAAAACTACAAAATATATTACACAGTACAATAACAGCACTTGGAGATGTTGCTAAATGTTTTAGTTATTACAACTTCTAAACAACTTAAGGCAAAATATTCATCAAAAACTAATTTGAAGAAGCATACGGATAAAACATCGTCCATCAACAATCGGTAGATTTGCTGAATGGTTTGATTCTTACCTCTTGCATCTTAACCTATAGCATCACAGTAATCCAACTCAAGTTGACTTCAATTAACATTTACCATATTATACAAATATATACCTGAGATGGATGCTAGTTTGAATCCAAATATTACGAACAAAGTCTGCAACAAAAAAATCAGAATCAGAGATATTTTAATGTAAAAGCACCTAATACTATACACCGAAAATGAAACTTACTTAAGTCGTAGATAACATTTTCTTGACAGAGTATTGGTTTTCAGCTCCGTCGTGACTGAATATATCGTCTCACGAATAAGAAGAAGAAGGAACAGTGGTGGTGGTAAATAGAGCACTGCCAATGACGAACGATGGTTGGGGTTGTACCTAGCCAGAATCTCCCATTGAGATTACTTTTTCAGCTTCTGAAAGCAACCAAAACTTGATTAAACAGATAGCTTGCCTCATAATTGTAATAGCATGATTGAGAGATGTGATATTTTTATGAATTTGTAAGCTCTCTCCTCTTTCAACATCTTGTATGAGTCAGAGATGCAATTTATCATTTACATGTTTTATTTGTAGTAACACAAAAGATCATAGAGACTGAGAGGACGTAGCATGTGGTAATTCGGAGAATTCCCAGTTGTTTTGTGGATACTGAATTTGTATTATCAAAATCAGAATCAACACAAAACTATGAGAAACTTTCGAAATTCGAATATACCTTCAAAATCAACTTAAAAAAATACCCAAAATAACTCAAACACAAAAAGTTCTTAAAAGCATGTTAGAGCTTCAACACAAATACCCTAGTAAACAATAAAATACATTATGGAAAGGGGAAACATAAAATCAAATCAACCTGCATAGATGACTGAAACATGTGTGCCAGAGGCACCATGAATCTAGTGAGGCTGAAAAGTATACCAAAATTGAAAAATTGTGAATCATACCTGATATTTGCATCTGCGAAGAAGAGAAACGGCTTAGTTGTTTGGTTTATATAACCCACTAATTGAGCTTTAATTTCACAGAGATGTTTCACATCATCAGCGAGAAGAAAAGAAACGGCTTGCCATAGTGAAAGAAAATTCATTAACTCCATAGAATTAATGAAATTAAATTTACCGAGAGAAGAGGGTAAGGAAGAGGATTGAATTACTCAGAAACGTTGGATATGGGTGTAAAATGGGGGTGTAGTTTGAGCCACGATTTGTCTCCTTTACTTTCTAACACTTTCGGAGCAATGTGATCCATAGATCAGTTAAGATAGTCCGTTTAAAACCGTCAGATGGGTAGAAAACCGTTTGTTTTTGTAAGATAGATTTGTGAGATTATTATTCTACCGAAAAATACCTTTTTCGGCCTTTTGCAAAGATCAAGTACACTAGTTGGGAAACTGAAATTTATTCACAACAGCGGACCCACAGAACCCGTAAAACC
This sequence comes from Papaver bracteatum, assembly GCA_023529315.1. Lineage (NCBI taxonomy): Eukaryota > Viridiplantae > Streptophyta > Magnoliopsida > Ranunculales > Papaveraceae > Papaver > Papaver bracteatum. The sequence goes on from JAJJWX010000439.1 coordinate 273,867, forward strand.
TCCTCTCTCTTTTTTATTCGGGCCATACACAAAAATGTCCTACTTTTGTTAATTGAATTACAAAAGGATCATACTTTTGTTAATTGAATTACACAAGGATCATACTTTTGTTAATAGGTTACAAAAAGGTCACACTGTGGCCGAGATAACTGTGGAGGAAAAAAACGGGGTTAAATTTCTCCAAAATGCCCTTCATCTCAACTAAAGGTCTTAAACCCCATTTAACCCAACTAGTTTGAGACTTGCTGACGTGAAGACTCGGTGACGTGGCTAGTCGGTGACGTGGAGAGTTGCAGAGGTGGAGAGTCGCTGACGTGGCCTAGTTTTCTGTGACTGGAAAATCGGACCGTTGGGAACGGTTTGATTTCATTTCTTCTTTTCTTTATATTCATGCACACAAGTATACTCATTTTTCCATTCCAACAAGCATTATCCATTCCAACAAACAACAAAGGTATAATGTTCAAACAACAAATGGGTGGAGGCAAAACTGAGTGGTCCTACAATTCAGATGAGGCATCAAGCAGTGAAGTAGTTATATCAAGCAGCAACACTAGCATTTGTTGTTTAAGTGAGATTGGTATGCATGATCCAATTGATTGTCCATGGATTTATTCAAGGTGTAAGAATGTACCTTACAATGGAGTGAGGAAGTTGTTGAAAGCTCAAACTGATGATCATGTTGGAGAGAAGTTCTTGCGATGCTCCATCTGCTCATACTTTGAGTGGTTTGCAGATGCCACAAACCAAAAAAAAACAATTCCAGTTCATCTCCCAACTCCCAATTCCTGCTTTGCTTGTGGTGACAAGAACCATATGCACAACAACTGTCCATGGAAGAACCAAGCCTGCAAGAAAAAGAAGTGTAAGGGAACTGTGATGCTTTTGTTTTGCAAAAATGTACACAACTATAACATTTCTTACCTCAAATTCTCCAACTATCTTGATTTTCAATGGTTGTCTGATGTTATTTTCAATGCTGCAAGATCGAATGTAAAACAGATGACAAATTTATGCAAGAAAATTGGAGATCTTCAAATGTAATGTAATGACCAAAAGTTTGAATAAAAGAAGAAAATTAGACTGAATCCAACTTCATATTAACATAGCATAAACACAACCATAAGTCTTAATCCAAGTTAACCAACTGCTGCAAACAGAAGCAGTAACACAAAAGTAGAGTTAAAATATAAAACTTAGACCTACACATAAGCTAACAACAACACCTCATTGAGCAGCAACACTTCATTCAGTAGCCCATTTGGAATGCATCTCATTTGATTTTGGTTTAGGAACTATGAAAGTCTGTGTCAGTGTTTGCTCACCCCACCAACACCTGCAATGTCCTGTGTCAGTGTTTGATGCACTTGCAATCCACTACCAGACCTGCCACCTCTTCCACTTCTTCCACCTCTACCACCTCTTCCACCTCTTGAACCTCTACCACCTGCAGTTGAAGATGATGATGCACCAGGAGTAGTATTATTTGTTGGTTGAGATGATGCTTCAGAAGCAGAAGAAGATGATGCAGCTGCTCCTCTCTTTCCTCCTATTCCTCCTCTCTTTCATCCTCTAGCCCTCTTGCTGGTACTAAGCTCAACTGGATCTGGATAAGAAGTGGAGTGAGATCCACCTTAAACCATGGTTCTATGCCTCTTTGCTTTTGGATTAGACCCAACAGGTGCACCAGCACATGTTCTGATGTTGTGACCAATTGACTTGCATCTGGTACAACTTCTAACTTTTTTATCAGTGTGACCTTCATCATAAGCCCTTTTTCTTTTCTTGCAAGGCCCCCCTGGTTTTCTGATGTCAATTGGAGGTCTTATAACAACCATGTCTTCTGGCTGCACAATGATACAGAGAAAGAAATTAAGAGAGGATGAAGAAAAATAGAAAGAGACGAAGAAAGGATAACGAGAAAGGGATAAGGATGTTATAAGTAGTGAAAGGGGAAACCCTAAATATTAAAAATATATTTTCCACATAAAGTTAAAGATTCCCTATAAAGTAAATTACATAAAAGGTCATGCACAGCCAAGTCACATGTTAAGACAGATCATTGCATGAGAGGAAGTAAATTTGTAGGAAAGTAGTAAAATTTGTATATTACCTCATCCCACTCTTCTCTGCCTAGTAGTAGACCCATCTCAGGAGCATATGTAGCTCTCAATGCATCAACAAGATAACACTTGTCACAATAACTACCACCAGTACAACATAAAGCATTAAATCACTAAACACAGCATTCAATAAGTTCAACACACAATCAACAATAATAAACAGAGCATTGATATCTAAAAAAAAGTATAGAGAAGGTATGAAAACTCACTCAGCCCAATTGACTCTCATATCCATCAATACACATATAGCATATATACAAGGGATTCCTCTAAGTTGCCATTGAACACAACTGCAAGTTTTCTGAACAATGTCAACTTGAAACAGAGCATTTTTTTCAATGTTCCTCACCTCACATAACCTTCCATAGACAGGTCCATTAACTATCAAGTGAGCTGTGCAATTTTCTATCTTCTTGATCAGCTTCAAAACACTGGGCACCAACTTCCAATCTCCAACTTATCAGCCTCGGCTCTTCTTTTATAAAACATACCCATAATGAGTTAACCATACATCATTCCAAGAGTACATATTGGCTTGTCTCTCATTGGGAACACCATGTTGTTGAAGGACTCACAAAAGTTACTGTTAGTGTGCTCAGAACTAGTGGATTGGTCATAGAAGGCCCTAGACCACTGTTCTGGTTTTTCCCTCATCATATATTCAGCAGCAGATGGAGACAACTTCAAAAGGTCATCCATTTTGGCCTAGTCATTCAAACATAATGACTCAGTAACCAAAATAATATCAACAAACAAAATAAATTAAACAATTTAAGGAGTAAAGACCAATCATTACCTTCCAATGTCTTTCCTTGTAACATAGGGAAGCACTGCAGACAAGTTGATGTAGCTTTGAACCTTTATAATATTTCTTGAAATTTGCATACATATGTCTTCATATGAACAAGAAGAATCAAATCAGTTACCACCAATTAATAAAATCAGTTACCACCAATTAAGTACAAATGAAAATAACAAAATGAATGCTTAATCAGATCAGTTACCACCAACTACAAATGAAATAACAAAATGAATGCTCAACCAAGTTAAACCAACCTGAAACAGTATCTTTGAAAATGATCTGGAAATAATGCAGAAATGGACTCTAACAACCCTTTTTGTCTGTCTGAGATAAAAGTTAACTTTCCTCTAGGGTGACTGATAATGTATGGCTTCAACCATTTCAAAAACAGGTACCAATTCTCACCTAATCCATTTCTAGTTACCATAATACCTAATGGCACTACTCTATTTTCTGCATCCAAAGAAGTTGCTGCCATCAGACACCCACCATGTTTTCCAGTCAAATGGCAAGCATCAAATCCAACAACATTTCTACAACCATCATGAAATGCTTTCAGTGGTGCTACAAAAGCAATTATCATGGACTCAAAGTAGTTATCAACACTGCAATAGAAAAATGAAACAGATTATATAAGCCACTAATTATATGCATTAATGTTTAAAAATATGTTAATGAATCTATAAGAAGAACTCACCTTCCATATGTGTAATTTGTTAGAGAACCAGGATTGGTTTTCTCCACCATATCACAAAAAGCTGGAACCAGTTTATATGAATCATCATAACTTCCATTTACTCTTTCTAATGTCTTAGTCCTAGCTCTCCAAGCCACATGATATGGAACACTTGTATTATGAGAGTTGTGGAACTGATCTTGCAAAGTATATGGAACTGGCATTGGATCTCCATTCTTTAACTTGTCATACAAAAATTGTGCTATAAATTCTGCATTAGCTGTCTTGTTTTTGGTTACACCTTCTGTGACACATGTATGATCCAAATTCATCTTTCTGACAATGAAAGTGGGTTCATGACTTCTAACACTTGCATATATAAAAAATTTACAATTCTGAGACTTTTTATACTTGCAATTAACCTTAATCCTTTCTGCATCATTGGGTCTCAACCTGTACTGAAATTTTTTCTTGACTGCATATCCCCTTAAGTGATTCTTAAAATCTTTCCTATCCATAAACTCTATCCCAACAAACATTGTATCAACATCTATAAATTGTTCGGCATTACCAGTATCATCATCAAAGTCACATGTTCTTTCAGCATCTTCTACATGAGGCCCCAAAACTTGCTCATACTGATGGATCCAAACTGTTTTCTCCCCATCAACCTCTGCAACATCTTGGACTGATAAAGCACCTTCTTCAACTTCAGAATCAAAGCTACTAGAGCTTTCCCCACTTTCAGTATCATATGTTTCATGAACAATTATTGTCTTTCCTTTTGGGTCATCATTCTCAATAACATTACTTGCTACATCTACAATAAAAGTGAGACAAGTTAAAATGCATAGTAGAGGAATGTATATGAAAAAAAATAGTGAGATACAAATATTACCTGCATTCTTTTTCTTATACAGTTGTGGATGTAAGTAATCAAAAAAGTCTACTCCACCAAAATAGTTGTTGACAAATTCTGTATATACTTCAATTCCCATTTCTGCATCATCACAATGTGGGCTTCTACAGTCATCAATGGGATGACACACATCTATATCATTATTTGTCAGTTGTATATTGTTGTCATACTCCAGCTGTGACAGTGTTGCTTCAACTGATGTTTCACCATCTACAACCTCATCATCATCCACATTGACAAATAAGGACTTCTTACCACTCCCAATGACTGAAATAATAGACTTAGACACCAACCTAGGACCTCTCCTTAATAGCTCAGGTGATTTACTATACAACAACCTCTTCTTTGGTGTTAAGAAACTTGATGGGTCAAGAGTGACTGGTGGTGCATCTCTTTCAATATGTAGAAATGAAGTAGCTTTAGCCTTCTGAGGTATTGAATAACAACTCTGTGCAACTGACAAACCAGAACTTTCAGGGAACTCATCACTAAGAGGAACCTTCCTGTGGGTAGTATTCATGTAAAGATGAATATACCCATCATCTTCAACCACTCCTTTATCCCACATTTCATAAAATTCATCATTACTACCAATGTAAAATAGGTCTGTCTCACTGAACCAGGTTAGGTTAACCTTCTTAATTGGTGGTAACTGATATGCAGCATGAACAACATCACTAAAGCCATTTAATCCCCCACAATTGACACTAACATTATCAAAAAACCTCACCTTGTTTGTATCAGATTTTTCAACCCTAAAACTTCTCACTGGGTTCTTCACATATTTCCTGCACATCATAAACACAACAATCAACCTTATCAGATAACATCCCATAATATTTATTAGACCTATTTTCCCTAATAAGGGTTTATCGGCAAAAATCCCTAAATTCCCATTTCCTCTAAATTAGGGTTTACAAAGAAAAAATTGAAAATCAGGGTATGGGTTTCTGATTACCCACCTCATTATGTTTGCATACATTGTGACTTGATCTTGTTAGTAAACAATCGTTCGAAGCTCTGTTCTCTTCATATCAGTCATTAACGAAGCCATGTTGTCTTCATATCCACCATTAACGTAACCAAACAGCTGCCATGACTAACTGACCTTAATCCTTATATATACACGACCTAACTATTAGTAAAACCTCACTGTTGTTGATCAAAAATCACTCTATTTTTGATCGATCGCCTTTTTTGCCGCGAACAGAGAAAAAATTATAACCCTAGAATGAATGAAAGAGGCGAAAACGAAGAGGAAGAGAGAACCTTATCTGGCCATATCTTCTCCTGACCGTACAGATTATTCTCGAGATTCAACAAGTGGCGATCTACGGCTACAAATCGTGTTTGGTTAGGTCAGGGACATATTAGTAATCCGACATTACCATTTAACTCTGACTTCGCGGGACCCACCTGTTTAACGCCTAACTTAACGAATGTGTGACCTTTTTGTTAATTTTTCGTAGCACTGTGACCCTTTTGCAATTCGGGTCTTAAATGTGTGACCGTTTTGTAGATTTCCCTTTTTCTTTCAGAGATGATACACACCGTGTTTTTGAGTACCGTGTGTATCGAGAGGAATCCAATGGAAATAATGTCACCCTCTTTGCATTGGGATAGGAAATGGGGCAAAGTGGGCCCCACCCCATCACTCACATGCTACTTCACGGTGAAGCTCGTGGTGTAAAGTTTCGATGGGTTAAATATTTTGGTTTTTCTTTATGGTAATTGGGAAACTGAAATTTATTCAGAGAAACTAGTTGGGCTTTACATACGATGGAATCCTTCCCCTAACATCCTATTGAAAGATTCGTTTTTGCCAGTAAAACCCCATGTTATTCCATGGATTGAGAGGGTGAGAAATCTTGTGAGGGACCGTATTAATCGCGGACCTTACCCTCGGTGAATGGTGCATGATCATTATTTTGTAAATACGACTACTATGGACTATTTGAGTTTTATCCCTTCAATGGTACAACTTTGAAGTCACTAATTTCACGCCCCCAACAATTTTTGCGGGGATTTAAATATGGAAATCGATTCTCCTATAACTGGGATAACCATGTTTGGTCTAAATCTGGGATAAACTGTGGCACAATCTAAATGGCTGAGAGGGAAATAATTGTAGCATTGAGATTAATAGTAGGTTGGACAGACGAATGATCTAGGGTGCAGATTCATTGTCCCATATTTGGACCTTAGATTTTAGACCATAAAAGGAGTCCCATTTATGGCACTTCGTATGGAAATGGCATATGCATGATATCACATGAGTTGCGGACAATTTGCACTAGATGCAGTTATCATTACTAAGTTGTGCTACTTGGAGAAGATCAATTAAGTGTCCACGCGTAGTGGATATATATTGTTATGTTTTTTGTTGAATCATTACATTTATCACACTGGATTAGTTGATTAGATTAATAGATTATTGTTAGTATAAGATATATGTATAATTGGATATCCATGTTTATATTCGTTATGTATATATTTTAAAATGATTTTCAAAGTTTATAAATATCTGTGGTATAATTTGATAGATGTATCATTTTTAAATTTACTTAATTATTATCCGTAAGGGTATAATTGAAAAAAATACTTAAAAAATTCTTCTCTCTCCTTACCTTAAGAGTTGTGCAAACTTGAAAGATGTCATCTATTTAAGGATGGATGAATAGTTTATAGGAAACTATCCCTAAAATGGAACAACACGTTTAAATCAAATATATTTCACATATGTAGATTTGTACTACACAAAATTACCAACTTGTAGGAGTTTATCCAACAAAATAACTAATGTAATTAACCAATATAATATATCCTTAGATCTTAATTGGTGTCTCTCACATTACACACAACATATACCGTGATAAATAATTCTTTAAAAGTGTTAGAGCATCGCTTGGTCAAACTTACAAGTTTTGCTATCTCAAGCTTGTTGTCAACGTTAGTTATATTTCTCTTAAAAAAAATTAGGCACTTGATCTACTCCTCTAGCAATCACTAACTGCTTCCTCCCACCTTTTCTATTTCACAAAAAAAAGTGAGGCTTAGCATGAGCCTTAGCCAGAAAATCTGCAACAGCCTTACAAACATCTTTTGTATGATCAATAATGAAGCATATTGGACAAATTTTGTGTGGTTGTTTTTCATAAAAGAACTTGATCCATCTATTTGATCTTGCATCAGTAATTTCCATAACTCCCCTCATCAAAGGATAGTTAAGATCAACTTGAACACATACGCTAACAGGGTCACCTCCTACTGGAAGACCATCTTATGGCTCAATTTCCAAAACTACACCCATAATACTACCGATTTTAGTAATGGTCTTCACATTCATATGTTCTAGGAGAATTTTCTTAACTTGGATCCAAAAGCAATGTTTACTCCAGTCCAAATCTTGGTAGATAACCTCAGAATTGTAATAACAAAAACTTATTAGATACCAACTGATACCCCAGGGACAAGTACCAAAGATTTTTTTGCGAGTATCTTTATCTTTGAATCAAAACTCAATAATATTATTATCCAGTCAAATACCTTAATATCACCGAGTGGGATAAAATCCCAAATGAAACCAAGAAATTTTCCATAGTTTTAAGATCCATTTTTCCTTCAACAATTTTTACCAACCATACTGAGTTCCTCCTCGATTCATTTTTTCTCATCGTCATTATCAGCATGATGATAAATAACCTCATCCACATTTCCAAGATCCAACGCAGCTTGCATAAACTGTTAGACCATGGCTTGGTTGAACTCACCAAGCATTAGTATGTCAAGTTTGGTTGTCATATTTTAGTGTGTCAAAACTCATCTAAAGTCGCTTAATTGTATACTAGAGTCAACTTCGTTTAGGTTAGACTAGAAAGTGTAGGAATGTTGAGACATACAAGTATTACTCCGAGGACCTAAATAATGTGAAGAAGAAGAGAACTACAACGGCAACATCATCCTTCCTCTTGAGTTTGATAATATTGACTTGAACGGTTTCATTCCTAACGTATCCTTCAAGTCGTGCTATATTGAAAACATAAATTGCAAAGATGTATATATTGTACACATTGTGTGATACTCTAGTGATGTGACATGGTCGTATTTGTATGATCATAGTATTAGGGAATTAAACTACGAAGTATAACGCTTATCTTTTGAACTTTGTAGATATGACATCGATATAATCGTGTATATACTGTTATGATAATGTGAATGGGTTATGGTGAAGATTTCATCCTAGGAAACAATGTTTTACATTTGTTTAAAGAAGTACATTCATGAACTTGTTTTATGAATCGAAAGAAAAATCGTTAGGCTTATTGGTACAGCTATTCATTTCAAATATTTGGATTACCAATATGTGTGATATGGTAGAACCGATCGTAAATTTGTTATGTATTTTGATATAACTAATCAAAATGCCTGACTTATGATTTGGTATGACTAATTTTATTTATTGGTGTAACCGATCTTAAATAGTCACCATGAGATGGTATTATCAATATTTGGAATTGGTGTGACCGATCACATAGTGTCGTATAATCGATCCTTATAATTGGTAATCGGTCATGGTAATTGGTGTAACCGATCCTGGTAACTAGTGTAACCGATCACAAGAAATACTATGAGAATATGGTAATCGGTCCCAGTAATTGATGTAACCGATCCTAGTAACTGATGTGACCGGTCCTGGTAACTTGTGTGACCGATCACAAGTATTTCCATATTAAGGTATAACCAATCCTAGTTATTGGTAGAACCGATCGAACCCATGTATGTGATTTGATATTTGATCAATCACATGGTAATCTTGGAATACAGGTGTTTATAGGTAAAAACAGTTTCTGCTGATTTTGGTAATTGCAGGTGTGAATGTGAGAAACAGTTTAAACCCTAAACAATGTACTGCAAGGGAGTACTTTTAGATTCGAGAGATCAATCTGTACAAGTCCGGCCAAAACCAAGAAATGGTCATTTCAGACTTGCTTCGATCACAAAGTGGAGGAGAAGGGTTGGTTTAGGGAGGGAAGCGAAGAAAGGTGTTGAGACTAGAGTAGTTCTGGAAAGGTAATGTCTCGACTTGTATCAGAAAAGTGAAAGCTTAGGAAGCTTGCAAGAGATGGAAGCCTTTTTGGGAGAGCTTGCCAAGTTGCCTTTCTGAGAGTGTTGTATTTTTCTCCAGACCGAGACCTGTTGTCTAGTGGAAATAGGTAAGACCTATTTATACAAGTCGAGATTGAAACGTACCCTGGTCTCATTAAGGAAGAGAGTAAAGGGTGAAATAATGGGAGGAGGTGGTAACCGCATGGTGTTTATGGGTGAAAAGGCTTTCACCATTATTTCCTCATTTATTTGACCGCTTTATTGTTATTCACACTTTCTTAATGCGAGCGTAGTGTACGCTGCACGTTGTGGCCGCCAAACCAAGACCCTGAAAAGCATCCCCCAGTTTGTGTTGATGTCTCGAGTGTTTTAGGAAAACATGTTGTTGTGGCTTGGAAAGTAGCTCTCGGGGAACTTGTTAGCCTGGTGATCTTCGACGGTCAAGATTTTGCATCTTGAGAGGAGGGACAGCCATTGATAATTGCGCGCCTTTGTTTTGGTAGTCGCGTAGTGAGAGACAGCGTGGTGGCGCGGCTAGGTGCTATTTTGGATTGGCCTATGGGGCCAAGGGTTTTCCATGAGCGTATGGCGTGTCCAGGTCCAAGGCAAGGGAGCTTGGCTTGGCATGACGTGACTAGCATACCTAGGGAAAAGGCAGAGTGTGTTTGGCATGGCGCGGCTAGCTTGGCTAGGTTTGGTTTGGCTTGGCATGTAGGACCAATGGTTCTCCATGGGCGTATGGAGTGGCTAGGGCCAAGGCAAGGGCGCTTGTCTTGGCATGACGTGACTAGCATAGATAGGGCCAAGGAAGAGTGTGTTTGGAATGGCGCAGCTAGCTTGGCTAGGTTTGGTTTGGCTTGGCATGTGGGGCTAAGGGTTTTCCATGGGCGTATGGCGTGGCTATCTTGGGCTAGGTGCATGACCAAGCTAGGGTTTTGAGCGAAAGTCGTGAGGAGATCTTATATGGCCAAGATTTGCTACTGGGATTGAAGGGCAACCGTTTATTTTTGCACGCCTTCACTTTAGTAGCCGCGAGGGGAAAGCCAGCATGGTGGCGCTACATGAGGGGCCATGGAGAGATGTGTTTGGAATGGCGCGGATAGCTTGGCTAGGTGCGTGACCAAGCTAGGTTTTTGAGCCAAAGTCGTGAGGGGACCTTAGACGGCCAAGATTTTCTCCTGGGATTGAAGGGCAATCATTGATTGTTGCACTCCTTTGTTCTGGTAGCCGCGTAGTGAGGGCAAAATGGGTGGCGCGGCTAGATGGGCCATGGAGAGATGTGTTTGGCATGGCACGACGTAACTAGCATGGATAAGGCTAAGGCAAAGTGCGTTTGGCATGTCACGGCTAGCTTGGCTAGATTTGGTTAGGATTGGCATGTGGGGCCAAGGGTTTTCCATGGACGCATGACGTGACTAGCTTGGGCTATGTGAGGTTTTGGCTTGCCATGTGGGGCCAAGGGGTAGCTATGGACGCACGGCGTGACTAGCTTGGGCTAGGTGTGTAACCAAGCTAGGGTTTTGGGCCAAAGGTCGTGAGGGGACCTTAGACGTCCAGGATTTTCTCTTGGGATTGAAGGGAAATCGTTGATTGTTGCACTCCTTCACTTTGGTCGCCGCGAGGGGAAGGCCAGCATGGTGGCGTGGCATGAGGGGCCATGACGAGTTTTATTTGGCATGGTGCGGTCGGTGTGGATGGAATGATTTGCCATTGGCACAGAGGTGCGTCTAGCATGGTTGGCATGCCTTGGTGCGGTTGGTGTGGCTGGCATGATTTGTCATTGTCACAGAGGTGCGGATAGCATGGTTGGCATGCCTTGGCGTGGTTGGTGTGGCTGGAATGATTTTCCATTGGCACAGAGGTGCGTTTATCATGGTTGGCATGCCTTAGCGTGGTTAGTGTGGATGGCATGATTTTCCATTAGCACAGAGGTGCTGCTAGCATGGTTGGCATGCCTTAGCGCGGTTGGTGTGGCTGGCATGATTTTCCATTGGTACAGAGGTGCGTCTAGCATGGTTGGTATGCCTTGGCGCGGTTGGTGTGACTGGCATGACTTTCCATTTGCACAGAGGTGTGGCTAGCATGGTTCGCATGCCTTGGCACGGTTGGTGTGGCTGGCATGATTTTTCATTGGCACAGAGGTGCGGCTAGCATGGTTGGCATGCCTTGGCGCGGTTGGTGTGGCTGGCATGATTTTCCATTGACATAGAGGTGCGGCTGGCATGGTTGGCATGCTTTGGCGCGGTCGGTGTGGATGGCATGATTTTCCATTGTCATACGTGGGAATATGGGTTTGGCTCGTCGTAATCCTAATTTGGAAAACATACCCGGGTAATTATTTTTGAGACACATTAAAGGTTTCAGTAAATGTGCCTAGTAAATGCTTGTTGCTTTAAATGTTGTGACCTTATTGTCCGCTAGGGTATAGTGTTTTACGATTTTAAACCTAATCTAAAAACCACCATCAACATTAAGTCCCCTGCTTATCTCGGAACAGGTGCCTTGTTGCGAGGTAAGCATATGATGGTGACAGAAAAGGACGGAATAGAGGTGTAAATCATTGCAAAGATGGTCAGGAGAATTCGACTAACCTTTTTGAGTGGTAAGGAGAGTTTTTTCTTGCGGCCCTGTGTAAATTGTACTGGGAATGCATACCATGGAGTTGTGAGGCAAAAGTTACCTGCTTGATCTGGTCGTACATCTCCAAGGCAAAGGGGGTGCGGTATTGGGAAGAGACACAACTGGGCAGCTTGGCTCGAGGGATCCAAATGGTGGCGTGGTCCTGGCCGTGACAACAACATACATGAGCGACTAGGCATGGCGGGGCCGTGATGATGGAGCGAGGTCTTGTCTAGGGCCAATGCGATGACATGCACGGGCGGCTAGGCACGGTGGGGCCACGATGATGGAGCGAGATCTTGGCTAGGGACGCGGCGATGGCATGCACGGGCGGCTAGGCGCGGTGGGGCCGTGATGATGGAGCGAGGGCTTGTCTAAGGCCACGGCAATGGCATACATGGGAGGCTAGGCGCGGTGGGGCCTTGGTATGGTATGATGGGGCTGTGATATGGCATGAGTGGTCTTGGACATGGAAATTGGTCTTTGCGGGACCGGTTTCCTCTTTTCCCTTCTTGGCTCAAAATAGGAAATCATTTCTTTGTTCAAACTCCCACGTACCATGTATATATAAAAGGAGGGGGAGGCCTCTCTTTTGTTTCACGCCTATTTATTCCTCCTAGCCGTGTGACAGCAGCAAAGCAGAGAAGATGAGCGAATCCCATGTACGCCTTCCAAGACTTCTTTTTAACTCATTTTTTTTTTTTTTTTGCTTTTTTTTACTAGTGTAAACCCTAGTTGTAGGCGTACCTCTTCATGACCTTGTAGAAATGTTGGCGTGAATCTTATGTATTTTTTTCCCTAGCTTGTAGTAACACTTAGGAATGGATACCACAGAAATGTTGACCTCCCCTACTCACTGTGCAAGGTAGGCATGTGATAGTAATTTCCATGTCTTCTCACAAAAACCTAAGTTTTTAGGGTTTTCTCCTTGCTTTGGTGTAGCCGTGTGCATGATCCCCCCCCCCTTTTTTTATTGTTGGGAACGTCTATCTGGCCGGGCATGAGTTCCCGGGCTGTGTGTAGTGGTGATGTAGAGTCTTGAAACCAGTCGGTTTGTGCCCAGGACGGCTCCCTTGTGTCTGATTAAAATAATTTCTACATGCTTTATTTAATAATTCCCCCTCCTGTTGTTCCTTTGTAGTTATCGCAGTGGTGAAGAACGCCGTAAGAGAATTTTGTTAAGATGTCAACAATTTTCGTGGTACCGAAGGATGTGAGTAATTCCAAGCCAAACATAGATGATGAGTTCTTCATGGAATCGGCCACGGTTAGGAGAAACCATCCCTAATACATACCGATCCTCCTGACCGGTTCGGAGAGTGAAGGAGAGGATCGATCGGTTCGGCCAGGAGGCGTAATAAGGTTTTGCCTCCAGAGGAAAGAATATCATGCCTCTCCTATCGACTTTAAAATCCATGCACATCTGTTGTGTTCCTTTGAGAAATGGGTGCGATTCATGATGGACCAGGAGTCTATAAAGACAAATTTGACTAGGGAGCAAATTTTTGATATTTTTATGGCTTCCGCAGTACTTCAAATTCGGAAAGACATTCCAGGCTTGGTTTCTTTCGTTTCCAGATGGTGTCCAAACACCCATACAGCCGTATGCAGGTGGGGAAAAATGACTATTTCTTTGGAGAGCGTGGCTGTGTTGCTGAATCTTCCTGTAATTAGAAACATCAATGTCAGTCTGTCTGCAGATGAAGAAGAAATGCGCGCCACCCTGGTTGCGAAGTCAAATGGATTCGTTCAAAACGAAAACGAGACGAAGTGCTTTTATGACTGGTGGGTGTCTCAGTGGTTTCCTGATGAGTTGGAGTCGGACCAGAAAAATAGCGTACTTCATGTCGCGACGTTCTTGGCTCTTTGGATATCCAGGGATATCTTTGACGACGGCTCGGGAAAGAAAGAGATAAGGCAGGAACTTATCAAGTTTGCCATAAAATTGGAAAAAAGGCGTCGTTCTCCCTATCGGTGGTTTGTTTCTTGGTTCTCTGTACGCACACTTGGATCAGCTGGTTTTGGACATGCATGCCTCGAATGACCATATGAATATGGATTCGTATGTTTATTCCACTTTTCTCCAGGAATAGTTGTGGGAGCATTTCGATAAGTATGCCCGAAACCATTGGCCATTCTTATCGAGTCTTAGGGTGGCTCCAGGATACTGCGTTGGTCGAATAGGCGCTGAAAAACTGGTCTGAAACTGATTAGGTTTCTTTACAACTCGTATGCGGTTAATTTTCGTCCATGGGCTCCGGTGCATGCGTCCATAACTCACGTTAGTACCTTTGCTAACGCCTCGAACATGTTTTTATCTTCTGATGATAAGGGCCTGAACGTTGGAGAGATAATGTTCATGCTTAGCTGCATGCCTGGTAACGTGCCATATTTTTTCCGAGGAGCTTGAAAAGAGATTTCCTATAATGTTGATAGAGCTACTCGATATATGGGTTTTGACCAAGGGGTCCCACTTGTTCATCATCCGGGTGTTCAAGAAATTCCGTTGTCGACTGTTCTCGATGCCAATGCTCTTGTGTCGGGTAAAAGCCTGCCTTTTCTCGCGGAACGAAATCCATCAACGACTTCCAAATATAACACATTTTGGCAGGATAAATTCCTTGTCATCCAGGAATTTGTGAAATCGGTGGTGGAGAATACCCATGGTAGGCCTTCCGTCGAGGTTTTAGAAAAGCATCCGTTGTTGAGGGATACTTCTTCAATTAACATAAAATTTGTCGGTCTAGAAGTGGAAAGTCCCCAGGTGAAGGAGCGAAGTTCTAAAAATCGTACATGAGGTTTTCGGTCAGACTCCTCATATTTACCGACTTTTAGTTCATCCAATATGCGGGTACGTACGGCTCTCCTTTTGACTTTAGCTTGGAACGTTTATATCTTTGTTCCTTTTCTGAGAATGCTTTCTTATATTCCATACAGGGTCTCAGTAGTACAAACGCCTTTGCCAAACTTGCGACCAGTCAAAAAGTATCATTTTTCGAGACAGAGAGTAGTGTTGTCGAGCCTATCCATAGTGATGAAGAATCCGAGAAGGATGAAAGTTCTGAGTCTGGTGATGGTGAGAGTAGTTCTTCTGACAATAGTGCTGATTCTTCCTCTAGTTAGTCTGAAAGTGAATCAGTGAGTCTTCCCCACGTTTTATTTGTTTCCCTTCTCTCTTTTTTTTGCAGTAAACTAAATCTTGATTTTTAGGAGGAAAACATTCCTGGGGATGATCTTGAAGTGGAAGACAACCAGAGAGAAGACGTAACCGTACTTCCTACTGCGGAAACTGCACCAGCTAGCGATTTGGACATGGAGATTCATCATCCCGAGGGCGCCGCCGTGACTCAGGTGGAGGAGAGCACTTCGTGGGGTGAAATCGTAGTTAGGGATCTCCCGCCAGTTGCTGATTCAGTTGCAGGTGTCACCTTCAATCCTCCGTATCCGGCCCCTTTCCCAGGTCATGTGTTGATTGGTGGATTTAGCGTGCCAGCTAAACATGAGACATTGTACACCAAGATTTGGGAAAGCTACGGTCACATTGCTACGACTAAGAATATCACTAGTCGACATGCGTTGGTTAAGCGTGTGGAGGAAGCCTTGTCTTCGATTGATGAGATTTGCAACGTGATTGGTCATACAGTTTCTGAGGATGTAATCTCGAGATGGAAGTTCCGTCGTGACATGTGCATGGGCTTCGAATTCAACTTTCCTTGGTTCGTTGAAGGTCTCTCTGATGTTGAAAGGTTGTTGGTCGAAACATCGAAGGTCCATCCGCAGACATGGTGAAGAAGCACGAAGCGGAATTCAAGAAATTGTGCCGGCAATTGAAATTTAAAATGGCGGCTCTCCAGAGCACAAAGGAGGCCTTTGCCAAGAGGAGCAAGCCGTTGTTGGAAAACTTTCCTTGAATATATATCTGTCTTTCGGACTTCTTATCTTTAGGGTTTTTTTTTTTTTAAAGGCAAATGATGCGCCTGGTTTTTGGTTTTTGGTTTTTTCTGGTTTTCTCGGGTTAATAGATAAATACTACCTTGACGGTTTTGGGTTATATCTTTTTTTTTTGAATGAAATGTATAGAATTGAACTGTCTTTGGCTATGAATGAAAGTGACACAGGCATTCCAGGTAAACCATGGAACCGTGTGTTGGTAGATGACATGAGAAGAAACATGATTATAGGTTTTATCAAAACTTGAAAAAGCAATCCGTCGTATTTTGTTTAAATAAGACTTACTCAGTTTCTCAGGTCTTCTGATGAAAATAAACTTTCCGGGCATAGGACCAAGTTTTACGAAAAACATGGCCAAGGGAAGTCCCCAGTGTTCCGAGTCATTGCTGAGTTATCTAATAACTGAGCCATTAATCCTGGGCGGATCGTTTTGATTTTAACCCCTGGGAAGTCCCCAGCCATCCCTTATCGTGTCATGAATGATAGTCGAGCCGTTGAGTAACTGAGTCGGAGTGAGTCGCCTTCCTCTACCATCTTGACGTCTGGGTCGAAGAACGAGACCGACAGTCTAAAATTGACATTGTGACCGATAGATCAATCCTCTTGCTGTGGTCTCCAATTGTTTATAGGTGAAAACTGTTTCTGCTGATTTTGGTAATTGCAGGTGTGAAAGTGAGAAACAGTTTAAACCCTAAACAATGTACTACAAGGGAGTACTTTTAGATTCGAGAGATAAATCTGTAAAAGTCCGGCCTAAACCAAGAAATGGCCGTTCCAGACTTGCTTCGATCACAAAGTAGAGGAGAAGGGTTGGTTTAGGAAGGGAAGTGAAGAAAGATGTTGAGACCAGAATAGTTCTGGAAAGGTAATGTCTCGACTTGTATCAGAAAAGTGGAAGCTTAGGAATCTTGCAAGAGATGGAAGCCTTTTTGGGAGAGCTTGCCAAGTTTCCTTTCTGAGAGTGTTGTATTTTTCTCCAGACCGAGACCTGTTGTCTAGTGGAAATAGGTAAGACCTATTTATACAAGTCGAGATTGAAACGTACCCTGGTCTCATTAAGGAAGAGAGTAAAGGGTGAAATAATGGGAGGAGGTGGTAACCGCATGGTGTTTATGGGTGAAAAGGCTTTCACCATTATTTCCTCATTTATTTGACCGCTTTATTGTTATTCACACTTTCTTAATGCGAGCGTAGTGTACGCTGCACGTTGTGGCCGCCAAACCAAGACCCTGAAAAGCATCCCCCAGTTTGTGTTGATGTCTCGAGTGTTTTAGGAAAACATGTTGTTGTGGCTTGGAAAGTAGCTCTCGGGGAACTTGTTAGCCTGGTGATCTTCGACGGTCAAGATTTTGCATCTTGAGAGGAGGGACAGCCATTGATAATTGCGCGCCTTTGTTTTGGTAGTCGCGTAGTGAGAGCCAGCGTGGTGGCGCGGCTAGGTGCTATTTTGGCTTGGCCTATGGGGCCAAGGGTTTTCCATGAGCGTATGGCGTGTCCAGGTCCAAGGCAAGGGAGCTTGGCTTGGCATGACGTGACTAGCATATCTATGGCCAAGGAAGAGTGCGTTTTGCATGGCGCGGCTATCTTGGCTAGGTTTGGTTTGTCTTGGTATGTGGGGCCAAGGGTTTGCCATGGGCGTATGGCGTGGCCAGGGCCAAGGCAAGGGCACTTGGCTAGGCATGACGTGACTAGCATAGCTAGGGCCAAGGCAGAGTGTGTTTGGAATGGCGCGGCTAGCTTGGATTAGTTTGGTTTGGCTTGGCATATGGGGCCAAGGGTTTTCCATGGGCTTATGGCGTGGATAGCTTGGGCTAGGTGCGTGACCAAGCTAGGGTTTTGATCCAAAGTCGTGAGGAGATCTTAGAAGTACAAGATTTGTTCCTGGGATTGAAGGGCAACCGTTGATTGTTGCACGCCTTCACTTTGGTAGCCACGAGGGGAAGGCCAGCATGGTGGCGCGGCATGAGGGGCCATGGCGAGATGTGTTTGGTATGGCGCGGCTAGCTTGGCTAGGTGCGTGACCAAGCTAGGGTTTTGATCCAAAGTTGTGAGGGGACCTTAGACGGCCAGTATTTGCTCCTGGGATTGAAGGGAAACCGTTGATTGTTGTACTCCTTCGTTCTGGTAGTCGCGTAGTGAGGGCCAACTGGGTGGCATGGCTAGAGGGGCCATGGCGAGATGTGTTTGGCATGGCGCG
Organism: Papaver bracteatum; assembly: GCA_023529315.1. NCBI lineage: Eukaryota > Viridiplantae > Streptophyta > Magnoliopsida > Ranunculales > Papaveraceae > Papaver > Papaver bracteatum. The sequence goes on from JAJJWX010000439.1 coordinate 292,260, forward strand.
ACGTGACTAGCATGGCTAGGGCCAAGGAAAAGTGTGTTTGGCATGGAACGGCTAGCTTGGCTAGGTTTGGTTTGGCTTGGCATGTGGGGCCAAGGGTTTGGCGCCATGGACGCATGACGTGACTAGCTTGGGCTAGGTGAGGTTTTGGCTTGGCATGTGGGGCCAAGGGGTAGCTATGGGTGCACGGCGTGACTAGATTGGGCTAGGTGCGTAACCAAGCTAGGGTTTTGGGCCAAAGGTCGTAAGGGGACCTTAGATGGACATGATTTTCTCTTGGGATTGAAGGGCAACCATTGATTGTTGCACTCTTTCACTTTGGTAGCCGCGAGAGGAAGGCCAGCATGGTGGCGCGACATGAGGGGCCATGGCGAGTTATATTTGGCATGTCGCGGTCGGTGTGGCTGGCATGATTTTCCTTTGGCACAGAGGTGCGACTAGCATAGTTGGCATGCCTAGGTGCGGTTGGTGTGGCTGGCATGATTTGTCATTGGCACAGAGGTGTGGCTAGCATGGTTGGCATGCCTTGGCGCGGTTAGTATGGCTGGCATGATTTTCCATTGGCACAGAGGTGCGGCTAGCATGGTTGGCATTCCTTGGCGCGGTAGGTGTGGCTGGCATGATTTTCCATTGGCACAGAGGTGCGGCTAGCATGGTTGGCATGCCTTGGCGCGGTTGGTGTGGCTGGAATGATTTGTCATTGGCACAAAGGTGCGGCTAGCATGGTTGGCATGCCTTGGCGCGATAGGTGTGGCTGGCATGATTTTCCATTGGCACAGAGGTGTGGCTTGCATGGTTGGCATGCCTTGGCGTTGTCGGTGTGACTAGCATGATTTTCCATTGGCACAGAGGTGAGGCTAGCATGGTTGGCATGCCTTAGCGCGGTTGGTGTGGCTGGCATGATTTTCCATTGGCACAGAGGTGCGGCTAGCATGGTTGGCATGCCTTAGCGCAGTTGGTGTGGCTGGCATGATTTGCCATTGGCATAGAGGTGCGTCTAGCATGGTTGGCATGCCTTGGCGTGGTTGGTGTGGATGGCATGATTTCTCATTGGCACAGAGGTGCGGCTAGCATGGTTGGCATGCCGTGGCGCGGTTGGTGTGGATGGCATGATTTTCCATTGGCACAGAGGTGCGGCTAGCATGGTTAGCATGCCTTGGCGCGGTTGGTGTGGCTGGAATGATTTTCCATTGACACAGAGGTGCGGCTAGCATGGTTGGCATGCCTTGGCGCGGTTGGTGTGGCTAGCATGATTTTCCATTGGCACAGAGGTGAGGCTAGCATGGTTGGCATGCCTTGGCGCGATTGGTGTGGCTGGCATGATTTTCCATTGGCACAGAGGTGCGGCTAGCATGGTTGTCATGCCTTGGCGTTGTTGGTGTGGCTGGCATGATTTGTCATTGGCACAGAGGTGCGGCTAGCATGGTTGCCATGCCTTGGCACGGTTGGTGTGGCTGGCATGATTTTCCATTGGCACAGAGGTGAGGCTATCATGGTTGGCATGCCTTGGCGCGGTTGGTGTGGCTGGCATGATTTTCCATTGGCGCAGAGGTGCGGCTAGCATGGTTGGCATGCTTTGGCGCGGTTGGTATGACTGGCATGATTTTCCATTGGCACAGAGGTGCGGCTAGCATGGTTGGCATGCTTTGGTGCGGTCGGTGTGGCTGGCATGATTTTTCATTGGCATACGTGGGAATTAGGGTTTGGCTCGTCGTAACTCTAATTTGAACAACATACCCGGGTAATTATTTTAGAGACACATTAAAGGTTTCAGTAAATATGCCTAGTAAATGCTTGTTGCTTTAAATGTTGTGACATTACTGTCTGCTAGGGTTTAGTATTTTACGATTTTAACCCTAAGATAAAAACCACCATCAACAACAGGTGAACCAATTTTAAACTTGTTTGGAAGTGTGGTATAGCCGATTCCAAGAATGCAAAGCCGTGTAAATATGAATAAGTATTTATAGTGAAAAGATTTCAACATACTTTGAACACGTACAATAACTCTAATCATTTATTATTCAAAGATATTCCTTAGTACTCCAGGAGATCATGTGCCAAAATAAATTGAGAATCTTTTAATTAAGGTTTTTTGTTTTATATACTTTAATTACCAGAAATTAAATGCATATCTCTAAAGAATAAAAATTAGTAATGTGCATTTACTAATTGGAGATTTTCTATTGAGAGATTTATGAAATTTTGGACAAGCATTTATTGGAATTAGGAAAACCGAATTTTGCTATTCATTGCATATCTTTAGAATATTTTCGGTTTTGGAAATTCCTTGGTGTCTAAACATCCTTGGTCTATAAATACCTAAGTTTGCATTTCTAACAAACTATCCTAAGAGCTAGGCAAACTTCATTCTTGTTGTTTCTGGTGGAGTCATCTATTTGGAGAGGAAAGTATCATAATAAGGTGAAATATCTTTCGACCGCTAGTTGAATGACTTTTGTGGGATCAAGAAGCTATATGAGTACCGTTGGTGGGAACTAGATAGTGTTATTAGTTTTCGATTGATTTGATTGACTAGCGGTTGTTGAAACTTAGATTGCACCTAGTTTGTTTATTCTTGAGAATCTTCTCTTCTGATATAAGATTCACTTAAACGAGAGAGAAGTATCGACGAGATCTTTAGAACTGTTTGTAGATCTAAAGACATCTTGTGATAATCCATTATTATCAGACTCCGTTATATGTGTGATTGATCATAAGAGATTCAAGTGGTGGTGTGCACGTTTTTATTGAAGATTAAAGAAGATTTGAAAACGAAGAAGATTTTTTATTTAGCTCTCATATCTTTGTGAGTGCACAAACCTTGATCTGCTAGGATCCAACTAGAATCATATTTATTCGACTGATTAGTTGCGTGAGATCGACATTCTCGATATGTCTATTTGAGATTTATTTTGATTGAGCACGAATCTAAACTTGACTACTTTGGTAGTTATTGGATAGATTGATCTAACCAGACAAAGGAGTTTATTAGATTAAACGGAAGAGCCTCTGCGTATGACTTGAGATATCTTTATCTCGAAAGAATCGAAAGAGTTATTACCAAACATATTCGTTGTTCCTTTACTGTTTGGAATACAATCCAAAGGAATTGTTTCAGTGCGTGCACTCATTGAAGTCGGGAACGCATGGATACTAAGGAAACTAAGTCAACTAGGGGTAGTTACTTGGTATCAACTATACGAAGTTGGTGCAGATTTTGTGTAACGACTTAATCCTGAAAGTATTCAATTCTGGACTAGGTCCTGGGGTTTTTCTGCATTTGGAGTTTTCCTCGTTAACAAAATCTTGCTGTGTGATTTACTTTTGTTTTCCGCAATTATATTTTGTATATAATTTAAAGTAAATTACACAAATGTTAACTCCGCATATACTTGATAGTGATCCTATATAGTTTGTTTAAGTTTGAAACTACTATATCATACTTTGGTATTGTATTGTCTCGATCTTGTATCCATAGTCAATCACACAAGTTATCTTGTTGTCGTATTGTATCGATCTCACATCCATAGACGATCAAACGAAGTGTGAAATGATTTTTTTATATTGTCTCGACTCAGTCCATAGACAATCACTTTCGGTAGAAGACTTATAGTTGGAGAAATAAAAGATTGTGGTGTATTTGGGTACCCTCATATTTTCAATTGGTATCAGAGCAGACAAACACGAAAAGATCTAACAATCTGTGTTTGGTGCAATCTAACTTATAAGAAATGAACTGGATTTCACCTGAATCGATTTCAGTTAACGTATCGCCAAGATTTGACGGAACAAACTATCTATGGTGGAAATCTGCTATGAGACATTTTCTTCAATCACGAGATTTTAATACTTGGATATTAGTCATCGATGGTTATAATCGTCCGAAAATAGAAGGTTCAGAAACAAAGTTTAAGCGCATAATGGATTTTTCAGGTGAAGAAAAGGCTTTTGCAAAGAAGAATTCAGATGGTTTGAATGTTATTATACATGATGTAAGCCGTGATCTACAACATCATGTATCTACATGCCAAAATTCACAGGAAGCTTCGAATAATCTTCAGATCGTATTCGAAGGAAACTCATCATAAATGAAAGCTAGACTTCAAACTCTCACTTCTGATTCGGAAAACCTTCGAATGGATGACCAATATGTATGAGATGGTAGAACCGATGGTAACTTTCTTACGTATCTGGGTATAAATAATCACAATGCCTGACTTATGATTTGATATGACTAGTTTTTATTAATTATTGTAACCGATCCTAAGTAATCACCGTGAGATGGTATGATCGATATTTGTAATTAGTTTGACCGATCCTAGTAATTGGTATGACCGATCACAAATTGTTGTATAATCGATCCTTCTAATTGGTAACTGATCATGGTAATTGGTGTAACCGATCCTGGTAAATGGTGTGACCTATCACAAGAAATACCATGATAATATGGTAACCGATCCTGGTCACTGATATAAATGATCTCGGTAACTGATGTAACCGATCCTGGTAACTTGTGTGACCGACCACAAGTATCTCCATATTGAGGTATAACCGATCCTAGTGGTAGTAGAACCGATCATAACTTTGTTATGTATCTTGGTATAACTAATCACAATGCTTGACTTATGATTTGGTATGAATAGTTTTTATTAATTGGAATTATAGATCCTAAATAATCACCATGAGATGGTATGATCGATATTTTTAAATGATGTGACCGATCCTAGTAATTGGTGTGACCGATCATTGAGTATTGTGTAATCGATCCTTCTAATTGGTAACTGGTCCTGGTAACTAGTGTGACTGATCACAAGTAATACCATGAGAACGTGGTAACCGGTCCTAGTAATTGATGTAACCTGAAAAAGAAGAGGTCTAATAACCACACCCAATTTTCGTTCGGAAATCTGAATAGACAAACTCTGATATACTTTCAAGAGAATCAACTAGGCAATCAGAGTCGATCTAGAGAAAATTATATTAAAGAGTTTTGTATCTCTATCTCTCTATTCAATCTGCAATCGGCAAATAAGAATTTGCGATCCCGATTGAATATAAGAGAAATAGCTTGAACGGTACCAAAGACCAATGTTCAAGGATCAATCAATTCCAATTAACAACCAAAGGTTGGATTTACCAATTGATCGATTCAACGCATAACCTGTGATATTTCTATTATATAACAAAATATAATGAGGAAAAGAAATAACACAGACACCAGAATTTTGTTAACGAGGAAAACAGCAAATGCAGAAAAACCCTGGGACCTAGTCCATCTCTGAACACCACACTGTATTAAGCCACTACAAACACTAGCCTACTACAAATGACTTCGGACTGGAATGTAGTTGAGCCCTAATAAATCTAACAATGATCAAGGTACAGTTACGCACCTTACGTCTCTGAACCCTAGCAGGATTTTACGTACCCCTTAGCTGATCTCACCCACAACCATAAAGTTGAAGACTTGATAAACAAATCTGTCTCACACAGAAAAGTCTATTGGAGTAGATAAATCTGTTTCCCACAGAAATACCTACGAGTTTCGTTCCTTCTTTTGAGAAATCAAGGTGTACAGGAACCAATTGATAAACCAGACTTATATTCCCGAAGAGTATCCTAGTATTATCAATCACCTCACAATAATCTTAATCGTATGGTAGAGAAACAAGATATTGTGGAATCACAAATGATGAGACGAAGATGTTTGCGATTACTTTTTATCTTGACTATCGGAGAATCAATCTCGAGAAAAACTTAGAGAAGATAGTACTTAATACCATAGAATAGGGAAAGATCAGAAAACGCAACTACAGAGAAAATAGTTGGGTCTGGCTTCACACTACCAATGAAGTCTTTAAGTCGTTAACCTATAGGGTTTCATGAAAAACCTAAGGTTAAAGGATAATCGACTCTAGTATCACACATGAGGTGTAGGGATTAGGTTTCCCAGTTGCTAGAGTTCTCCCTTATATAGTTTTCAAATCAGGGTTTGCAATTTAAGTTACCATGGTAAGAAGGCATTCAATATTCACTGTTAAATGAAAACCTGATTAGACTCAAGATAATATCTTTCAACCGTTAGATCGAACTTAGCTTGTTATACACAAATGAAATGTACCCCTCAATTAGGTTTAAGTAACCATTCCTAAACGTCTACAACATGTTGGCTCAATAGTAGTTAACAGAGGTTATCTATATGAACACTCTCATAACAACCTTATTCATCTTAATCACAACTAGTTCAAATGATTCAAATGAAACTAGTTAAAGAGTTGTTCAATTGCTATATTCTCATAGAAGTATACAAGAACACAATTGAAGGAAATTCGGTTTGATTCACTTGAATCAACTCATGATAGCCACGATTTGCAAATACTGCATTCCTTAATATATAAATGTATTAGTTCATGAGCCAACCGATTTTAGAAATTTAACCACTCAAGTATGCATACGGGTAAGCATACCTAAGTAGCCGATATGAGTTTGGGTTCGCCAGTATGCAAACGGGTACGCATACCTAAGTACACTTCCAAAACCCAGCAAAAATTCCCGGACCTATACCTTACGCAAGTACGCGTACCGGTATGTGTACTTGGTACCCGGAATTCCACAACTACAAGTACGCATACGGGTATGCATACTATAGTTCCGGTCATGGATCACATACATGGAAGAATTTATACTATGTTCATAATCCAATAGTTCTAAACTCTATTTCAATCATTGAAACTTTCTTAGAGGATGAAAATAGCCGTTTTCACACACTATTAGCATCAAAGCAATTTTCAAGATATTAAAATAATCATAACGAAACATTCCAAGTCTACACCAAATGATTGTATCACACAAACCATGTAAGATATTACTCGGCGATTTTCACATGATCATCTTTTGACTTTCGTCAAGAAAATAAGATTAACTTGGTTGAAGCGAAATCTTACCAATACATATTTCGATAAATATGTAAGCAAGTTAAATTCATCTCGAAATATCAAATGTGTATAATCGAATATTGTATAGTAGTACGAGTTTTTTCTTAATATAGGAGATAGAGTAGAAATAGACTTTCCAAGTGATATATGAGTTTTAGTCTCCACATACCTTTTGTTGATGAAGTTCCACAAGCTCTTGTTAACATTTCTTCGTCTTCAATTGATGAACGCGGTGAAGTCTAATGCTCAACTACATAATCTATCCTTGTCTGAGAAACCACTATAAGTAGACTAGAAATCAAGACTTATAATTTTGATCACTAACATTGACAAACAAGCTTGAGATAGCAACACTTACGAGTTCGACAGAGCCATGCTCCATCAATATCCCACTTTGTCAATTTTAATGACAAAACTATCAATACATATGGATTACAAAATAAATAAACTTTGTAGCTTCCCATCCAAATGCTTGATCTCCTTGGTTCTTTAACATTACTCGAAATCTTCATCACATCCAAGTACTCCAATGATTCTAAATGTGTTCAACTCAACATCATAGTTGTTGAAGATCCGTAGTTATAACAATGAGAAAACAGTTGCTCTCAATCATTGTTATACAATGTCATAGTATTATTACACAACATCAAATTTCAATTGCATCACAACTTTGACAACAATACTATGGTGATATGTATCACTCCCCCTTAGTCAATACTTCATCTCACAATGAAAACCACTCCCCCTTACATAATTATCTGTAAACCATATGTATTTGTAGTATGAACTGCACATTAATTCTCCCCCTTTTTGTCAGTATAAATTGGCAAAGGTGCGAAAACTAGTGGGATCCTCATGAATTTTTCATAGAGATACTTCATGACCAAAAGAGAACAACATAGCAACTTGTTTCAGTGATTTCACATAGTTGAAACTTAGTGTATTCATCAAGGAGTTTATAAAGATACAAAATACCACCTATAATATTCCATAGCCGCATTCCCCATAAAGAATTGGCAATTAAGCACAAGTTCAATTAAGAACTCTCCCCCATAAACATTCCCGAAAGAAAAATAAGAGCGACCTTACTTTTACAAGAAAATAAGGATTTCTTTGGACATTAACATATCTCATGAAATATGAATTTGTATCCAAAAATCTCAATTGAATTAACCACAAGGAAAATGATCAATTCAATTGGCCATGATCAACATAAAAGAACTTACATGGCCACACAATACATACACAAAGATGTGGATCAGGGGAAGACCAATATTGTAGAATAATCAAAGATTCATTCTATTTTTCTTCACTATTTGCACAATGACATATAATAGACGTAATATTTGTAAACAAAAGTTCATCCTATCTTCCATCAATATTTGCATAATGGCATAATATGCTTAACTTTTGTGGTCAAAAGTTTATTCTATATTTTATCAATACTTTCATACCGACATATAATAGAGTTAACTTTTGAACAAGTATGGTACAGTCAAGGTTCACGGACGTAAACAACATATCCCATAATAATTTGCAATATATAAAACCATAAAGATTAATACTGCAAGAATCATCTTCCAAATAAATAAATATAAAAACATTGCAAGATGAAAACTTTGGCAAAAGCTATGTGTAGTAACAATAATGGCTATTCCAAACCCTAGTTATCCTTCTTAAAAACACAAGAATAAATTCTCATAAGAAGTTTCCTAGATATTGAGACCTCTGAAAAATTCTTTATCGTCCCCAAACTCCTTGTCGTCAACTACCATGGGAACATAAGGTTCGTGAACAAATGAGTCAATTCCAAAAAACCTTTTGAACTGATGCCGAACCAGTGCCTTCTGAATTTCAAGAGTTCTCAAAACAATAGCCTTTATTTGTTGAATCTCCTTCCTTGTTTCCTTCAACTCTTCAAGAACACCAGAAAACTTCTGAGAATTTGAAGGAACAACTATTGGCTTCCTCACATTCCTTCTTTTTCTTTTCAAAGTTGGAGGTAACAGATATTTATCTTTTACCTTCATGATTGATGGATTAACAATCATATTAACATCTTTTCCATAAGAAGACATAATGCTTGGTGTATCCATTCGTACGGAATTGTGAGAGGAAATCACAAGATAATCTCAACAAGCAGTCTAATGATAAAAAGAGTTTCAAGAGGAGGAAAAATGAATGTAGGGTTACAGAACCTTTAAACACACAATCTCACGCACGCACAACTCTCAACCCTAAAGAGGGTAGAATTATCTTTTATTTATTAAACAGGGAAGTCCCTTCCAATATCAATTAGATATGAAAAGAAGGACGAATTCCATACGTAACAAGAGAAAACAAACAAAATAAAACACTTCTATTTTATCTAAAGTATGAGGTGTGCACAGTCTTTTCTTTTTTGACCAGGCACATGAGACAAGACGCACCAACTAACATAATTAAGTTGTGCTGGGGTGAACAATAATCTATCTACCGTAACCTTTTTCGAAACGAATTCATAGAACCCTGTTTCACACAATGTTTAGACCAAGGTTTTTAAATCGTGAATCGTAACGCGAATCGTTTTCTCATTTTTAAGAATCGAATCGTATATTGAATCGTGAATCGAAGATTCAAGGTAGATTATCAAATCGTATATTTTCTTGTAAATAATATTGAATTATGCTGATTATTTAACTAAGTTCGTATTCTTAAAAAAGAATTTGGTCTTTGATCTAATATATACAATTAAAGTTCACTAAACATCAAAAACAGCAAGGTGGAACATTAGACAGATGCCTCGCTTCTGACGCAGGAGAAGACGCGGGAGATCATGCGTTCGAACCTTAACAATTTCATTTTTGAAAATCCACCTTTGACTTTAGAGTTTAGTCAAGAATCGTAGTCAAACAAGGTTGAAAACACGATTCAGAAGCAAAACGATTCTAGTGCACGATTCAACTCGATTTGGAAATAAATAAAGTGAATCGTACGATTCAACTCGTAAATCGTACGATTTTCAAAACCATGGTTTATTCCATGATTTTCTCTCTAGTGATCTAGTCTTTTCTTTGGAAACTAACTTCTTCAAAGAAGAGATGAGTATACATACCTCTGATGATTTTTGAACAAGTTTAAGCTTGTTTGCTAATCGATTCGCTCTTCGTTGAAGTTTGTTGATGTATCTCACTTTGTGTTTGTACTTGAAACACTTTGAAAGTTCATGGCCTTTGAGAGAACAATAAGAGCGTGCTAACATGGAAGATGATTCAGATGCCCGTGATGTGTAAGCGGCTAGACACATGGTGGAACCTGAAAAATCAGAAAAAGAATTTCCAGCAGAAACAGATAGATCTATTTTTTCTTCCAGAACGGTTGAGATTTCTTCTGAAATAATATCATGATTGATGTATGTATTGCCACAATTATCAAAATCAATATTTTCACAAATAAGTTCAACACTTGACTTTTTGTCTTCATTAGAGTCATAGTTGTCAGACATTTCTTCAAGAGTTTCAGCTAGAACTTTGTTCCTAGTGTATTTTTTACGATTTGGACACTCATTTGAAAAATGACCAAAACCTTTACACTTAAAGCACTGTGGCATATCCTCGACATCAGTCTCATCAATATCCTTATTTTTAGGAGGAACACGATTATGAGGTTTAACTGATGACCCATATTTATCTCTGGAGAACCGTTTACTTCTCTTCAAAAAATGACCCCTAAACTTTCTTATGATCAAAGATACTGACTTGTCAAGATCTTCATCTGATGAATCAACATCAGAAAGATCATCTTCAGAGATGCAAACATTTTTACTTTTGTCTAGTAATTTAGTGTTCTATTGTGCTTTGAAAGCAACATCCTTTCCGGATTTGGATGTATGCTCATGATCAAAGATCTTTAACTTCCCAACCAGAGTATTTCTGGAAAGAGTTGCAAGATTATTACCCTCAACGATAGCATGCTTCTTAGAATCGTATATGGATGGCAATGATCTGAGAATTTTCATCACAATGTCCTTTTCTGGAATAGTCTTACCCAATGAAAAAGATGCATTAAAAGTTTCAGACACTTTGTGATTAAACTCATCAAATGAATATTTATCCGCCATACGAAGGTTCCCAATCAGAAATTAGGTTTTGAAGCCTAGCTTCCTTTTCACAGGTATTCCCTTCAAATACAGTTTATAAGATATCCCAAGAATCTTTAGACGTTGTGCAAGTAGTCACATGATGCTGGAGCTCTGTGGTAATGGCATGGATGATAGCATTTAATCCGTCAGAATTTTGCTTTGCAGCAAGAATCTCGACAGTATCATATTTACCAATATCCATTGGAACTCTTACTTCGCCTTCTGTAACTTTCAGAGGATGATATCCATTAACCACATAAGCCCATGATTGAAAATCACGTGCTTGAAGAAACGCACGCATAACAATTTCCACCAAAAGTAATTTGAGCCATCGAAGACTGATGGTACGTTTATAGAGATAGCACTTCTGTCCATATTCGGATCGCTACAAACACAGACTTATGAGGTCTTTAATGTGTTTGCCTGCTCTGATACTAATTGAAAAAGCGGGTGTCTAAAAACCGCACCCAATATTTCGTTCGGCAATCTGAATAGACAAACTACAATATACTTTCAACAGAATCAACTAGACAGTCAGACTCAATCTAGAGAAAAGTATATAAAAAAGTTTTGTATCTATATCTCTCAATTAATCCAACCTGCAATCGGAAAATAGGAATTTGCGAGCCCGATTGAATATAAGAGAAACAACTTGAACGGTACCAAAGACCAATGTTCAAGGATCAATCAATTTCAATCAACAACCAAAGGTTGGATTTACCAATTGATAGATTCAACACATAACCTGTGATATTTATATTATATAACAAAATATAAAGAGGAAAAGAAATAACACAAACGCCAGAATTTTGTTAACGAGGAAAACCGCAAATGCAGAAAAACCCCGGGACCTAGTCCATCTTTGAACACCACGTTGTATTAATCCGCTACAGACACTAGCATACTACCAATGAACTTCAGAATGGAATGTAGTTGACCCCTAATCAATCTCACACTGATCAAGGTACAGTTGTGCTCCATACGTCTTTGAACCCCAACATGATTTTATGCACTTGATTCCCTTAGATGATCTCACCCACAACCAAGATTTGCTACGACCCAAAATTCGAAGACTTGATAAACTTTTTCTCACACAGAAAAGTCTATTGGAATAGATAAATTTTTCTCCCACAGAAATACCTACGAGTTTTGTTCCGTCTTTTGATAAATCAAGGTGCACATGAACCAATTGATAACCCGAACTTATATTCCCGAAGAACAACCTAATATTATCAATCACCTCACAATAATCTTAATCGTATCGTAGTGAAACAAGATATTTTGGAATCACAAACGATGAGACGAAGATGTTTGTGACTACCTTTTATCTTGCCTATAGGAGAATCAATCTCGAGCAAATATTAGAGAAGATAGTACTCAACAGGATAGAACATGGAAAGAACAAAGAACACAACTACATAGAAAATAATTAGGTCTGGCTTCACAATCCTAATGAAGTCTTTAAGTCATTAAACTACAGGGTTTCGCGAAAAACCTAAGGTTAAAGGAGAATCAACTGTAGTCGCAACTAGTATCACACATGAGGTGTGGGGATTCGGTTTCCCAGTTTCTAGAGTTTTCCCTTATATAGTTTTCAAATTAGGGATTGCAATCTAAGTTACCTTGGTAACAAAGTATTCAATATTCATCATTAGATGAAAACCTGATTAGACTCAAGCTAATATCTTTCAACCGTTAGATTGAACTTATCTTATTATACAAAAATGAAATGTACCCACATTTAGTTTTGAGTAACCGTACCTAAACGTGTACACCATGTTGGATTAATAGTTGTTAACTGAGGCTAGCTATATGAACACTCTCATATCAAACTTATTCATCTTAACCATAACTAGTTCAAATGACTCAAATGAAACTAGTTAAAGAGTTGTTCAGTTGTTATATTCTCATAGAGTATACAAGAACACAATTGAAGAAAAAATCGGTTTGATTCACTCGAATCAATTCATGAACCTTATAGCCACGGTTTGGAAAGAATGCATTCATTAATATATAAATGTATTAGTTCATGAGCCAGCCGATTTTAGAACATTAACTACTCAAGTATGCATATGGGTACTCGTACTTAAGTTGCCGATCTGAGTTTGGGTTCGCCAGTATGCAAACGGGTATGCATACATAAGTTCACTTCCAAAACCCAGCAGATATTTCTAGACCTATACCTTACGCAAGTACGCGCACCGGTAAGTGTACTTGGTACCTGGAATTCCACAACTACAAGTACGCATACGGGTATGCATACTCCGGTCATGGATCACATACATGCAAGGATGCATACTATGTTCATAATCCAATAGTTCTAAACTTTATTTCAATCATTGAAACTTTCTTAGAGGATGACAATAGACGTTTTCACACACTATTAGCATCAAAGCTATTTTCAAGATATTGAAATAATCATAACGAAACATTCCAAGTTTGCGCACCAAATGATTGTATCACAAAAACCATGTAAGATGCTACTCGGCAATTTTCACATGATCATCTTTTTACTTTCGTCAAGAATATAAGATGAACTTGGTTGAAGCGAAAGCTTACCAACACATATTTCAAGAAATATGTAAGCAAAGTTAAACTTAGCTCGAAATCTCAAATGTGTATAATCGAATACTATATAATAATATGACTTTTATCTCAATATAGGTGATAGACTAAAAATAGGTTTTCCAAGTGATAAATGAGTTTTAGTATCCACATACCTATTGTTGATGAAATTCCACAAGCTCTCGTTAGTAGTTCTTCGTCTTCAATTGATGAACGCGGTCAAGTATAATGCTTAACTACAAAATCTATCCTAGTCCTAGACATCACTATAACTAGACTAAAAATCAAGACTTATAGTTTTGATCACTAACATTGACAAACAATCTTGAGATAGGAGCGCTTGCGAGTTCGACCGAGCAGTGCTCTAACATAGCCGATCCTGGCAAATGATGTAACCGGTCCTGGTAACTTGTGTGACCGATCACAAGTATTTCCATATTGAGGTATAACCGATCCCAGTGATTGGTAGAACCAATTGTGATTTGATATTTGATCAATCACATAATAATCTTGGAATACAGGTGAACTAATTCTAAACTTGTTTGGAAGTGTGGTATAAACTATACCGATTCCAAGAATGTAAATCCATGTAAATATGAATAAGGATTTACGGTGAAAAGATGTCAACATACTTTGAACACGTACAATAACTCTTATCATTTATTTTTCAAAGATATTCCTTAGTACTTAAGGAGATCATGTGTCGAAATAAATTGAGAATCTTTTAATTAAGGTTTTTAGTTTTATATGTTTTATTTACCAGTAGTTAAATGCATACCCCTAGATAATAAAAATTAGAAATGTGCATTTACTAATTGGATATTTTCTATTGAAATATTTCGAAAATTTTGGACAAGCATTTATTGGAATTAGGAAAACCGAATTTGCTATTAATTTCATATCTTGAGAATATTTTCGGTTTTGGAAATTCCTTGATGTCCAAACATCCTTTGTCTATAAATACCTAAGTTTGCATTTCTAGCAAACTATCATAAGAGCCGGTCAAACTTCATTCTTGTTATTTCTGGTGAATCCGTCTATTCGGAGAGGAAACTATCCTAATTAGGTGAAATCTCTTACGACCACTTGTTTAAAGAATTCTATGGGGATCAAGAAGCTCTACGAGTACCTTTGGCGGAAACTAGATAATTGCAGTATTATTAGTTTTCGATTGAATTGATTGACTAACGGTTGTTGAAAATTTGGTTGCACCTAGTTTGTTTATTATTGAGAATCTTCTCTTTTGATATAAGATTCACTCAAACTAGATCGAAGCATCGACGGGATATTTAGAACTGTTTGTATATCTAAATACATCTTGTGATAATCCATTGTTAAGAGACTCCATTTTGTGTGTGATTGATTACAAGATATTCAAGTGGTGTTGTGCAGGTTTTCATTGCAGATTAAAGAAGATTTGAAGACGAAAATTCTTATTTAGTTCTCATATCTTTGTGTGTGCACAAAACTTGATTGGATGGGCTCCAACTAGAATCAGATTTATTCGATTGATTAGTTGCGTGAGATCAACATTCACAATATATCTCTTTGAGATTTATTTTGATTGAGTGTGAATCTAACTTGACTACTTTGGTAGTTATTGTATAGATGGATCTAACCATGCAAAGAAGTTTATTAGATTAAACGGAAGAGCCTTTGTGTATGACTTGAGATATCTTTATCTTGAAAGAATCGAAAGATTTATTGTTCCTTTACTGTTTGGAATACGATGCAAAGTAATAGTTCCAGTGCGTGCACTCATTGAAGACGAAAACGCAGGGATACTGAGGAAACTAAGTGAACTAGGGGTAGTTGCTTGGTCTCAACTATACGAAGTTGGTGTAGATTTTGTATATCGGCTTAATTCCGAGAGTATTCAATTCTGGACTAGGTCCCGGGGTTTTTCTGCAGTTGTAGTTTTCCTCGTTAACAAAATCTTGCTGTGTGATTTATTTTTGTTTTCCGCAATTATATATTTTTATATAACTTTAAGTAAATTACATAAACGTTAACTCCGCATATACTTGATAGTGATCCTATAGAGTTTGGTTAAGTCCAAACCTATTATTAAGTATCATACTTTGTTGTTGTATTGTCTCGATCTTGTATCCATAATCAATCACCCAAGTTATCTTGTTGTCATATTGTCTCGATCTCGTATCCATAGACGATCACACGAAGTGTGAACCGATTTGTTGTATCATCTTGACTCAGTCTATAGACAATCACTTTCGGTATATGACTTATAGGTAGGATTAATAAAAGATTGTGGTGTATTTGGGTACCCTCGTCTTTTCATAAACTTTGTATCTAGACCTGAAACTGAATTAGAATTTTCTTTTGCCCTTTGACAAACAATAGTCTTTTGATAATCTTAAAGACTTTTTTTGAGGTGAATGAAACCCTGTGAATCTCCACATTTATAGAACTGTAAACCTAGAAGATTTGGAAATATATTGATATTGTGATAGATATTATTCCTAGTATCCTGTAATTGAGAATATATTCTTAACTGAATATTTCTTTCAAAGAGAAAGTCTGCTTCAGAGAAAGGAAAGTGATAGTTGTAGATACTACTGATAATAACAAGAGTAATTAAAGGAACAAACTTGTAATGGAATTTTTAAAATTTGAATTTCACCAAGACGCGACATTTACCAACCCACTGAGTTACTGAAGCGAATCGGCATAGAAGATTTTCCAGATGAACAAACATGACAAACTTGACGAACACAAATATAGTTTCAAAAAGCATCAAAACAACTTTTGCAAACGCTTGAATCACAACTGTAAACATAGTAAACACCATTTGGGATATCACTAACTGCAAACACATTAGGAGATATAAGTATTTAGTTAGCCATCAATATGAAAATATGATAAAATCAAACATAAAAGATTTTCAAAGCTTTAAAGAGTGAATATTTGTTTTACAAACATAGAACAAAGGAAGATCTAATAAAAAAAGAACATTGAAGAAAAAAATTGAATGAGTTGACTCAGTTTAATCGCCTATCCTCAGACGAAATCCTTTATCGAATACAATTGATAATAGGAATTTTAATGTTTAACTCATTTCTTGTCACATAAACTACCTCCATTTTTGTTGGACACTCACAAGGCTATTCAACGTGGCTACCTACCAAAGGAATTCGAGGTATGTATAAGATTTTATACCTTAAAATTGTTTGAACGTATTCATATTTATGGAAATAAAAAAAAATTGTTCTCCATTGTTGTGTGTAGAGAAATCTTGTCGTTGTGGATGGACATTCCCTGAAGGATTCCTAACTTCTCAAGGATGCTATTTTTTATTTTCCTCTGGTAAGAAAGTTCTCCATGCCTCTACTAATACATGCTTATGGATGAGAGTGCCGAATTAAGAAGGTTTTTCTTTTTCTGTTTGTAAATCTCAACACATATAGAATAGGATGAGATGGAGTATGGTGACAGTATTCCTAACATTGACTTCCAACGAAAATTGCCAAAACCCGTTTAGATTAGTCAAATAAAATCTAAACAAAAAGTCTGCACGGACCGTCCCAATGGACTATGTCAAAACCATGCAGACAAACATTCACAAAAAATAGGACCTCCTGTTTTTCCCAGGGGAGGGCCCACTTATCATATGTTTGCACGGTTTTTCCCTTGTCTGAATTGGCGACCCGTGCAGAACGACTGAAATCTAAATTGTGGTAGTTAAATCACAGGACAATTGTCCACCGCTGATTTGTGGAAACAGAGGAACAGGAGGAATCCGACAACAAATGATCCAGAGCCAAGATTCATAATGGTCCTCACGACCATTTCACTGCAAATACTGGCCGTGTTAATACCATCGTGTCCTTTTGTAGGACCTTATATGGGAAGCAAATCAACCATTTAACAAGCCCGAAGAAACACTAAGGCCAAGCACTATGATGCCCCTTTTCCCTTCTTGATCCCTCATGTGTAGGGAAAAAATTTATTTGCCAATTATATGGTCTCCCATATCCCTATTTGTGCAGGGATATCCATTCCCTACTACTCAAATTGGATCACAATTGATCTAGGTAGTGGGGAAGGGAAATGACACTCAATATCCCTATTTTTCGGATACTCAATAAAATCCTACTTTATAGATACTCAGTTTCTATTTTTTTCCAGTAGAAACGGATACTGAGTATCCCTTCCCTACGTATGAGGGATAAGGAAGGGATGCCCTCTCCCATAGTGCATGGCCTAAACGGCAACTCAGTATCCGTTTTATTTTTTTTCATTGAAATATTTGTATAAGTAAATAAAGATAAGTTAGAGTAAAAAATGATCCAGTTTGAGTAATATGGAAGGGATATCCCTGCACAAATTGGGATATGGGGAGACCATAGTGTAGTGGACAAATCATATTTTCCCCGAAAGAGATATCCTATACAAGTAGGGATATGAGAGACCATAGTAAATGGCAAATCATATTTTTTCCTATATATAAGGGATAAGGAGGAGAAAAGGGCCACCATAGTGCTTGGTCAAATTAAACAAGAAGGCTATTATTGGGGCGTCACACTCCAATAGAGGGGATTCACTTGGATTCTTAGTGTCCAAAAAAGTGGTTATGGGATATCCTAATACCAAAACAAAATGTCTAGATTACCCTTGAACTAAAATAAAAACTTAAAAACCTAATATTTTATATTCTAATTCAAGAAAAAAAATGCTCCTCTTCTCAGCATCTCAATCAACCACCAGACCAAAATCTTCATCCTCAACAAACGATTCAAGCAACTGAAGAATCAGAATTTCAAACTCCTCAACAACAAGCCATGGTGTATGTTAGGTAATAATCGAACAAACTCATCTTTGTTTACTCGTTTTTGTGCTTAAAATAGGTTAGATTGAATGAAATCGAAGTAAAATTAGGTTTCAGTTACGTTTCCGCTGGTATTACGTCTGGGTTCGGGTCTAAGTTTTTAAACGTAAAATTTGATTATCAAGAACTTACGTCTAGGTTTAATTGAATTCAACCGTAAAATTGGATTTGCACGTAGTCTTACATCTATGGGTTTAGTTGAATCAAACCGTAAAATTTGATTTGAATGAGTTACGGTTAGGTATTCTGAATTTCCAAACTGTAAATTTTTTTTCTGAAACTGTTACGGTTAGGAAACAAAGAACTTTTAACCGTAAATCAAAAAAAATAAAAATAAATAAAAATAATGTGTTGTTATGGTTAGGTTACAATATATTTATGGTTGGATTCGACTGCTATAAAACCTAACCGTAAGATCTTAGATCACACCAAAAAAAAGAAGTTAAATTAATTTACGGTCGAGTATGAATTTAATACCAATTGTAATAATGATTGGACGTGACTAATACAAACATAACCGTAAATTTTTCTGTATTTATTTTAGAAAGGTTTCTTACAATTAAATTTGGGGGAAAAAAATTAGTATAAGGAGGATTTACTCAAATCTAAGTCTGGTCAAAGAAGGACTCACGCTTAGTATAAGGAGGATTTATTCAAATCCATGAAATTTACTTTTGTAAGTTATCACTCCGTTGGATTAGGATATACCATACCAATTAATCCTTAAACATATCACGATTCCACTACTTCCGCATTTAAACTCTTCTTACAAGCCAGCTTGATAGCAGTTTTGACCTAACGAATGAAATAATCACAAATCACTGATGTGAGAAAAGAAGAAGGTATTGGCGAACCAGTTACGGCTAGGAGTTCTTTACTCCTAGCCGTAATAAAAAAAAAAATCTGGTTTAATCACTAATAATCAACATTATTATTATTTATTATTGGATAAAAAGTAATACAGTAACTAGTAGGAATCCTAACAAGCTAAGCTCCAACAACATACTACTACATTAATTGAATAGGTTGTTGTGCTAACCTACCAGCGAGCCTCATGGGTAACCTAGCCAAGGGAGCCGAAGCGGATGGGGGGCTGAGATTGTGTCACAAGGGGGAAAACTAACACTACCTTTCATGCTAATTCCTGCAATATTACGCAATTTGGGGCTTGAACCTGGGACCTCCAGGAACGCATGAAACTTTGGGAAACGGGGATGACCAGCTGAGCGGCCCGTTCTTATTATATAATAAAATCATTAATTTAATCTAAAACTAAATTATTCAACCATTGGTTCTTCACTTTATTGATTTATTTCTTTACTTTCTTTAAAAATTATTATCTAATTAAATTAAATTAAAATTAACTAATAAGGGTTGTTTGGTCACTACAAAAATATTTGAGATAAGGGGTTTTTGAAATTACCTATAGGTGACCCGTTTTCATCTTATTGGGTGACGCCCCTCTAATGAAATGTGACGCCCAATAATAGGCATCTTAAACAATTCCATACTCATTTTTCTCGGAAAACTCTAGATTTGGGACAACTATCATTGTCCAGATATGGGACAAAGAATCTGGACTTTTAATCATTCCCCTATTCACCCCACTACTAATCCCGATGTTAGAATCATTCTCCTCTCAACCATTAAGATTGTGCCACCTCATGTCAAAGTTTTGGACTATCCTCTGTTGTCCCGGCCGTAGACGCTCCCATTTTTCTCATTTCGTTTCGCCAAAAAGATAACTTCCTCTCTTCCATCTCGACACCTCTACGGCTCTACCCAATTCTGCAACCCTAGCCAGGCTTACCGGGAGGTATCTCTCGTCTTTTCAACTCAACCCAAGGTAATATATCACACTTCTTCTTTTACCTTTGATTTTCGATTCAATTTCCATCGACAGCAAAGTAGTTAGGTGTAATATTGTTGTTAAGGGTTTGAGGTTTTAGGTGTAGTGTTGGGTTGATTTAATAGAAATGTTATTGATTTTATATGTAAATCCTAATTGAAGTAAAATTACGATGTTACAGAGATTGAAACAAGAAGACGGATATTATGTTTTGTATCTTCTCTGTCGTGACATGTTCAAACTTTATTTGGTAGATTTATTACGGGAGTTTATAGTTAGATCAAGTTTCTATGTCCTGAGTATATTAGGAGATCTTATTTCATTAGGAGTGTCTAAATTTGGTTAGTTTCAAGCCTATATTAAGGCCTGGTAATGTAGAGAAACACCTTCTACACAAATTCATTAATCAATTTGTTTTCACAGCTATTATTTACTAGTTTTGCAACTGCTTGTGTGAGTTTATTGATTCACTCAAGATATTGTTCGATTATTGCATCCAAAATTCTGTTTCTCTCTGGTTTTAATTTCTTTATTGTGCCTTGTATCAGGTTCGTTTAACCAAATTATGATTTTTACGAAATTCGTGAATAAATGGATCAAAAGTGATGGGAGGAACTCCCTTGTTCTACAGAGTGAGTCGTCCAAATCGAAGAAAAAAGACCACGTTGTAGAAGATGATGACTATTGCATTACTGGAAGTGAGAATGAAAATACCAACGCTTGGCAACTTGGTAGCAGCTCTAGTGAAGCCGATGCCGAAGCCATTATAAACAATAGCAAAAAGAAGAAAAGTAAGAGTGAAGGAACATCCCAGGAGGAAGATGAGTTAGACAAAGTTCTGGCCGAGCACCGCAATGCTCCCATTGTTCCAAAACATACTGCTTCTCTGAAAGAAGAAAAGTTTCAAGCTCAACCTGGACAGAAAGGTTCGGTTGATGCTATTGGAGGGGAGAAGGAAGCGGAGGCAGAAACAGGGAAGTCTGCGGCAGCAAAGAGGAACAAAAAAGGAGAAGGAGAAGGAGAAGAAGGCAGCTGCTGCGGGTGCAGCGGGAGTTTAGGATGCAAAGCAGGAGGAAACAAAGAGTAAAAAACGTGATAAAAATCGGCCGAATCATGTTATAAAAATGCAGGAGGCTTTGCAAAGGCGTAAAGAACTTGAAGAGAGAATGAGGAGGGAAGAGGAAGAGGAAGAGGAAGAGAAAGACAGGAGGGAGGAAGAAGAGCGCCTCAGGCAAGAGGAACTCGAGAAACAAGCAGAAGAAGCCAAGCGAAGGAAAAAGGAAAAAGATAAAGAGAGGATGCTGATGAGGAAGCAGGAAGGGAAGCCTATAACAAGGAAGCAGAAAAATGAAGCTTGTTGGCTTGAACTAATTAGGAATCAGTTTCTTACGCAGAAGTCTAAGTCAGCTCCTGCTAAAGAAAATGGCGGGGCTTCTACATCAAACAGTGCGGACAACCTGCAGCTGAAGGAAATGGATGCAGCTAAAAACGCGAATACTTTGCCAGTGAAAAGGTTGACGATGAAGCTGAGCCAAGTATGGTGAAGAAAGAAGCCAAGTGTGCAACATCACCGGATTCTGGTACCGCGGCAAAGCCATATACTGCTTCTGGTGGAGGTGTTCCTCAACATTTAAAATGTGAAGGTGTTAAGACTGATGTTGTGGCTAAGAATACAAGAAAGGATGCTGCAGCTAAACAAGAAGCACAGACTATGGAGGTACTTCCGAAAAGGGGTGAAGATAACCTGCGTTCTCCAATATATGTTGTATTATGGGACATTTTAACAAAGCTACTAGATTGCATCCGCGGAACTAATGTCCAGGAAGGCGAGGCTGGAGGAATTTCACAGCAAATTGGGGCAACCTATTTTCCTGCCGAGAACATAAGAGAGAGAACCCGGGAATTAAAAGCAGATGCAAAGTTACGGGTCCCTGGTCTTTTGATTATTGATACTCCAGGACACGAATTGTTTACTAACTTGCGTTCACGTGGGTCTGGGATATGTGATATTGCAATTTTGGTTGTTGACATTATGCATGGATTGGAACGACATACTATTGAATCCCTGAATCTTCTGAAAATGCGGAACACACAGTTCATAGTTGCGCTGAACAAGGTGAGTGTTAATGGCTAAAAAAATTTAGATTACAACTAAACTGGTTTTAAAATTTTAGCTTGTCTTACCATAATTTCATTGTTTGATTTTTTATCTCTTTAATTTCCAAAGGTTGATAGATTATCTGGTTGGAAAACGTGCAAGAATAAACCTATTGTCAAAGCCATGAAGCAGCAATCTAAGGATGTCCAGATGGAATTCAATTGGAGGCTCACACAGGTAAAGATAAATCTCAGACTTTTGTGGTGGCCGACGGGGTAGGATGTAGATTAACTTATTTGTTTCTTGTCTTCCTTTCTCAAATCATTACTCAGTTTAAAGAACAGGGTCTGAAAACTGAGTTGTATTACAAAAATACAGAAAAGGGGAAAACCTGCAGTATTGTTCCAACAAGTGCAATCAGGTGTGTTTGTCGAACCTGACGTCGAGCTTGATTTTAGATTTTTTAAACAAGAGATCTTATTTGCTTTTACAGTTTTAGAGCAATTTTTTCTGGCAGATTCATAGTTTCGTTTTTTTTGTGAATGTAACAGTGGTGAAGGCATCCCAGATTTGCTGCTATTATTGGTTAAGTCGACTGAGAAAACTTTGGTGGAGAAGCTTATGTTTAACAATGAAATTCAGGTTATTTTCTATCTTCTTATACCAGTTGATAAGAATTTTGGATTCCTATCCAACATTGTGACTGTTCTTCAGTGCACGGTGTTGGAGGTTAAGGTTATTGAAGGTCAGGGGACAACTATTGACGTGGTATTAGTAAATGGAGTGCTTCATGAGGGGGATCAGATTGTGGTTTGTGGTACGCAGGTATGTGATTCGGTATGTAAATACATGCAACTCCACTGATAACTAGCACTTTTCTTTGTTAAAAATCTTATATTTCCTTGTAAATGTTAATAGGGGCCCATTTACCACTATTCGTGCTCTACTGACACCGCATCCAATGAAGGAGCTACGGATAAAGGTGAATACTCTGGTTACAATTCTATTCATTCCCACATGTGATTTATTTTACATGGAAAGTTAAAGCTGGATGTTAAGATGTTAATGTTTGTGTGAGTCAAGAGTGCAGATAATGAAAAACTCTGTATTGAACTCGTAGTACCTTAACACGCGATCATTGGCAAATGCTAACCTTACTTATCTTGTTTTACTTTACAACTAGTCCTAACTATCTTACAACTGTATTTGTATTGTATAATCTTCAATATGTCCATGATTTTCTATACTAATGCATGATGTATTGCCTCGGGGCTCTTATCTGCATCACAAAGAACTCAAAGCTGCCCAGGGTGTGAAAATCAATGCTCAGGTAATGTTTGTTTTCCATTTGGTTTTGCTTTTGGTTGATGCACATCGGTAGTTCCAAATTTATATCTCTACGACATTCTAAATGGGTTGCGTCTTAAAACTCAATTTATTACTTCTTTTCAGGGCCTGGATTGTGCTGTTGTAGGCACTGGTCTGTATGTGGTGGGTCCTGATGACGATGTTGAAGACATCAAGGCAGCAACAATGCAAGGCATGAAATCCGTCATGAGGTGTATGTGTTCAAGCATCAACACTTGGGTCACTGGAGGCATTGCTGGAGTTTTTGAAGAGCCCAGTAGTCAATATCCCTGTCAGTGGTATAAACATAGGTCCTGTGCACAAGAGTGATGTCAGGAGGGCCTGTGCCGAGCTTTCATACAACCGAGCCACTGCACACCCTTTGGTTTTTGAAGCTTCGTAAGCTAACTAAAATCTATCACAAAACACACCACCGATCCATAAGTCTTCCCAAAATCTAGTTTCTTCCCCCACCAACCTTGAATATTACATGTTTATTAAGGCTAAGTGTAGTGGAGGAGGGGAGTATGCCCTTGTACAGTTGCTACACGTCAGCAGGAGGGGAGGACTGAGCGTAGTGGTGTGGGGGCAATTTCAATATGAGCGAGGTGCAAGACATCGCTTAGGTGAATTTTATTTATATAAAACACTATAAGTGGGCCCAAAACCTGATATTTATATATTTTATTAGTTTTTTTATTATAATAAAACTCTAAGCGATGATTAATCCATCGCTTTTCTCTTTTTTCTAGCGAGGTTTCCTTCCTTGCCTCTCCTCAAATCCCCTCTGAAATCCCCTGCTTTCGAGCAGAGAGAAAATCAATGCAAAACTTTTCGTGGCTCTGCTGAACCCGCCTGTCGCTATCATCCCCTAAAATCCCTCCACTAAACTCAGCCTAAAGTCATCAAGCTCATTGTAAATATTGTGACACAAACTATAGCCCTTTGGCCCTTTAGGACGAAGAGTATCCCACCCGTTGAAATTTCGCCAAATTTTTCCGCAATTATTTTTCTCCAAAAAGCATCCTTTTCCGTTACGAATCTCCACCACCATTTTTTGAGAAGAGCCAAATTCATATGTTTAGACATTCGAATTCCAAGATCCCACTCTTTTTAGACTTCAAAACCGTGGACAACCGAATATTATGAATCATTTTCTTATTTGAGTCCACACATTCATTAGCTATCAACACTCCATCTAGGATTTGACGACCTTTTATAAAGCTAGATTGAGTTGGCGAAATTAAAATAGGGAGATGTACTTTTAAACGCTCCGCTAGAACTTTGGAGATGATCTTGTAAACACTTACTATAAGACTAATATGATGAAATTCCTTGACCTCCTCAACACCAACCTTCTTAGGAATGAGAGCAATAAGGTTGTTTTTTAAAGAATGCACAAGAATATTATGATCGTGGAATTCCTTGAACACCTTCAACAAATAATCTTTTAAGGAAGTCCTAACCGTCAATAAAAATTCTCATAGGGACCCATCCGGACTCGGAGCTCTATCAACTCCCAAATCATGAATTGTTTTCTTTATTTCATCTTCACTAAACAGCCTCTCCAACCGAATTCTAGCATCTTCGTCGTTTTGCTTTAAACACGTATCTTTAATTCCTGGTCTATCATTTGAATTTTCCTTGAAAGCTTCCTCAAAGTGGTTTGTAATGCCTTCTTTGATCTCGTCTTTATTCCCAGTCCATCTACCATTGATACGATGATTATTAATGTTGTTTATAGATTTATGAACCTTCAACACACGATGAAAATACTTGGTATTTATATCACCATCACTAATCCCTTTGACTCTTGATTTTTGCCGCAACATAATTTCTTCGCTTCAAACTCAACTTTATCCGACACAAGTAAGTCTTCTTCTTCCTCGGTGAGATACCTTTCATCATTATTAACACCCAATTTTTTAATCTTGTCGAGAGCCGAATCGAAAGCTTGATCAATATTACCTAAGGTGTCTTTGGTCCACACCTTCAATTTTTTTCTTCAATGCATTTAACTTCTTAACAAAACATGCGCTCGCGGTACTTATAAAATGAGAAGAGTCCCACCATTATTTAATTAAAGAAATTATGTTAGTTTCTTCAAGCCATGCTAGTTGGAACCGAAAGGGACATGCTCCCCAATCCGTTACAAGAGAACATATCTCAATAGGAAAGTGATCCGAATTTTTTTTTGCATGCCGCTTCAAGATAAGATTTGGAAAGTGGTCCTCCAATATGAAGTAAATAAAAATGATCTATTTTGCTCTTCTTATTTGGTGGTCTACTCCAAGTATACTTTAGCACCGGAAATTGGCAAGTCCATGAAATCGATATCGTTGCAAAGATCATCAAAAGCTTGCATTGAGTTTGAAACTCTACGACATCCCTTTCTTTATTCCATATATAGGTCTTATTTCATTAAAATGACCCCTGATACACCATGAAAAACCATCCCACTAACTACGCAATTGAAAAAGTGGGGGTCTAACAACCTCACCCAATATTTTATTTAGGCAATCTGTATGGACAAACTCCAATATAATATCAACAGAATCAACTAGACAGTCAGACTCAATCAATGTAAATATATCTAAGAGTTGTATCCCTGTTTCACAATGTAATCAGCAATTCAAACAGATAGAAATCCCCGAGCCTGATTATTATGTGAAACAACTTGAACGGTACCAAAGACCAATGTTCAAGTGTCAATCAATTTATATTAACAACCAAAGGTTGTGAAAAAGCGGGGGTCTAACAACACCACCCAATATTTTGATTAGCAATCTGTATGGACAACTTCGGGTTGTTTTCAAGAGAATCAACAAGACTCAATCAATAGAAAATATCTCAAGGAGTTATTATCTCAATTTGATTTACTCAAGCAAATATGATTTGCGAGTCTAATCAAAGAGAGATAACTTGGATGGTACCAAAGACCAATATCCAAGTGTCAGTCGATTTAAATCAACAACCAATAAGGTCGGATATTCTAATCGATTGAACAACGCACAAACTGTATTATTTCAATTATATAACAAAATATAATGCGGAATATAAATAACAGAGACACCAGATTTTTGTTAACGAGGAAACCGCAAATGCAGAAAATCCCCGAGACCTAGTCCAGATTAAACATACTGTATTAAGCCGCTACAGACACTAGCCTACTACCAATTAACTTCGGTCTGGACTATAGTTGAACCCCAACCAATCTCACACTGATCCAAGGTACAGTTATGCTCCTACGCCTCTTATCCCAGAAGGATACTGCGCACTTGATTCCCTTAGCTGATCTCACCCAAAACCAAGAGTTGATACGACCCAAAGTCGAAGACTTTAATAAACAAATCTGTCTCACACATAGAAGTCTACAGGTAATAGATAAATTCGTCTTCCGCGAATAAACCTACAAGTTTTGTTCTGTCTTTTGATAAATCAAGTTGAATAGGAACCAATCGATAAAACTAGACTTATATTCCCAAAGAACATCTCAGTTTCATCAATCACCTCGCAATAAACTTAATCGACGCAACGAAGAAGATTATTGAGGAATCACAAACAATGAGACGAAGATGTTTGTGACTACTTTTATCCTTCCTATCGGAGATAGAAATCTCAAGCCAATTATTATAATTGTACTCGTATGATAGAAAGAGCAAGATCAGATCACACAACTACAAGTAAAGTAGTATCGGTATGGCTTCACAATCCCAATGAAGTCTTTAAGTCGTTAACCCGAGTTTAGAGAGAAAACTTAAGGGTTAATGGATATCAACTATAGCTTGGAGAAAACTAGTATCACACAAGAAAGGTGTGTGGGGATTAGTTTTTCCAATAGCTAGGGTTCCCCTTATAATCTTCAAATCAGGGTTTGCAATCAATGTTAGCTTCCTAACAAAGCATTCAATATTCACCGTTAGATGAAAACCTAATTAGATACAAGCTAATATCTCTCAACCGTTAGATCGAACACTTAGCTTGCCACACACAAATGTACTTAACGTTTTTTGGGTTTGTGTAACCGTACCCAAACGTGTACAATGGTTGGTTCACAACTAGTTAACCAAAAGGTTATCCAAATGATAACTTCCATATCAACCATGTTCTTCTTCACCATAACTATTCCAAATGACTCAAATGAATTAGTTAGAGAGTTGTTCAATTGCTATGAGATCTCAAGTACTACAAGAGACACAATTGAATCAAAAATGATGTGATTCACTCGAATCATTTGTAGGATCAGAATATCGCAAGAAGGATGCATTTGCGAAATATGGTTAACAACACCTTGCGAGTGTCGCAGGATGATTTGAAGAATGATGTAACAAATGATGATAGCAGAAACATGGGAAGAGTGTGATGATTCTGCGAGGATTAGAGTATTTGTGAAGATTAACAATGTAACTCTTGCGAGAATATCGCAAGTCATATCCGAAATTAAAGGATAGATTAGCTGTCATCCATTATGTAAATCCCTATATAAAGAGTTGAACATGCATAATGAGAGGAGAAATCTTTTTCGAGTATTGAGCAAGACATTTAGGAGAGAGAAAGTTTAAAGAGCGATTGTATTCTTGTTTTCTTCCATTACTTGTAGCATTTCTGTGAATCAATTAAGGTGTTGTTCTTAATCTTTAAAAGATGTGTTGATTATTATGAATTCTTGTGAGGGGTGTAGTATAGGATTTCCTGATACTACATATTGGCGCTAGAAACAGGGACAATTTCCCTTGTTTTTAATGTGAAAATCAGTATTGTGATTTAAGAGAATTCGTAATAGTTGGTGAGAAGTTTCAGACGATTTCCAGCAATTCATTGAGATTGAAAAGATGGCTAGAATAAGAAATGCTTCAAGACAACCAGCTACTGTTTGGAGGAGTAAGAGACTTGCTGGAGAAAGAAAAAATGAAACTGGAGAATCATCAAGAATGAATGCAAGAAATAATGTAGAAAATCAAATTCAACGTACACCGGCGCATGACAAAACTTTGGATTATGATAGAGTGAGTGTACATACTTGGCGTTCAGATTCAACGGAAGAAATAGAAGAGGAGCAACAGTTAAGAAATGAAAGACAGGAGGAAAGAGCTGAAGAAGCAATTGGAGGAATGATTCATGGAGATGAAAGAATTGGAGTATTAGAGGCAACAGAGGCGTTAAGACAAAGAATACACAAAGAAAGGAGGTTAGAAGCGGAAGAACGCGCAAATTTGACAAGACAAAACCATGAATTGAGAATGGAAAACATGAGGTTACAAAATAGAAGGTCAAGAAATACTACAAGATCGAGTTCAAGATCAATCAGAAGAGGAGAAAGACAAAACTCACTTGTAGAAAATGTTGATGGAAATATTCGGCAGTAGGAGAAAAATCCAGATGAAGAACGTCGCGAAAATAGAGAAATGATTGAAGATCGTTATATACCACAAGGCGAAATTCAACAAAATGAACAAAACAACAGAAGTCAGGAGAATGAGCAGCGTCAGGAACGTTATAACCGAGATAGTGAAGAAAATCAGGAAGAAGGTAGGAGAATATTACGTGGAAGAGAGATTCAAAGAAATCAGCAGAGAATTGAAAGAGATATTGAGAGACATTATGCTGAACAAGCACACTTAGCTTGCGAAAGGGAAAGATTGAGAGCATATGTGGAAGAACAAGAATTCCAAGAAGCAATTCGCTAGAACAATCATGACAATCGAGAAAGAAGACGCGAACAAAACCATAACAATGGTAATATCAATGAAGAATATGATATGGTACAAAGAAGAGCTGAAAGGTAGCAAGGAGAATTGGTAAGAAATGAACAAAATCGCAGAAGAGAAAATGAGAGATACAACGGTGTGCGAATTCATGAAAGAAATGGAAGAGAAGATTGCAGAGAAAGGAAAGAAGAAAATAATGGAGAAGAAAATCAAAATATCGCAACACAAGACAGGAAAGAACGAAGGAGGAGAGAAGCAGAATTAAAGAGACCAGTGGGATCAACATCTGGGGTAAATGAACAAATCTTAAGATAACTGGCAGAAATGAGAGGAATGTTAAATAATAGGAGAGAGGGAGGTAGGATACAATTGGATGAATCCATAGAAGAAGCTGCGAAAACTCCATTCTCGCAAGAAGTACAATCAAGGGAAATTCCACCAAAGTGCAGTTTGCCTGCGTTAACCAGCATTTTTGATGGAACAACCTGCGCAATTCAACACATTAAAGCTTATGTGAGATGTATGCTACAGTGGGAGAATCATGATGATGTGTTGTGCAAGTATTTCGCATCAAGTTTAACAAGATAGGCACTAAAGTGGTTCGAAGGTTTACCCAGGAATACTATAACATCTTTCAACCATTTGCAGACTACGTTCTTAGGGGCATACATAACTAACAATTCCACGTGGCCAGGAATAGAAGATGCATTTGGATTAAAGCAGAGAATTGGTGAAAGTTTGAAACATTTAACTATAAGATGGAAGACAATGTGTAGTGAAATGGCTGGACGGGTGGATGAGAGATATCTCATCTTATCATTCATTAATGCAATGTTCGCAACCAATCTATTGTATATTCGAATTTTCAGAGTCAAGAATACAATTACAATGACAAAGCTGCGATAATTACAGGAGGAGTACATTGCTCTTGAAGAAAAGAAGAATGAAGTAGAATCTTATCCAGTTGCGAACACAAGTTCAAATACAGCGAGTGCAAGCTTACTACCTAAATTGATAAACACGGTGGCGAGCACTTAGCAGGTACAACAAGAAAATAAGAATGATAATCAATAGAAGCTGGTATCTATGGGAAGTAGAGATCAAGAAGAATTCGAAAGGGAAAGAAATTTTTATAGCCGAGGCGGAAACAAAAAAATTCAAAGACTTGATCAGCGGCAAAAAAAATTATGGGGGACAAAGACAAAATTATCATAGAGGATCAGGAAGTCAAAAGATGATATGGGAAGAGATTAAGATGCCACCATTGAATGCTAGTGTGGAAAAAATTTGGG
Source organism: Papaver bracteatum (assembly GCA_023529315.1). NCBI lineage: Eukaryota > Viridiplantae > Streptophyta > Magnoliopsida > Ranunculales > Papaveraceae > Papaver > Papaver bracteatum. Next base: position 323,020 of record JAJJWX010000439.1, read on the forward strand.
AATCTATAATTTTAATGGAGAACATTCCGACGCCCTGGAATATGGGAAAAGAACCACTTTCAAGCAACCGAAGTCAAGAATTTTGCTCTTACCATCATTTTCATGGACATTCAACAAATAACTACAGAAATATTAAAAGGATCATTCTGAAGATGATAGATCAAGGAAAATTAAATCATTTTTTAATAGGGCATCCTCAATCTCAACCCTTACCACCACCACCAGAAATTCGCAGAGTAAATGCAACAAAAGGAGGAGAAACATTTGTCATATAAGTTGGAGCAAATACGAGGAATCTATTTTGTAATTCGATTGTGCATTCGTACAAAACAATCGAAGACTTTCATGATAATATTTTAAGTAGAGTTTTCGCAAGAGATGCTGATGGAAGAGTGATAATGAACATTGCGAAGGTCTCACCGCTAAAAGAATGGCAAAAGAAGATTATCTCATTCACACAGAAGAAGTACCAGATTCTGGCGAAATGCATGATAACCCATTAGTAGTAAGGCTGGAAATAAATCCAAAACAAAAAGAAGATGAAGATGAAGCTGAAGATACATGGGCTATTAATAGGGTCTTAATTGACACATGAGATTCTGTGGATATCTTATTCTATCATACCTATAAGACTATGGGAGGCAGAGACGAGGATTTAATACCTTCAACCTACAAAATTTATGGTTTTAATGGTGTTTCCAATAAGCCTAAGGGAGACATCACAATGACAATTCCATTAAAGGGGATATCTTCCAAGATTCTATTATGTATTGTCGATGTAGAGTTACCCTACAACGCTCTGATTGGCCGACCTTGGCTACATGGTATTTTAGGTGTGGCATCAACTTTCCATCAGTGCATTAAATTTCCACATCCTAATGGTATTGGAGTAATAAAGAGAGATTGGATTGAAGGAAGGAAATGCTATGAGATTGATGTGGAATCTTGCGAAGAAAGAGCTGCCAAGAACGAGAATTGGAAGTTTAACATTAAAGAAAGACAAAGAAGTGAGAGATTGATGGTTGATTTAGTAGAACTGAGAGAAGAGAGATTGCTGCGAAGTTAACGCCAGCTGAAAATAACAAATGATGAAAATGTCGCAGAAGAAAAGCCTATAGCGAAAAGCAAGAAAAGAACAGAGGTAAAAAACAGCAAAGGTAAAAAAATTCAAACTGTGAAGTGAAAGAAATATTGAAAAGAAAAGAAAAGATGTATAATTGATTTCTTGCAAGAATTTTAAAAAAATTCAAAAATATATTTTGTTTAATGATAAAATGAGGTTGAGAAGTTGCAACAAAAATGAAATGCAAAATAATAATCTTGCAAGTATGCGAAAATTTCGCAAGAAATGATCTTTAAGATCCAGAATGGGACGATCCTTTATGGCGTACACCCTAGTTCGCGAATAAAATTTCGCAAGAGGCAAATGTAAGACCTAAAGTACATCATAGAAGGGGGTATCTGTAACATGACTCAGCGATAAGGTTACACCGCTACTGGAACCCGAGTCATGGAGATTTGGGGTCAATGAAATCCTATCCAGGAGATACACCTTGGATTCTCAATTTGAGCATATGACTTGAGTTGGGTGACTAAGGTAATAAGAGCTCTCCTAAGGGGTGAAGAGTATGACCAAGGCGCCGAGGTACACGGTTTAGCCAAGAGTGCTCGGGGCATATGAAACTACCCTGGCCATTCTTGGTAAGTCTTGGATATGATGCACTCGACACGAAGAAAACCCCACTTAGGGTGCAATCTCGTAACCATAATCCATATAGGTAAAAGGATAAGAGGCTGCGAACACAACTGGTTGTTGTTAAGACTGGATTGGAGGAGCTAGTCTTGTATGGCTGATGTGCATATCCTTGAAAGGGAAACCAGGGGGAAGATAAGGGCGGCACCCTCCATTAGGGAGCTGATACGTGTCTTAAGACGCAAATGTCATGAAACTTTTTACTCACGGGAGTATTAAGATTCTTCATATTTGTGCAACATTCCTGAAGAGGCAATAATACAAAAGATAAGATAAGATGAGATCAATGGGTCATTGCATGCAAGTGTAAAGATGTCCTACGATTTCATCGCAAGACGGCAATGTCATGGGGCTTTAATTTTGTAAGAAAATTTAGGCCTGTTATATTGTCGCAGCAAAAATACAAAAGAACAAAAAGTTAAGGCAAGATCAATGGGTTTCTACATGCAAATGTAGAAACGTCCTGCGATTTTGTCACAATGAATATAGATGGAAAAATAAGACCTTTACTTAGGAAGGCAAAATAAGACCATGATCGCTGTCGTATGCGTCAAAAATAATTACACTTCCTCACAACTCAAAATATAAATATAGCAAGGGCAAGAAAGGATCGATCCCACAGAGAGGTCTAGGTTGTCAATATATTTTCGGTTCCTTATATAAAACACCGGTTATTTTCTGATTTTTATAAGCTAAAATAAAATAAAAACAAAACAAAGAAAAGAAAAGTAAACGAATCAAGGTAGTGAGAATATTGGTTAAGGATTCATCTTCATTCACAAATATGTTTTCAAAGAAATAAGTAGAATTGATATTTAATCTCAACTTTTATCAAAAGCCCTAGAATATCTTGATCGCAAGAATATCCCGCTAATCTCCTTTTGTCATCAACAAACACATTAAAAGATGCGAATATGAATTCTGTCTTAAAGAACAACCTAACGTGTAAAAGCACTAATCAAGTTTAATTCCCTAGATTCATTAAGTTCCATGAAATCAGGCCAATCAAAGCAATCGAACGTGGAAAACACACTAATTCAATTGAACAAAGGTTACAGTTCACATATGATTATAAGGATGCATCACTACAAGCTATAACCATATTCATGCTACTTGCAATCAGGAATCTATCACTTTTACGTATAACAAACCCTAATCTAGCAATAGAGATGAAAACAAACTCAACCGATTCGCGACTCGATCAAACAAGCATTCAAATCATATAACAATATAAATTGTGAATCATAATCGTTAAAGTATGGAGACAAAACTAATTTATCATATCAAAAAGCATATTATGTGAAATCCAATTATTCCATAACCAATAATAAAATTAAGTACTCATGTTAATGGAGTTCATAACAAGAAGAAAGAGAAAACCTATCATGTTCACAAACCCTAGAAACAAAAGTAGAAGATAATTCTAATGTAAAAAGATAATAAGATTTTATGCCTAGGCTTCCCTATATATAGAGTTTTGTAACCTCCTCCTTTGAAAAAACTAGAAAACCTAGCAAAAATAGGAAAGTGCACCTCCTTAGAATTGTATCCCGTGCATCAAATCCCGGTCCAAAGTAGGTTGCCAAAAATCTGGCCAAAACTCACGGCCAAGGTCGCCAAAATTCCCAAAGAGAAGTCAGGCCCAAGCTCTGCTCGGGAATAGAATGCTGACCAACATTTTGGGCTCATGCAACAGCTGTTAATCTAGCCGGCCCACTCGTCTCGTCTACACCTTCACGGCAGCAGCCCATCAACCCATTACCATTTCATCTTCGTCTCAAACTCGACCCAACAGACCAAAACTCCATCGAGCTTTATCAGTTGCTGTATTCTTCTCTCCAGCTTACTCATTTCGATCTTCAGCCAACAGTCTCGCCCTTACTGAATTATCTTGTCACTGTCTCTCGATCTCCCAGCTGCAGACTCCACCATCAACTTCCACAGAACTCACCACTCTTTACCGTTCTACCACAGCCAACAGCTTTCCATCAAACAGCTTCAACATCAGTAGTAAACCAAGCTTTTCGGATCTCCTCCTGCTCGATAACCAACAACATCTCCATTTCAAACATACTTGAACCATCTCCCGTGACTTCCAGCAGCTACCATCCCTAGATTATTCCATCGTCGCTGATATCACAACCATGCATTCCATGCAAAACATATAACTACCAGGAACAACGTCATACCCCTGCCTTCACCATCCTAGCTCAAGCTGGACCAGCAAGTCCTTGCCATCAACAGTATCTGCTGCCAACTTCCATCGTCGACACCAACAGCAGACTTTCTCGCCTCCATGAGCTCTCAAAATCCATCAACCTTCAAGCTCACTTGTCACTCTGTTCAATGGCTGCACTGCCATACTCGGCCTCAGACTTTCCATATACCCCGCAGCAAGCCAAGTCCGCTCCCATCACTTCCAGCTGCTGTTCATTGTTTCTCGACCAAACTCATCTATCACAACATCAATCATCTTGTCTTAAACTGTGAACATCAATCTGGATCATCTCCTCTTACCCATGAACATCATCACTCAATGACACAACCTCCATCTGTCTGATAACCACAGCTCCACACACACAGCGGCAAACAACTTCTTGGTCATCAGTTCCATCCCATCACCGTAATTCAACAGTAGTAGATTCATTCCTCATCAGCGCCGTTCTTCTCTTTTGGTGACAGTAAAACCAATTTCTTCTTCTTTTCTTAAAATCGAGCTCAAACCCTATATAATTCTTCTTGATAGAACAACTTCAAATCCCTTCAATTCCTAGTTTCTTCATTTCTGAAATTAGCATCAACAATAACTCAAACTCTATTTTTGTGTTCTTCTGATTCTCCATCTTAATCACCAGCAACAGATTTCGATCTGTTCTCACAATTTAAACAATCCATCTCTCGATCGACTGTAGCAGCCACTGATTCTTAATTTCAGGTGAATGAATAAGAGAAAGACGTCTCGGCTTAAGTGTAGGGATGGGTAATCATTGGGTTATATTCAACTCCGGATTACCTTGATAAGGGCTACCCAGTTGGCATCCCCCTAACCATTGCTGGGCTATCTTTTAATATTTCTCCAAAGAGAGTTGCCCCTTAATGTGTACTAGGCTCCAAATAGTATTTGCCTGTGAAATGACCTTTTTGCCCTTTCGGCTCAAATTGAACGATTTCTTCTCCTTTTCGTCCGTGCGACTCCATAGTACCTAATAACTCAAAAGCGAACATAAGATACATAATTTCCATGAAAAATAGCAAAGAAAGCATAAATACTCGATAGTAAATACGGTGTATTCTACACCTATCAGACCACAACAGAATACAAGGATGCAGAGGCAAGTATGGGAATTGCGAGATTATACAGAGGCAATTGTAATTTTGTCGCCAACTACTTTACCAAACAAAAGTAATATGCTCAATCATTCATCTGGATACAAATAACAGAGGCAAGTATGGGAATGCATAAGATAAATTAGATGTTATTTGTTTCCATATGATTGTTATTTGTTTCCATATGATAGATTTACGCAACTGTATTTTGATTAATCGTATTGCAAGAAAGAAAATTTTACTAACACATACAGGGTGAAACAAAAAAGAACTTATATTAAAGATTGGAGAAATTCACGGTGATAGATTACAAGAGTAAAAGATCAAAGAATGAATGTACAAGTTTTACAAGGGAGCGAGCAAGGAAGCAAAATCTATTTCGAGCCTGATTTATCATTATCTCTGTTAGATTCTTCACTAGAGTTTTCTTCCTTATCTTCATCGGATTCATCATTCCCATCTTCTTCAGATTCTTCTTCTTCATCAGCTTCATTATCAGAGATGACCAAGTTAGGCATATTTTCCGGGATATTGTCTAAAAGACAAGGATATTTGGAGTGAGGAATTTTGTTGTCATTACAGATCATTTTGATAGTATCATTACGATAAGAAATTGCGTCATTCCCAAAATTCGCAATAGTGATCTTCATTTGAGCCTTCAATTTTGAAAACTTCTCATTGCGAGAAGAAAGATCTTTGCGAGCTTCGCCTTGTCATCCTCAAGCTCTCCAATTCTGTTGCGATATCTCTCTTCAGCTTCTGCGAAAATGCAATAATAAATCAATAATTTGATGGAAAATTGTGAAGAATAAATAATTAAATAAGGAAGAACAGTCAACAACCTTCTCTGTTAGAAATCATATCTCTAATCAAAGCCGTTTGCTCAACTTGAAGACTGACATCTACACCTAAGTTACTTCTGGCATTATCAAGAACCTTCGCAGCCCAAGCAAATTTGTTATCATTACTAATGAGAAGGTGGGAGCGAATTTGATTTTCCCTCTCAACAAGAGCATTTTTCTCGCATATAACTCTATCTCTTTCAATTTGAACTTCAAGAAGGGTTTTATAGAAATCCGCTAAAGTTTGAGCACCTTGAAGAGAAATACGGTCTTTTTCATCTATCAGATCACTATATTTGGCTTTTAGTTTACAGATTTCTTCCTTAGAGTTGTGAAAGAATTGTCTAAATTTATTAGCCATATCCAAGATAGATCTATGTTCAATTTCTAAAAGACGAAGCTTGGATCTAAGCTCATTTATGGGAAGAGATTTAATTTTGTTGTTTGAAATACTATTTAGAGAAGTATTTAGATATTCAAGAAGGGTATCATCATACATGTGATTGGGAAATGAATGAAGAAGAATAGCTTCATCAGTAAGACCATAGACGTCTGCGAAATGGTAAACTCTATAAGAAGAATTTTTTTTTCCTTTTTGAGAACATAAAATATAGGGGAAAGAAAACGAATCCCATACCATAGATTTGCTTATTGGCATCTTGAAGGCTAGATACTTTGCTTTTCTAGAAGAGAATTTTCTGATTCCAATTGTTTGATTTTATCGCGAAGATTAGCAGCTTCGGTCTCTAATTCTTCATTTTGCTTATTCTTCTCGCGAAGAGAAACAACTTCAGTCTCTAATTCTTCATTTTTATTGAGAAGTCTAAGGTTCTTCGTTGAGAGAACCGCACGCCTTATCTCTAAATCTGAGACAACAGCAAAAGAAGCTTTCCCTGCCTGCGAAATAATGCAGCAAATTTTAGGAATAAATTATGGATTCAAGGCAAAATAAAGAAAAAAAAATACAAGTATGAAAATTTACCAGGCTATTCAGCGAGTGTAAGAAATTGGGATATATAGATCTTGAAACCCCTACAAGATATTCATTATTCTCTAAGAGGGAGGCATCACAGATAGTTGCGATGGAATGGCAAGCATTGGTAAGAGGAGTATCACCAATTCCCTGCATAGTATTGGAGAAGATGTTGGACAATTGTGCCATAGGAGATTCAGCTGGAGAATTCTCTTGGGCAAAAGAAGCATCAAAATCATCATCATCATCACTGGAACTTTCATCGGGATGAGAGTTTGAGGGAGAAGGAGATTGTACTTTTCGTTTCTTTGAAGGAGGGGAAGCAAATTTATCTTTGCGAGAAACGCTCTTGACTTTACCTTTGGTTTTCGCAACTCTGACAGGTAGCTCTTCCACTTCAGCAATAACCTACACACACAGATGAAGATAAGAAATAAAGGCAACAATATATTGTGAAGAATCATAAAAGGGTATTTCTTACTTCATCAGTGAATGATCGAAGAGCTACTAAGTACTGATTTTTCCAGTCTTGCTATAGCTCAGTTTCAACCTTTTGACCTGATTATTTCGTAGAAATATGAAAATATTGGAATCATCAGCAAAATTATACATGAGAATAAAAAGAGTAACAACTCGAATAAAGTTTGGAAATATACCTCCTCTTCTCTCTCTGGCCAGTTGAACACCCAAGGTAGATACGCTGCGAGATTCGCAGGTAAAGCATGAGATCCAGAGATGTATGGACCTTTTAAGATTAAAGGATAGATACACCACTTATCATCATTGGAGAAACGTGGGGATATATTCTTGCCAGGATGCCAATCAATATCTTGCATGAGTATCTTGTCATTAGCAACGTCATCCTTTTTCCTTAAACGTACACCCCATCAAGTGTTGTCTTTCTTCATAAGAATTATTTCATAATTCGCAAAAAGGTTTTCTACGGTATAGTTCGCAGGAACAATCGCAATGTCTTTGAACTTGGGATTTTTAGCTTCATCAGGGTAACGAGATCCCTTGCTAGCACCACGATTGGCGAACTCAAGCAGGAGACGAATGAAATCTCCACTTAATTGATATATAGCTCGCGAGACGCATGAGAAAGTATTGCATAAGATAAGGGAAGTTAAGGATCATATAGGGGGATAGGAAGGCCAGCGAGAAGCTGACCTAGCAAGAATATGATCTCCTTGTGATTGTAAGGATGATCAGATAAAAGATTGATAGAAAGCTTTGATTTAGGGCTCTGACCAGGAATGGGAGATAAATAAAAACCTCTAGTTTGATGTTTCTTTTGAATTTCTTTAAAATCAATTTCATTTTTGCGACCGGCTGGAGGAATTTTTTAGTATGGGAATGAAGGAAGGAAAAAAAAAAAAAAAAGAATAACAAAAAATTACAATAGCAGAAGCGGAATTTACGGAAGAACATTAAACTTGCAGAGAAGCAGAGAAGAAAGTAAAAATAAGAGAAGAGAAGAATGGGAAGAGTATATATAGAGAGGAGAAATTCTCGAGAAGATAAGTGCATTTAATGTGAAGAGGGGACATGAGCGGTTAAAAGGCAGTGGTTGAAGGAGACGTGTCAAAAAATGGATGGAAGAAGAAGTACGTGTAACAAAGTTTACGCAAAGTACAGAGTCGTGTCAGTACAGAGAATATGAAAAGATGAATAGTTACAGCATTTTGAAGAATAATTTCTCATGACATTCTCCCCTTCGCAAAGAAGACACGAGAAGAGGCATGATGTAGGATCAGAATATCGCAAGAAGGACGCATTTGCGAAATATGGTTAACAACACCTTGCGAGTGTCGCAGGATGATTTGAAGAATGATGTAACAAATGACGATAGCAGAAACATGAGAAGAGCATTATGATTCTATGAGGATTAGAGTATTTGTGAAGATTAACAATGTAACTCTTGCGAGAATATCGCAAGTCAGATCCGAAATTAAAGGACAGATTAGCTGTCATCCATTATGTAAATCCCTATATAAAGAGTTGAACATGCATAATGAGAGGAGAGATCTTTTTCGAGTGTTGAGCAAGACATTTAGGAGAGAGAAAGTTTAAAGAGTGATTGTATTCTTGTTTTCTTCCATTACTTGTAGCATTTCTGTGGATCAATTAATAAAGGTGTTGTTCTTAATCTTTAAAAGATGTGTTGATTATTATGAATTCTTGTGAGGGGTGTAGTGTAGGATTTCCTGATACTACATCATTAATCATGAACTATAAAGCCACGGTTTGCAAAAGCATCCCTTAGTAATATAGAATAAGTTCACGAACAACGTTTTCAGACATAACCTCTTGACTTCGCGGACTGAGTTCGCTGACTCAAGCTAACCGGTTGAAGTTATAAACTCTAGCAGAAATTCTCGGGTTCGAGAGCTTCCGTCAGTTCGCGGACTGGGTTCGCGGACTGCACATGAGCTATAACTCCAGCAGAAATTCTCGTGTTCGAGAACTAATCCAGTTCGCGGACTGATTTACTGCTCACGCTCCGGTTCCACTTGATCAACAACGTTCGCAAACTCTCATTTAAATCATTGAAACATGCTCAAAGGGCGTTATATAGTTGTTATTCACAAACTATTTTTTGTCAGAATATTTTCCAAGAAGATTGAAACTTAACATGAGTTTCGTCACTAGGCAAAGATGAACTTGGCTAAAGTGAAAGCTTTACCAACACCCATTTCGAGAAATAAATAAGCGAGATATACTGAACTCGAAATGTCACATGTGCATATTCTTAGTCTATATAGATAAACGACTTTTGTCTCAAAGATAATAGATATAGTAGATAGACTTTTGAGTGATAGATAAGTTCAAGTCTCCACACACCTTTTAGTCGATGAAGATCCACTGGTTCCTTGAGTAGTCCTTCGTCTTGTATGATCATTGCCATGGAGTCTTGAGCTCAACTACACTTTCTATCCTAGTCCGAGACCTTAACTATAGTAGACTAGAAATCAAGACTTTATAGTTTTGATCACTAACATTGACAAACATGCTTGAGATAGCAACGCATGTGAGTTTGACCGAGCAATGCTCTAAAAATCTCCCCCTTTATCAATTTTAATGGTAAAACTATTAATACATATGGAAACTTAAGAAATATAAATATGATCAACACAAGTAAACTTATGGAGACTTAATACATCGATTAGATTATTCACAAGAGAACCCATAAATACTCTAACCGGATTGCATAATTAAACTAATCACAAAGTAATCAATTCAATTGTCCACACTCGACATGAGAAAAATCTATGGTGTGCTAACTAAATAATCACACAAGATGATTGATTTAGTTCATTTGGGCTCAACATAATAGATTATGTAACCCCGACTAAGATTATCATAGGAAATGACAACCTTAACCGTACATGTACTCAACATGAGAGAACTCATGGAATACAAACTAAATAACCACACAAGTTGATTAATTTAGTTCTTAATGCTCATGGAACAACCAACCATGCCAATAAGGAATCGACTTAGTCGTATTGTGCTCAACATAAGATACACAATGGAGCCTTCATGGTAATACATAATAATTATGGAACAATTAATCTCTATACCGTGGATTACACAAACAAGGACCTATTCTATTTTTTCATCACAAAGTGACATAATAGACTTAATCCTTGAATCACAAAAGATTTTAACCTATCCTTGCGTCAACAATTGACAATATAGGCTTAACTTTTGTGTTTAGCCAAAAGTTCATTCATTCCTTTATCAATATTTGCATACCAATACGTGAACGACTTTAATTTTGACAAAATATGGGACAATCAAGTTCACGGACGTAAACACACATATCCTTTCAAAATATTGCAATACATAAAATCATAAAGATTAATACTGCAACCATCATCTTCCAAAACAACTTTAGAATTTAAACTAATAAATCTAAAAACAAGAAGATGAAATCATTGGATATAGATATGTGTAATCACAATCATGGATATTCCAAAACACTAGTTATTTTTATAAATAAAACAGAAAACATAGAATATTTACTAGACATTAAGACCTTTGAAGAATTCATTATCGTCCCCGAACTCCTTTTTGTCAACAGCCATGAGAACATAAGGTTCATTAAGGAAGGAGTTTATATTGATGAACCTTATTGGTTGATGTTGACGAACCATGGCCTTTGGAATTTCATGAGTCTTATAAAAAAAAGCCTATATTTGCTGAATCTCCTTACGCAAATCCTTCAACGCATCAAGAATATCAGAAAATTTCTGAGTATTTGAAGGAACAACCCTTGGTTTCCTCATATTCTTTCTTTTTCTTTTCAAGGTTGGAGGCAATGGAGATTTTTCTTTTTCCTTCATGATTGACGGCTTAACAATCACATTACCTTTTTTTTTCATCGCAAGACATCATTCTTGGAGCGTCCATCAACAAATGGATTTGTGAGAGGATTTCACAATTGGCTCAACAAGTAGTCTAGAGATAAAAAGAGGTTTCAGAGAACGAAAAGGAATGTAGGGTTCGAAACCTAAAATAGGTTCGTAAACGATCAACTCTTATCCCTATTAAGAGTAAAGTTGTCGATAATACCCTTTTTCTTTTGTTTGATAGACAAAAATAAGACAAAACTAAGAAAATAGGAAAACAAAACTTTTCTTAAAGCCTGAGAGGTACAAAATCATTTTCTCTTTTGATCAGGCACATGAGACAAGATTTTAGAAATAACACAATTAAGTTGTGCTATGGTGAACAACCATTTGTCCACCAATTTCCTCTTGAGAGGAATCCACAGACCTCTGTCTATCAAAATGATTTGACCATATTTTCTTTTCAAATGGTCTTGATTTTTCCTTGGAAACTAACTTTGTAGTTGCAGGAAATCCTACACTACACCCTTAGTAAGAATTCACAAAGATTAAGACATAATTTGAAGATAAAGAACAATATTTTTATTTATTTGATCCAGAAAGAATTATAGGAAATATAAGAAATCAAGATTACAACCGCCTTCTCTAAGTTTTTCTCTCTCTTCAAGATTTTCTCATCACTCAAAAATTATCTCCCTTTTCTCTCAAATCTATTGGTCCTCTATATATAGGGTAGTTACATAGTGGATGACAGCTAAGCTGTCCTTTAATTTCGGATTTGGCCTGCAAGATATTCGCAACAGCTATAATATCCACTCTCGTAGGTACTTTAATCCTCGCAGAATCATCACGTTCTTCTCGTGTTTTGGCTGTCATCGTTCATTATGTCACTTATTAGATCATCTTTCAACACTTTCAGTAGGTCGCGGGAATGTCGTTAATTTTCGGAAGAATAATATAGTGGCGATATTATGGTCCCACATCTTGCCTCTTCTCATGTATTTTCTGTGAAGAAAGAAAGATCTTGAGAACTAAAATGCCGCAGCTACTCGTTTTTTCATCTTCTTTTCCCGACAAGGTTCCACAAATTAAGTGTAACCGTCTACACGTGTCGAATATTCCATTCTTTACCGGTTACCCTTTTGTTATCCGGTCAACATTCTTTCATCTATAAAAGGGGTATCCTAATGAAGAGATCCCTTCTTTTTCTTATATTTATTCGTCTTCTTTATTTCCCTGTCTGCATATTTTCTTTCTTCTATAACTCCTCCTGCTACTGTTTTAATGGAAGCCCCAAGGTATGTGTTCTTATCTGAACCCTGCTTATATTGTTTGCTCTTATCCTTCATTTGATTCTTCTGTAATTCCCATATTGTATTTTCTTTTCAGTGAGAAAGCATCGAATACTCGGTTTGTGGTTCAAAACCCTAACCCTAAAAATCCTCGAAAAAGGCTTGCTGAAAAGAAAAAGAGACCTCCGGATGATAAGGTAATAAGAAACGTTTGTATACTGAATAACAATATTATTGCCTCTGTTACTTATCTAAATTATTATTTGCAGGTGATAAGTGCTTAAAATACATCTTTCGAATATCAATTTTGTATGTTATTCTTAGCTATTTCTCTTGTAAATTATGTATATTACGCTAGTTTTGCATTTTATAGGTACTTTGGAGTCATGTGGTGTGAAAGAAGATAAACCGAAGCTTAATACATTGCTTAGGAAAATTGGGAATCAGTGGAGTTAAAGTACAGCAGCATAACGGATTTATAGCCTCAAAACAGAGGTTACAGGAGCACCAGACGATACTCAGGATAGCCAGTGAATTCCAGCTGAAGGTTGATAAATACAGAAAGATGTTTGTTAAGGGCCATAGTTTTCACTTTATAACCCAAAACCAGGTCAATCAATTTTTTTCACATATTACAGCGAACCAAGCCAATTCACAGCCCTCCAACCTGAGTTCTTAGTTCGCTGCATCTATCCTTCACGCCGTCAAGCCATTGGGTTCGTACGAGAGTTTTCATGGGTCGAGACATATTTCAGAAACCGGGAACTACACTGAACTTGTGGTACAAATTGAGAGACAGTTTGACATGGCTTATGTCCAGAGAATACAAGTCTGAAAAGATGAGATAATGCCATTGATATTGCAGTGAACTAATGGAGGAGATTGATAAGGGTTATAGGCAAATTTTCAAAGACAAGAGCAACTCAGAACTTAAGTTATTTGGACAAAGTTTACTCACCGAAATGAACAGGGATTAAACAAGTTTACTGCCATTGATGGGTGTTGAATGGGTGAATTGATCTCTGATTCAGGGCTCTTAATGGATTATAATGACTGGGTTTGTTATTGAATAAGAAATGTCGCAGGGAAGGAGATGGAATAATCATACAAATCAAGCATGAGTTCATCTCTAAATTACTAGTTTCTGGCACACAACATGTTCGTTTAAAAGCCTGAACTACTCAGCTCTTGGCAACCTCAACGGAACCTCCATCCTTAATTCCACCAGTTGTGCCATGTTCTTTATGGGATGTTGTAGAAGGATCAGTTCCTTGTAGAAGTGCAGATCAACACGAGAAGTTGGAGTGATGTTTGGGCAGAGTTTAGGAGTTTTAGGTGTTGGCTGGATTGAGTTCACAACAACAGTTGAGCTGGAAAGGTTACTAGTCTTGGTCTTGGAATGGAGTTTGCAACTGAGTTTAGGTGGTTCTGGTAGTGACTCAAATGAGCATTGCAGGTTGAACTGAATTGGTTATATGTATGTCACGACAGGTACGAATTACAGGTACAAGATAGTAATTGAATTATGGAGTTTCTATTGCAGAACTGTTGCAGTGCATCAGACAGGAAATGGTGCTGGTATGAGAGAAGGTGTTGGTCGTCGAAATTGCAGTTGAAGAACAACAAGTTACGGAAGAGAGAGTGGTGCTGGTTGTGTGTGCCGCTGAGACAATGAGACTTGAACTGACAGGAGTTGCAGGAAGTGATAGAATGGGTACTGTATGGAAGAAGCAGAGATGGAATAGGTGGTTGTAAGCTACAGAATTTGCAGTTGTGCTTGAGCTGTGAGAGAAGAATTTGCTGTGTGGTTGAAATTGCTAGTGATTAGAGCAATGGAGTTGGTACCGTGAAATGGCTATAGATGTATGTTTAGGCAGTGAATGGCTGAGTTGAGTCATGTTGCAGCTCAGATGGAGGAAGGGCTTGGCAGTGCTGTGAAGTGCAGCTGAAATTGTGGTATTGAAGTTGAAGTTTCTGTCAAAAGCAAGAGGCTGTATTGCAGGGATGATGTTGAATAACAAGGGAGCTGTGTAAGAGGTTGCTGACAGTGGGAATCAAGAATGGTTACAGGTTGATAAGGCCTGAAATGGTTTATATGAATGGAGTCTGGCAGTTAGCAAGGGCCTGAATTACTCAGCTGAATTGCAATGGAATGCAGGGGTAGGTGGAAATTGATGCTGCAATGTGCTGCACTGAAGTGAGTAGGTAGTTGTGGCCTTGAGATAATGTGTTTAAGGGTGCAGGAGCTAGTTGAGTTGTGGACAGTGCCTGAACAAAAATGCAAAAACTGTGCAAAAAGCAGCAAGAATGGAGAGCCGGTGGTACTAGTTCCGGTTGCCGGATTTTGGAATTCGAAGTGTGAATCAGAATATTTCAGTGAATCGCGAATGGGTTTTGTGTTGGATACAAGAGCTGGCGGCCGGATATATGAGCTACATGGCACGCTTTTGGGTACGTTTTCGCAAGAAATAAGATGATGGGTTGGTTGGTTTTTGTGAATGTATGAATTGCAGAGAAGTAGAGTGGAAGAGCTGGGAGTACGCATTTGCTGGTGACAGTTTCCGATGGTTCAGTGCTCGGGGATATTTTCCGGTGACCGAATTTCGGCGACGGTGACCGGATTCCGGTGATGACGTCAGCAATTGCGGCGAGCATTTTTGGTCCCAAAAATTCCAGAGACATATTTCTCACACATGGGTTTGGTGGACTAGTAGATGGACATGGACTTGAAGATTATGAGGAGTTAACCTAATTTTGGGAAAGTATCCTTTTGGGAGAAGCATATAAATAGAAAATCTTTCTCTAAATCTGATATATCTCCATTAGGGAGAATCTTTTATCTGCTACTTTTGTGTTCTAGGGTTTAGAAACATGATAGGTTTTCTCTTCCTTCTTGTTATGAACTCCTATGCCATGAGTAACTAAGTTTTTATTATTGGTTAAAGATGTAGTTGGATTTTGAAAACAAGTTTTGATCTTTATGAGTTAGTTTTCTCTCAATATTATCGTTTGATTTCTACTGATTATAATAATTGCATGATTGATGTATTGCAATATGATTGAATGTTTGTTTGGTTGAGTCTAGAATTGATTGAACATACATCTATATCTATAGCTATTTTAGGGTTTTCATCGAGCGATAACCTTGAATATGAGTAGCATGATATGATTACGGTTTGTAGTGATACACTCTTGTAATCATATGTAGAAATTGACCTTTGTCCGAATTGTCATGCGCAATGTATGATAGTTGCATTGATTAGCCTATTTATAAAACTTAATGCTCCTAGGAATTGAACTTAATTAGCGCAAGGCGTTAGGTTATTCTTTAAGTAGAATTCACATACGCAGCTCTAATGTGTGTGTTGATAAATTTAGGAAATTTACGGAGTATTCTTGCAATAAGGTATTCTAGGGCTTTTGATGATAGCGATATTAAATACGAATTCTATTCATACATTCAAATACTTGTTTACAATTGAAGATGAAATCTTTACCCAATATTTCATATCCTTGATTTTCGTGTTTGTTTATTTCTTTGTTTTGCTTTTACTTTTATTACTTGCATAAAAATCAGAAAAACCAGTGGGAGTTACTTATAGGAAACCAAAACAAACGACAACCTAGACCTCTCAGTGGGAACGATCCTTTCTTGCCCTTGCTATATTTTATATTTTGAGTAGTGAGAAAGTAAATTTATTTTTGACGCATACGACAGCGATTAACAGGACGATGAAAATATTGTTAGACCTCCCAAGCAACCTCACCATGTTAAAGCTATTAATGTTGACATTCATTTTCCCGATTTTACAACTGTGAGTCCTGCTTCTACACCTTCTCAAATTGAACCTTCATCCATTCCTTGGGATAATATCAATACTGATATCCCCATTATCACTAATCCTCCAATAAATAAGGTTTCTGAAACTACGATAAATGAAGCTTCTTTTACTCCTATTGTAACTTCTTCTTCAATAAAATCTGTTTCTTTCCCGCCTGTTGCGAGTAATTCGAATTTCAACTCACCACTATTGAAACTTCTTCTTCTGCGTCTCATCCTTCTCCTAAAGAAATATCAATTGGAGTAGATGCTGCTTTCCAAGTGATGTCTGAGATTTTAGATGACACTAGGAAGTCTTCTATTGATCCTGCTAAACATGATGTTTGTATGACTTTAAGTAAATATTTTGGTTTTTTCCAATATGCTTCGCAAGCATCCTTAAAAGGTGAAATTGATGCTCTAAAGAGAAGTCTCCAGATTAAAACTTCAGAATGTGAAATTCTTGATCAAAGACTTCGCAACTCTTTATTGGACTGCGAGAATCTTCGCGATAAAAATGACGAGCTGAAAGGTAAGATTTTCTTGCCTTTGTTTTCTTTGTTTTTAGAAAAACTTTATGTTTGGTCTGGTCAATTTCCTTCTATAAACTTGGTTTGCATATTTAGCTTCAAATCAGAATCGATTAATGCAGATATTTCAATGTGAATCTGCTGCTGAAGAAGCCCGCGTTAAGAAAGAGTCTTGGATGGACCAATTTAATAGATTATATATTATTCACACATACTCAATTGATCAAATAGACAATCTTACTAATGAGAATAACCAATTAGTTCAAAGGCAAGATTTTCTAAGTAGCGAAATCATTCGCCTTTCATATTCATTAATTCAAGCTAACTTGGCGATGGAATCTTTATCAGATGAAAATGAGTCTTTGTCTCGGGAAAAACGTAGTTTTTCTAATATGATGGCGATCTCGTCGCAGCAATTGAGTATTCTTCAGAAAGTATGTGATAATCAAGAACAATCCCTTCGCTTACTAAAATAGGAACTTAAGGAAATAACTGAATCGTCTGCCGCAGAAAAAGATAAACTTATCAAAGGTAGAATAGCTCTAAGTATAAAAGCCAGCAAACTCAAAGAGCGTTGTTCTCAACTGAAAGAATCTTGTTCCTCATTAACAAAAGAAAATACTTATCTCCTTTCTAAAGAAGAAAATATAAAATCTCGCTTGAAAGGTATAGTTGGGGATAAATTTGATGATGCCATGAATCAATGGGAGAATTGTTTCTTTAGACTAATTCAAAACATAACCTCGCAGAAGGAAGTAGTTATTTTGACTGCCGTAATTGTTAATTCTTCCACTACATTTCTCTTCTACATTTCTTGCAAAACCTTTGTCTAATATATTTCTTGTTTATTTGTTTCTCTCGCAGAATATGAAAAAAGTCTTCAGTCTACCATTTCTGATCTAACTGGGAAATTGGCTAAAACTCGCAAAGAAAATAAAGCGCTCACTAATCACTTTGTTGATCTTCGCGATCGAGCAGAAAGAAAATATGACTATCTTGAATACTTCAAGAATATGGAAATTAGGAATCGTGATAAAGCTTTTCTTCGCAAGGCCCATCTTAGCTCTGAAGTTCTTGTGAATAATATTCTGATATCACATTCTCTGCCTCCTACAAAATTCAATCCTCTGGAAGTAAACGATGATGAAATTCCCATTCCTATTGATGAGGATTTAACCTATCCCAGTGGTGAAGAAGATATTTATCATGAAGACTCATCAGAAGAAGAAAATCCTCCTAAAGAAACAGCTACTGGCGATGAAGAAATTATTGGTGAAAAATTGAATGAAGGAGAACCTCAGGTTGAGAAGAATAATACTATTGAAGAAGATAATACTGGCAAAGATAATGAAGCTGGCGAGACTAAACCTTGAATTTAAGTCTTGTCTGTGTTATCTTTTATTTCTTTCTTTCGCGAGCAATGTGCTTCTATGTAACCTTGACATCCACTTTGAAACTCAGTTAAACTCTTATTACTTTGAATATTCACAAGGAAGATAATGAAATTTTGTTTAAGAATTCCCATATTTTCCCCTCATAATCTTCCTTGTAATGTTCAAATTTTTCCTGCCAAATAGATTAGTTAACTGGTACAATTATTCTATTGGTCTTATTATGCCTTCCTATTTAAAGGTCTTATTTCGCCAATGTTTTTGTTTCTGCGACAAAATCACAGGACATTCTTACATTTGCATGTAACAACACATTGATCTTGCCTTAACTTTATTCTTTCATTATTCTGCGACAATATGACAAGTCTAAGTTCCCTTGCGAGAACAAAGTCTCATGACATTTCCGTCTTGCGATGAAATCGCAGGACGTCTTTACACTTTCATGTAAAAACCCATTTATCTCATCTTAACTTTGTCTCATGGCTTGTTGCCTCTTTAGAGTATTTATCACGAGACAATATGACAAGCCTAAATGTTCTTGCGAACATAAAGCCCCATGACATTGCCGTCTTAAGACACTTATCGTCTCCCTAATGGAGGTTGCCGCCCTTATCTTCCCCCTGGTTGACCCTTCAAGGAGACGTACTTCTGCCATACAAGACTAGCTCCTCCCATCCAGTCCTAGCAACAACCAATTGTTTTCGCAGCCTCTTATCCTTTATGCCTATATGGCTTATAGTTACGAGACTGCACCCTAAGTGGGGTTTTCTTCAGGCCGACTGCATCATAGCCATGACTTGTCAAGAATGGAAATGGTAGTTTCATACGCCCCAGGCACCCTTGGTTCAACCGTGTACCTCGGCGCCTTGGTCATACTCTGCACTCCTTAGGAGATACTCTCGGTCGTCCAACCAGGGTATAACCTTATATAGTTGGAAATTCAAGTTACCTCTCCTAGATAGGTTTTCTATAACCCCAATCTCCATGACTCGGGTTCCAGCAGTGGTATAACCTTTCGCTGAATCATGCAAAGAGATTCCCCCTAATATGACGTACTTTAGGTCTTACATTTGCCTCTTGCGAAATTGTATTCGTGAACTAGGGTGTACGTCATAAAGGTTTGTCCCATTCTTGTTTTTCTTAAGCGAATTTCACCATCTTTATAATTCTTAATAATCTCGCAGTTATAGCAAAAATTTCTTTTATTTATTCCTGCTTTATTTCATTAAATCATCTAGCATCTCATAAATGGCTATTGGTAATATATTTTCAGATATATTCTGTTCCATGGTCTGCCAAGTCTTTGACCAACATCTCTACCTTCTGGATCCATTAGTTTGTATGCCCCTGTACCAACTATCTCTTTGATGACATATGGTCCATCCCATTTTCTCGCCAATTTTCCACCTTTTTCTCGCAGCACCAGATCACCCGGCTGGAATTCTCGCTGTTTAACACGTTTGTTGTACTCGTGAGATAGTCTGCGCTGATAATTTTCCATATGTTGTAATGCTTTCTCTCTCTTCTCTTCTAATTCATCAAATTCTCTTAAAATCATACTAATATTAAGATTCTTCTCCCAAACTTCCCTTTTTGTTGTAGGAATAGCAACTTCTGTTAGTAGTACTACTTCAACACCATATGTTAAACAAAAAGGTGACATTCCGGTTGCTTCTCTCCTGGTTGTATTGTAAGCCCATACTGCATTATGTACTTGTTCACACCATGCTCTATGGTACCCTTCTAATTTCTTTTTTTCTGCGATTGTCTTATTGGTCGCTTCAGCCTGACCATTAGCTTGTGGGTACAAAGGAGTAGATTTTCCACATCTTATCTTAAATGCATTGAGTAGTAATTCTATATTTTGTCCTTCAAATTGCTTTCCATTATCAGAACCCAACTGTAGGAGAGGAATATCATAACAAATGATAACTCGCGAAAGTGTGAGCAGATTGCAAAAGAAAAAGAAGTTCGCAAAGTGAAGCTGCGAAGGTTCGCAAGATAATTCTCAGATCCGAAATTAAGGAGATAGATAGTTGTTATCCAATATGTAAAATCATATAAATAGCCATTTAGGCATAAGGAAAAATGGGGATACACATTTTGAGAGAGAGAGAGAGATAATTTTAGGAGGAGAGAGAAAATATTAGGAGAGATTTATTTTCTTTATCATCTTCTTCCTCAAAAAACTAGAGCTCCAAATATTTATTAATGGAGTCTCAATTGTAAAATCATGTAATAACATACAATCACTAGTGAAGCATCGTGGATGTAGATCACATTGATCAAACCACGTAAAAATCTTTGTGTCTCCTTTACAATTTTAGTACTTTAATTCTTAGTTTCATATCAAATTAATTAGATTTAGGAATCATTTTAATGGATTCTCATGAGGGTGTAGTTGTGAGATAATCCGCAACTACATAATTGGCGCTAGAAACAGGGAAAGAGTAAAGGATTTATCCTTCCTGTAACTTGTTGGATCAACAATTTTCATGAAGATTAATTACTGCTCATATTTTTCTAGATCTACAAAATTTAGGTTCAAAAATGAAAATCTCATGGAAGAAGATACACTTTCAGGGAGTAAACATCATCAACAATTCAAATATATGAAAAGAATAAGAGAAAAGATTAGTTGTTGCGGTGAATTTCAAGGGGAAAATGGAAGTTTTAGTTGAAGATTTACATGTTCAGGAGATGAAGATAAGATACAGAAATTGTGAATTCTGTCACAAACATGAATTCGTGAAATTGGTTCAGGAGTTAATGAATAACAGAGAGGTCGTAGGTTCGAATTTGTCTGCGAGCATAATTTTTTTCTTTTTTACAGAGAGCAAAGAATTAGTTCGCAATATTACTTCATTATCACAAGTGGTCAGCTACGAAGAAGAGAAGTTTAACATCGCATGTTCGAATCTCCCCATACACGAATCCTTTTTTCGCAGATTTTTGATATACACAGAGCGATTAAAAGAGAATAATTTGTATGAATCTCACAACCTCAACGCAAACAGCAGCCAGCACAGATGGTCATGAGCAAAGCTAGGGAACTCAGCATCACATGTTCGAGTCTCTCTATTCGCAACACTTTTAATATTTTTTCAGGAATGAAGTACAATTGCTAAGAAGAAGATCATAGTAAGTTCGCTGATTGAGGACTTTCTATCACAAATTAACGTTAGAACAGATGGTCATGTGTGTAATCAACAAACGTGAAGACGCGGTTTCAAATCTCACCATTCGCACAAATTTTTTGCCTCGCAAATGTTTACCTTGCGAACGTTCGCAACACCAACACTTCAAAAACATTATATCGTAAACGTTTCCTTCGCAAATTTTCATCTTGCGAATATTCGCAGCATGAATACTTCGCAGATATTTGTTTACTTCGTGCAAATGTTTACTTCGCATGGTATTTGATAATTTCGCAAGAGTACTTCGCAAGAAAAAATAGGTGATTATTTCGCAGAGAGAGGGTTAGAACAGTTGGTATGTCACGAGAAAATCCAAGAAGCAGGTCAAGGGTTCAAGTCTCACTTCTCACACTTGTTTTTGCGACTCACATGAAAGCTAAGTACCTCTTTCCTTAAACATTTTACTTACAAAAAATAAAATATTTTTGATTTGATTTACAAAGCGCGATACAATCGTAGAATTACAAAGATTTCACAATTACAAAATAAATTACAAAGATCTCAAGATTTCAAAATTACAAAAGAAACCAAGAAAGATCTCACACAAATTAATTTATATATTTCTCTTGAAAAATTTACTTTGTTTCAAATGATATGATATTCAACATGGAGAGTAGTAGCTGGCAAACCTTTATGGCGTACACTCGCGAAGCAACATTCGTAAGAGGCAAAGCACCTCAGTGCGTCATATGAGGGGGTACCTATAAGGATCATTTCCATGAAAGATATTTTTCAAATGAGATGAAATAAATCATACAAAGGAAATCAAAACAAACAAAAAGATTTTGAAGTAGCATATAAATAAAAAAATAAGAAATTTTGATAATAGAAATGTTGAATACTAATCTAAATTCTTATTTGCGTTACAACATAGCATAAGGCAAAGAACATGGAGTGAAAGTTTCGCATGATGGATTCGCAATACTTCTTACATAGTACTTCTTATACTTCTTAAGGATATTTCGCATACTTCATACTTCTTATATATTTCGAGGATTGAGTACTTTTTATACTTCTTCAAGGATACTTCATACTTCTTATACTTCAAGGATTGATATTATTTACTTCGCAACATTCCGGGACTTCACAAAAGAATAGAGGCAAGTATATACTTTTCAAGTCTAGTATTCTTTCGCTCGTTCCTTCATCAACAAAGATCAAAGACTACTCCAACAACCACAGCAAGTGATTTTTTCCTGAAGATCGCTTTTCAAGCAATATTCAAGAAAAAAGAGGCAAAATGTAGGAGCGGAATATCACAACAAATGATAACTCGCGAAAGTGTGAGCAGATTGCGAAAGCAAAAGAAGTTCGCAAAGTGAAGCTGCGAAGGTTTGCAAGATAATTCTCAGATCCGAAATTAAGGGACAGATAGTTGTTATCCAATATGTAAAATCATATAAATAGCCATTTAGGCATAAGGAAAAATGGGGATACACATTTTGAGAGAGAGAGATAATTTTAGGAGGAGAGAGAAAATGTTAGGAGAGATTTATTTTCTTTATCATCTTCTTCCTCAAAAAACTAGAGCTCCAAATATTCATTAATGGAGTCTCAATTGTAAAATCATGTAATTACATACAATCACTAGTGAAGCACCGTGGATGTAGATCACATTGATCGAACCATGTAAAAATCTTTGTGTCTCCTTTACAATTTTAGTACTTTAATTCTTAGTTTCATATCAAATTAATTAGATTTAGGAATCATTTTAATGGATTCTCATGAGGGTGTAGTTGTGAGATAATCCGCAACTACACCAACTGTGCTGGAATTCCAAATCTGCAGATGATATTTTCAAAGATGAATGTAAATATGTCCTTATCACAAATGTGTTGTACTGCTTTTACCTCTGCCCATTTTGTGAAGTAATCTGTCGCGATAATTAAGTATCTCTTCTTCCCTGAACCTGGTACAAAGGGTCCCACAATATCTAAGCCCTATTTTCCAAAAGGCCACACACTTTTTGAAGATGATAATGGTGCCCCTGGTGCATGTATCCTCTTTCCATATCGCTGGCAATCTTCACAACGTTTTAATAATTGTTTTGCATCCTCATGCATATATGGCCAATAATAGCCTTGCATTTTTGTTCTATAAGCCAAAGATCTTCCTCCGCTATGATTACCAGCATCACCGCTATGCAACATTTTTAATATTTTTCTCCTTCTTCCCGTGTCAAACATCTAAGTAATGGCCCATTAAAAGATTTTCGATACAATACCCCATCCCTTAATTCATAATTTGTTGCACGGCTTTTTAATTTGTGTGCTTTTAATCTATTTCTTGGTGTTTCTCCTCTCGCCAAATATGCATGAAGTTCTACTCGCCAATCTGAATATCTCTTTTTGGTTCTTCCTCGCAATTTTCTATCATCATTACATCTATTTCTTCTTCTTCTTCTGTATTGACTAAAGGTGATATAAGTGTTTGAATTTTTATGCATCTCGCAGCTGGGTTTGTCATCATACTTGATATGAACGCAAAAGAATCTGCGAGTCTATTATCTTTTCTTGATATATGTCTCCACTTTATTTTTGGAATTCTCGCAGACAATTTTTCAACAAGTTTCTTGTATTTCTTCAGAAATGGTTCGTTTGTTATGTACTCTCCTTTTATCTGGCGAATAACCAATTGTGGGTCACTGGTAATTCTTGCGTTCTCAAATTTCATCTCTATGGTGAACTTTAGAGCATGTACCACAACTTCATATTCTGTCTCATTATTAGTGGATGTGAAATCCAAGCGAAATGAGAAAGCCATTTTTTCTCCTTATGGAGAGATAAAGATCACTCCAATTCCATTTCCTTCCCCATTTGATGATTCATCCACCAATATTTCCCACATGTTCAGTTCCTTTAACATATCTTTTGGACCTCCATGCTCTTCTTCTATCTCCATCATCTCCTCCACAGATTCATCATCTTCTAGAGGAAATTCCGCTAAAAAATCTGCTACAACTTGTGATTTTGGCGAGGATAAAACTTCATATTTGATTTCAAAGTGCCCTATTTGTGCATTCCATCTCTCAACCCTGCCAGACCTTTTTGAATTCTTCATTACTGATTCAATTGTTACCTTTTTAACACATTTATCTTGTGTGCTTGAAAGTAAATACGAAGCTTAAATGTTGCATAAACCAATGCCAAGATTAGCTTTTAAATCTTTGAATAATTTTTCTCTGCAGAATTAAATGTTTTGCTGATATAGTAAATTGGTTTTTCTAGCCTTGCATCTATACGCAATAACACTGCGCTTAAGGCGTGCGATGTTATCGCGAGGTAAATCAATAATTCTTCTCCCGGCTCCGCTTTCTGTAAAATAGATATGTTCATTAGATATTCTTTAACTCCTTGAAAATCCTTCTCACATTCATATGTCCACTTGAATTTTGCACCCTTCCCGAGTATATTGAAAAAACTGCTTGCATTTATCTGAATATCGCGAGATAAATCTTCCTAGCGAGGCTAAGAGCCCATTCAACTTCTGTACATCTTTCACTATCGCTGGCGTTGTCATATCGCGAATGGCCTGTACTTTCTCTGGATCAACTTGAATTCCTTCTTTTGATACGATATAACCTAAAAAATTCCCTGATGCTACTCCAAAAATGCATTTCTCAGGATTCACCTTGATGTTAAAGAGTCGCATTTGATCAAAAATCTCCTTCAAATCTTTCACATGATTCTTAGCTTCTTTACTATTTATTAACATGTCATCTACATACACCTCTAATGTTTTTTGTATCTACTTTCCAAATACCTTCTCCACCATTCTTAGATACGTTGCACCATCATTTCGCAACCCAAATGGCATTTTTGTGTAACAATATAATCCTCTTGAAGCAAAAAATGCGGTGTGCTCTTGATCTTCTTCAGCAAGAGGGATCTGATTATATCCTTTATACCTATCCAATGAAGATATTCTATCATTTCCTGCTGCTGATTCGACCATTTGTGGAATATCCGGTAATGGGAAGCTATCTTTAGGACAATCTTTGTTTAAGTCAGTAAAATCTATGCAAATTCTTATCCCTTTATTCTTCTTTGGAACCACTACCATATTTGCGATCTACTCCGGGTATTTGGCTTGTGTTATAATCCCTTCGTCAAGCATCTTCTGCAACTCTTCTTCTATTTTGGAATGATAAGTGGTCGCAATATTTCTTATTCTTTGTTTGAATGGCCTAATATCTTTGTTAATCTCTAACCTATGGCATGCAACAGATGGATCTATCCCAGGCATCTCATCCATACTCCATGTGAAGATATCTTTGTATTCTCGTAAGAGGTTTATAGTTTTCTCTTCTTCATCTGCATCCATTTTAGTTCCAATTTTCAGCATTTTTGGTTCTTCCTCACTTCCAATATTTACTTCTTTTGTTGGCTCTGCTGCAGTGTAGCTGGTTTCAGGATCTCCAATTGGTGTTGGGGTTTTCATAACTTTCGCAGGCTCATCTCTGTCTTGCGAAATTTCTCCAGGTATTCCCTTCCCTTCTTGTGCCCTTACCATGTTGACCTTGAATTCTTCTTCTTTCTTTGCTTCTTTTGCCAATTTTCTGCGAGCTTTTCGCAATTCTACTCGTCCTTCATAATTCTTCACTTCCATTTGAAAGCATAGATTTTCATGATCTGTATCTCCTCTAATCTTTCCAATTCCACTGGGCATAGGAAATTTGATACACTGATGTAACATTGATGCTACAGCCTTAATTGCGTGTATCCATGGTCGTCCCAATAACATGTTATATGGTGATTCTATATCTACCACACACAATGTTACTCGCGTTTCTATCTCTCCTAATGGAATTTGCACCACTATCTCTCCTTTAGGTTTTGTTAAAGATTTTCCAAGGCCATGAATATGATAAGTTGAACAAGATATCTCTTCATCCTTATATCCCATTTTCTTAAAGGTATGATAAAATATTATGTCCACGGAGCTTCCTGCATCCACCAAAGTTCTATTTACAGCCCATTCTTCCATAGATCCCATTGATTTTCTCTTTTTTCATTGATAAAACAGGTACTGTGATCACCAAAGGAGATGTATGATTTAAATTTTCTTTTGGTATTTCTGCTGCTGTAAATGTGATTTTCTGCTTTTCCCAATACTTTAGAGGTAATACTTTCTCCACCGTCATAATTTTCTTCCCTTCAAAATATCTTTTGTGTATCTTTCCCCTCATATTTTCATGAAACTTGTTGATCATTGCTCTTGTTATCATATTACACTCCAATTCCCTATAATTTTCCCTGACTCTGCTCATTTTTTCTTCATCTATTTCATCATTTTGTTCAATCATCTTTTTAATCTTTGAATTATCCTTATCTCCAATCTTACCTTTTTATATGATTTTCTTCCACTCAATCCCTGTTTCGGGCGCCAAAATGTAGTTGCAGGAAATCCTACACTAGACCCTTAGTAAGAATTCACAAAGATTAAGACATAATTTGAAGATAAAGAACAATATTTTTATTTATTTGATCCAGAAATAATTACAGGAAATATAAGAAATCAAGATTACAACCGCCTTCTCTAAGTTTTTCTCTCTTCAAGATTTTCTCATCACTCAAAAATTATCTCCCTCTTCTCTCAAATCTATTGGTCCTCTATATATAGGGTAGTTACATAGTGGATGACAGCTAAGTTGTCCTTTAATTTCGGATCTGGCCTGCAAGATATTCGCAATAGCTATAATATCCACTCTCGCAGGTACTTTAATCCTCGCAGAATCATCACGTTCTTCTCGTGTTTTGGCTGTCATCGTTCATTATGTCACTTATTAGATCATCTTTCAACACTTTCAGTAGGTTGCAGGATAACTCGCAGGAATGTCGTTAATTTTCGGAATAATAATATAGTGGCGATATTCTGGTCCTACAAACTTCTTAGACGAAGATAAAATCTTACATACCTCTGCGGTCTTCTGAGCAAGTTTGAGCTTTCTTGCTAAATGATTTGTTCTTCATTGAAGTTTGTTGACATGTCTTTGCTTGTGTTTAAACTTGTAACACCTCAAGAGTTCATGACCTTTTAATGAACAATATGATCACGTCACACTTGGATAATAATCAGGCTTCTGAATTATGCAAGTAGCTAGGAACATAGTGGATCCTGAGTTATTATAAACAGTGTTTCCAAGAGAGGATTCAACTCTTTCTTTCAGAGTGGTTGGATTATCTTCTGAAAGAATATTAAAATTGATATGTGTATTGCTACAATTATCAATATCAATATTTTCACCAAGAAGTGCAACACTTGATTTCTCATCTTAATTTGAATCATAGTCGTCAGACATTTCATCAAGAGTTGCAGCAAGACCTTTGTTCCCATTGTATTTTCTCCGATTTGGACACTAGTTTTCGAAATGACCAAATCCCTTACACTTAAAACACTGAGGCATATCCTCATTATCAGTTTCATCAATATCCCTGTTTTTAGGAGGAACACGTTTGACTGATGCCTTAGGCTTATCTCCGGAGAACCGTTTACTTCTCTTCAACAGAAGATCCATAAAATGTCTTGTGATCATCGAGACTGATTTTTCAAGATCTTCAACTGATGAATCTATCTCAGAGTGATCATCTTTAGAGATATACACTTTTTTACTTTTATCAAGTAATTTAGTATCCTTTAGTGCTTTGAATGCAACATCCTTAGTCTTGGATGATTGATGCGTTGTCGTAACCACAACAAATTAATTAATATTTACTACCTAATTAACAAGTAATATAGGGTAGTCAAGATCGTTCCCCCGAGGAGCAAGGGGTTTTAGTTGTCTTATAATGTCACAAAAAGGGGGGTATTGGTTCAAGATTTTAAAAGAAAAATAAAGTAAACAAAGCAATCAAAATTTTAAGTTGAAATCAAATAAGAGAAATTAGATCAAGGAATCCTTCTTCGTTACAAAACAATGATTCAAGTTATGTTCTTTTCCACTTTTTATTAGTCACAGATTATCATCAACCGTAGGTATAGCATCTAGATCAGTGCTAACCCCTAAATCCCTTATATCACCGGTTACATAAGTTCTCGACTACCGGTTTCTATTCACCAAGCCACCTAGTAGTAGATCACTCAAGATGTAATTTAGTTAAACGCATTAAGATTTATGAATTTATTAGGTTGATATTAGTAGTTAGACTCTTAGATCAAGGTCCACTTGCTAACGTTGTTTAACACACAATTGCTCCACGGAATCCCTCCGCAAGGTCTTGTGTTTTCTACTTATGTAAATAGTCAAGAAACGATTACTTATCCCCTAACTTTAACTAGCTTTAGATTAAATTAACAAATCAATTTAGCGTGCACTCTAAACAACCTATCAATCAATCATAAACATTCTTAATATTAAAAACAAACGATAATCATATGAAAAACTTCAAGATAGAATTGAAACAAAAACTCAAATCATATGTTAAGAACTATGAATTCATCCTCAATCAATAAGAAAATTAGCTACTCATAGTTTGGAGTTCACACAATAATAATAATAAATAAAGAAGAAAGAAAAACTTATTGAAAATATGATGGTTGCTCCTTCCTCCATTCCTTGTGCACTTTAACTCCTTCTCCAAAGTAGATGTGTCTATAAAGTTGTAGAGAACTCCTTTATTTATAGGCTTCAATGCTCTACATTCCTTGTAGGAAAATAATCCACATTCCATAAAAACACCACTTTCCCAATTTGATCCTAATTCCAATTTCAAGTCCAATTCTCTAAATCTTCCAAGTTTTCATCCAATTCCCAATTCTAAGTTTTCACACCCATGAGAGAAGTCCACACAAAATTATGTAATTTTTGGCTTACCGGAAAACTGGGTTTTTGACCGGAAATCAGCCGGAGTCCGTCAACGCCGGCCACCTGAAAATTCTATCCGTCGACAGAATATTTCGTCAGTCCACCGTTAGAGATAACGGTCAAACGGGTCAAACTGTTAGTTAATAAAGTCAAAGAGTCAACTCAGCCGAGTTAGCTTTCTTAGTCAGGGCTTAGTCGGCTGATTCACTGAGCTGAGTTGGAGATAAAGATCGGTCATCGGCGGTAACGAGTTGACTCGCCGGAGTATAAAATCGGCCGAGTTTCGTTTGTTACAGGACAATCCCGGCCAAATTCAGGCCTCACTTTTTATGCTTCATTCCTGTAACAAACCTAGCATACATCTAATCAATTCCATTCATTCACTCAACAGCAACATAGCTTCTAATCTTTCACCAGCTCCAACCCATTCACATGACAAAACCCATTTGCTTTCTTCTCTGAGTTATAATACCCACATCAATTCGAACTTCATTAACAACAGAGATCAATTTCGAGCACCACCATCTCTATTTTTCTTCGATTGAACAACAGCGAATCTTCATCCTCATACCTATGAAATTCAACAACATCAATTGGGTTATTCAATCTCGATCTAACCTTCAATCCACCGAAACCCGTATTCTTCTTCTTCGAATCAGTACAAACTCGAATCGAGTTTACCCATTCAATCAACAACATTATTTGGGTCATCTGAATCTTTTATCAAAACCATATTCGATCTGAACCAAACCCTAACTGTTCTTTATCATCACCAATCTCTTCTCTGAATGAAACCCACCTTCTTAATTTCTTTGTTCATCACCAGATCCCCATTAATTCTTCTTCTCTTTGTTGTTCTCAGATGAAAATCGACAGCAATCAATCACAACAGCTTCATCGATCTCCCATATTTCCTCGAGCTCACTGAATCTCACAGCAGCAGCCGCTGTTTCGTTTTCATTTCAGGTGAAAGAAGTGGTGAAAGAGAGAAAACATCTCTCGATTTTAGGTTTAGAAAATGATTGGAGTGGATTCAGACGCCCAAGATAAGAACCACCCCATGGGTTCCCTGAACCAACAGTGGCCTGCCTTAATACTTTCCATAATCAGAGATGCCCCTTAAACTCGCCTGGGCTCCAGATAGTGTTCGCCCTTGAAATGACCTTTTTGCCTTTTTGCTCAAATTTGGGTGATTCCTTCTTCTTTTCCTCCGTGAGACTCCAGAGTACCTAATAACTCAAAAACACATGTAAAATACATAATTTACAAGAAAAATAGCAGAGAAAGCATAAATAATAAATAGGATGTATTCTACACCCTATCAATGATAGTTCGTGAACAAAGATCTTAAGCTTACCAGCCGGTGTATTTCTGGACAGAGTATTTAGGTTATTTCCCTCAATGATGTCATGCTTCTTAGCATCGTATTTAGATGGCAGTGATATGAGAATTTTCTTCACAATGTCCTTTTCAGGAATAGTCTTACCCAATGCAAAAGATGCATTAACAATTTCAGACACTTTGTGATTAAACTCATCAAATGTTTCTTCATCTTCCATACGAAGGTTTTCCTAATCGGAATTAAGGTTTTGAAGCCTCTTCCTTTTCACTAGAGTTTCCTTCAAATACGGTTGCTAACATATCCCAAGGTTCTTGCGACTTAGTGCAATTAAACACATGGTGCTGAAGATTTGGGGTAGTGGCATGTATGATCGCATTCAAACCGTCTGAGTTTTTCTTTGCAGCGAGAACTTATGCAGGAGTATATTCAGCAATATTCTTTGGAACATTTTCTCATTCTGCAGCAACGGGAGGATCATAGCCATTAACAACATATGCCCATGATTGAAAATCACGTGCTTGAAGAAAAGCCCGCATAGGAATTTTCCACC
Source organism: Papaver bracteatum (assembly GCA_023529315.1). Lineage (NCBI taxonomy): Eukaryota > Viridiplantae > Streptophyta > Magnoliopsida > Ranunculales > Papaveraceae > Papaver > Papaver bracteatum. Next base: position 354,196 of record JAJJWX010000439.1, read on the forward strand.
ATAAATAATTAGAGCCATCGAAGACTGGTGGTACGTTTATTAAGATAACACCTATGTCCATAGATTCAGATCGCTACAAACACAGACTTGTAAGGTCTTGAACGTGTTTGCATGCTCTGATACCAATTTAAAAAGCGAGGGTCTAACAACACCACCCAATATTTCGATTAGCAATCTGTATGGACAACTCCGAGTTGTTTTCTAGAGAATCAACAAGACTCAATCAATAGAAAATATCTCAAGGGGTTATTATCTCAATCTCACAATTTGATTTACTCAAGAAAATATGATTCGCGAGTCTAATCAAAGAGAGATAACTTGGATGGTACCAAATACCAATATCCAAGTGTCAATCGATTTAAATCAACAACTAAGAAGGTCGGATATTCTAATCGATTGAACAAGGCACAACCTGTATTATTTCAATTATATAACAAAATATAATGCAGAATAGAAATAACACAGACACCAGAATTTTGTTAACGAGGAAACCGCAAATGCAGAAAAACCCCGGGACCTAGTCTAGATTAAACATACACTGTATTAAGCCACTACAGACACAAGCCTACTACCAATTAACTTCGGTCTGGACTGTAGTTGAACCCCAACCAATCTCACACTGATCCAAGGTACAATTATGCTCCTACGCCTATGATCCCAGCAGGATACTGCACACTTGATTCCCTTAGCTGATATCACCCACAACCAAGAGTTTCTATGACCCAAAGTCGAAGTCTTTAATAAACAAATCTGTCTCACACATAAAAGTCTATAGGTAATAGATAAATTCGTCTCCCACGAATAAACCTACAAGTTTTGTTCCGTATTTTGATAAATCAAGGTGAACAGGAACCAATCGATAAAACTAGACTTATATTCCCGAAGAACAGCTCAGTTTCATCAATCACCTCATAATAAACTTAATCGACGCAACGAAGAAGATTATTGAGGAATAACAAACAATGAGACGAAGATGTTTGTGACTACTTTTATCCTTCCTATCGGAGATAGAAATCTCAATCCCATTATTATAATTGTACTCGTATGATAGAAAGAGAAAGATCAGATCACACAACTACAATAAAAGTAGTATCGGTCTGGCTTCACAATCCCAATGAAGTCTTTAAGTCGTTAACCCGAGTTTAGAGAGAAAACTCAAGGGTTAATGGAGATTGACTCTAGCTTGGAGAAAACTAGTATCACACAAGAAAGGTGTGTGGGGATTAGTTTTTCCAATAGCTAGGGTTCCCCTTATAATATTCAAATCAGGGTTTGCAATCAATGTTAGCTTCCTAACAAAGCATTCAATATTTACCGTTAGATGAAAACCTGATTAGATACAAGCTAATATCTCTCAACCGTTAGATCAAACACTTAGATTGCCACACACAAATGTACTTGACGTTTTTTGGGTTTGTTTAACCGTACCCAAATGTGTACAATGGTTGGTTCACAACTAGTTAACCAAAAGGTTAGCCAAATGATAACTTCCTTATCAACCATGTTCTTCTTCACCATAACTAGTCCAAATGACTTAAATGAACTAGTTAGAGAGTTTTTCAATTTCTATGAGATCTAAAGTACTACAAGAGACACAATTGAATAAAAAACGATGTGATTCACTCAAATCATTAATCATGAACTATAAAGCCACGGTTTGCAAAAGCATCCCTTAGTAATATAGAATAAGTTCACGAACAACGTTTTCAGACATAACCTCTTGAGTTCGTGGACTCAAGCTAACCGGTTGAAGTTATAAACTCCAGAAGAAATTCTCGTGTTTGAGAGCTTCCATTAGTTCGCGAACTGGGTTCGCGGACTGCACATGAGATACAACTCTAGCAGAAATTCTCGGGTTCGAGAACTATGCCAATTCGTGGACTAGCTTCGCGGACTGAGTTGCTGCTCACGCTCCGGTTCCACTTGATCAATAAAGTTCGCAAACTTTGGTTCAAGTTCTAAGGAATTATATATATATATATATATATATATGTGTTTCCACAATAATGGTTATATAGTTTAAACTCTCATTTCAATCATTGAAACATGCTTAGAGGGGGTTATATAGTTGTTATTAACAAACTATTTTTCGTCAGAACATTTTCCAAGAAGATTGAAACTTAACATGACTTTCGTCACTAGGGAAATATGAACTTGGATAAAGCGAAAGATTTACCAACACCCATTTCGAGAAATAGATAAGTGAGATCCAGCTCGAAATGTGACATGTGCATATTCTTAGTCCATATAGATAAACAAATTTTGTCTCAAAGATAGGAGATAGAGTAGATAGACTTTTGTGTGATAGATAAGTTCAAGTATCCACATACCTTTTAGTCAATGAAGATCCACTGGTTCCTTGAGTAGGCCTTCGTCTTATATGATGATTGCCATGGAGTCTTAAGCTCAACTACACTTTCTATCCTAGTCCGAGACCTTAACTATAGTAGACTAGAAATCAAGACTTTATAGTTTTGATCACTAACATTGACAAACATGCTTGAGATAGAAACGCATGCGAGTTTGACCGAGCAATGCTCTAACATGTTGGAGTATCTAATTGATTGAACTATGCACAACCTGTGATATTTCAATTATATAGAAAATATAATGTGGAAAAGAAATAACACAATCACCGGAAATTTTGTTAACGAGGAAACCACAATTGCAGAAAAATCCCGGGACCTAGTCCATATTTGAACTCCATATTGTATTAAGCCACTACAGACACTATCCTACTCCAAGTTAACTTTAAACTATAATGTAGTTGAGCCCTAAACAATCTCACACTGATCAAAGTAAAGTTGTGTTCCTTATGCCTCTGAATCCCAGTAGGACTCTTCGCACTTGATTCCCTTAGCTGATCTCACCCACAACTAAGAGTTGCAACGACCCAAAGTCGAAGAATTGATAAACAAATCCGTCTCACACAGAAAATTCAATTGAATAGATAAATGTGTCTCCCACAGAAATACCTATGAGTTTCATTCTGTTTTTTGATAAATCAAGGTGAACACGAAATAATTGATAAACCGGACTTATATTCCCGAAGAACATCCTAGTAACACCAATTACCTCACAATAATCGTAATTGTATGGTAGCAAAACAAGATATTATGGAATCACAAATGATAAGACGAAGATGTTTGTGACTACTTTTTATCTTGCCTATCGGAAAATAAATCTCGAGCAAATATTAGAAAAGATAGTACTCAATACGATAGAATACAGCAAGATCATAAAACGCAACTACAGAGATAATAGTTGTGTATGGCTTCACAGTCCCAACGAAGTCTTTAAGTAATTAACCTATAATGGTTTTAGGAAAAACCTAGGTTAAAGGAGAATTAACTCTAGTCCCAACTAGTATCACATAGGAGTTGTGGGGATTAGGTTTCCCAGTTGCTAAAGTTCTCCCTTATATAGTCTTCAAATCAGGGTTTGCAATCAATGCTACCTTGGTAACAAGGTTTTGCATACCGCTTCAAGAGAATATTTGGAAAGTGCTCCTCCAATACGAAGTAAATAAAAAAAGGTCTATTTTTCTCTTCTTATTTGGTGGTCTACTCCAAGTATACTTAGCACCGGAAATTGGCAAGTCCATGAGATCGAGATCGTCGCAAAGATCATCAAAAGCTTGCATTGAGTTTTAAACTCTACGACATCCCTTTCTTTACTCCATAGATCTTATTTCATTAAAATCACCCCCGATACACCATTACAAACCATCCCAATAACTACGTAATTGAAAAAGCGGGGGTCTAACACCTCACCCAATATTTCTTTTAGGAAACCTGTATGGAAAAACTCCAATATCATTCCAAGAGAATCAACTAGACAGTCAGACTCAAACAATAGAAATATATCTAAGTGTTATATCTCTGTTTCACAATGTAATCAACAAATTAAACAGATAGAAATCCGCGAGCTTGATTATTATGTGAAACAACTTGAATGGTACCAAAGACTAATGTTCAAGTGTCAATCAATTTATATCAACAACCAAAGTTTGGATTATCTAATTAATTGAACTATGGACAACCTGTGATATTTCAATTAAATAGAACATATAATGTGGAAAATAAATAACACAGACATCAGAAATTTTGTTAAAGAGGAAACCACAATTGGAGAAAAACCCTGGGACCTAGTCCATATTTGAACAACACACTGTATTAATCCTCTACAGAAACTAGCGTACTCCAAGTTAACTTCGGACTGGAAGGTAGTTGAGCCCTAACCAATCTCACATTGATCAAGGTAAAGTTGCGTTCCTTATGCCTCTGAATCCCAGCAGGACTCTACATACTTGATTACCTTAGATGATATCACCCACAACTAAGAGTTGCAATGACTCAAAGTCGAAGAATAGATAAACCAATCCGTCTCACACAGAAAAGTCTATTAAATAGATAAATCTGTCTCCCACAGAAATACCTATGAGTTTCATTCCGTCTTTTTATAAATCAAGGTGAACACGAAAAAATTGATAAACTAGACTTATACTCCCGGAGAAAATCCTAGTAATATCAATCACCTCACAATAATCTTAATCGTATGGTGGCAAAACAAGATATTGTGGAATCACAAATGATGAGATGAAGATGTTTGTGACTATATAACATCCTCTAAGAGAGTTTCAATGATTTAAATGAGAGTTTAGAAAATGTAACCATCTTTGGATATAAACATAATGTGTTCTCACATTTGTGTAAAAGTACAAAATTGGGAACCCAAACTATGCGTACCTGTACGCGTACTGGCGGTTGTTGGAAATCCGAGTGAGTATGCGTACCCGTACGCATACTGGCGGAAAGTTCACGTCCATGAATTTCTGCTGGAGTTCGAAAGTGAAAAACAAACTTAATCCGGTTACTTAAGTATGAGTACCCATTTTCATACTTAGGTAGGTTACTTTCTAAAATCGGTTTGTTCATGAACTAAAACATTTATATAATAAGGAATGCAATATTTTCAAACCATGGCTATAATATTCATGAATCGATTTGAGTGAATCAAAAATGATTTTACTTCTATTATATTTTGTATACTTCTATAAGATCTAAGCAATTGAAAAACTCTCTAACTAGTTCATTTGAGTCATTTGAACTAGTTATGGTGAAGATGAATAAGGTTGATATGAAAGTGCTCATATGGCTAACCATTGGTTAACTATTTTTCAACCAAGTGTACACGTTTAGGTACTATTATTCAAACCTAAATGAAGTTACATTTAATTTGTGTATAAAAATCTAAGTTTGATCTAACAGTTGAAATATATTAGCTTGAGTCTAATCAGGTTTTCATATAACGGTGAATATTGAATGCTTTGTTACCAAGGTAACTTAGATTGCAAACCCTGATTTGGAGACTATATAAAGGATAACTCTAGCAACTGGAAAACCTAATCGCCACACCTCCTGTGTGATACTAGTTTTATAATTTAGAGTCGATTCTCCTTTAACCTTAGATTTTTTACGAAACCCTGTAGGTTAACGACTTAAAGACTTCATTGGGATTGTGAAGCCAGACCCAACTATTTTCTCTGTAGTTGCGTGATCTGATCTTGCTGTTTTTATCGTGTTTGAGTGGAATCGTAAGATTGTCTTGAGATTTATATCTCCGACAAGAAAGATAGAAAAGTAGTCACAAACAACTTCGTCTCATCATTTGTGATTCCACAATATATTCTTTTGTTAATCGATTAAGATTATTATGAGGTAATTGATAATACTATGCTGTTCTTCTAGAATATAAGTCTGGGTTATCAATTGGTTCATGTTCACCTTGATTTATCAAAATATGGAACAAAAACTCGTAGATATATCTGTGGGAGACATATTTATCTATTTAATAGACTTTTCTGTGTGATACAAATTTGTTTATCAAGTATTCGACTTTGGGTCGTAGCAAATCTTAGTTGTGGGTGAGATAATCTAAGGGAATCAAGTGCGTAGTATCCTGTTGGGATCAGAGACGTAGGGAACACGACTGTACCTTGAAACAGTATAATATTTATTAGGGTTCAACTACATTCCAGACCGAAGTTATCTTTGTAGTAGGCTAGTGTCTGTAGCAGCTTAATACAATATGGTGATCAAATATGGACTAGGTCCCGGGATTTTTCTGCATTTGCGGTTTTCTCGTTAACAAAACTTTTGGTGTCTGTGGAATTTCTTTTCCGCATTATATTTTGTTATATAATTGAAATATCACAGGTTGTACGTTGAATCGATCAATTGGTAAATCTAACCTTTGGTTGTTGATTGATCCTTGAACATTGGTCTTTGGTACCGTTAAAGTTATCTCTCTTATATTCAATCGGGCTCGCAAATTATTATTTGTTTGATTGCGGATTGAGTTGAGAGATTGATATATAACTCTTTGATATACATTTTATAAGATTGAGTCTAACCGTCTAGTTGATTCTCTTGTAAGTATATTGGAGTTAGTCCATACAGATTGCTAAGAGAAAAATTGGGTGCGGTTGTTAGACCCTTGCTTTTTCAGATAATATTCCTCAAAAAGATTAATAATAAGTCTAGTGAGGTTTCATATCCTTGAGCTTTTATTCGCACGTTTCCTGCTACAAACCTTTTGAAATTAATCTTTAATTTTTCCTTTAGATTGTTTTCCATCATCTAGGAAATCTAACGTCTTAGATAATATGAGATTATATTGAGAGACCGGCAGTCTAGAGAAGGATAAACTCCGAAAAATCTTTGAATATTTCTAGTATGGGTCATAGATGCCCAGAACAAATTTCCCAAATAAATTTCCCATAGGGACAGTCTCTAGGAACAACCAAACACAAAGTTATCAGGTTTATCGTGTTTGCCTGCTCTGGTACCAATTAAAAAAGTGGGAGTCTAACAACCTCACCTAATATTTCATTTAGTCAATCGGTATGGACAAACTCCAATATAATTCCAAGAGAATCAACTAGAAAATCAGACTCAATCAATGGGAATATATCTAAGAGTTTTATCTCTATTTCACAATGTAATCAGCAATTCAAACAGATAGAAATCCCCGAGCCTGATTATTATGTGAAACAACTTGAACGGTATCAAAGACCAATGTTTAAGTGTCAATCAATTTATATCAACAACCAAAGGTTGGATTATCTAATTGATTAAACTATGCACAACCTATGATATTTCAATTATATAGAAAATATAATGTGGAAAAGAAATAACAAAGACACCAGAAATTTTGTTAACGAGGAAACCATAATTGCAGAAAACCCCCAGGACCTAGTCCATATTTGAACACCATACTGTATTAAGATGATACAGATACTATCCTACTCTAAGTTAACTTCAGACTGGAATATAGTTGAGCTCTAACCAATCTCATACTGATCAAGGTACAATTGCGTTCCTTACGCTTCTGAATCCAAGTAGGACTCTGCACACTTGATTCCCTTAGTTGATCTCACCCACAACTAAGAGTTGCTACAACCCAAAGTCGAAGACTTGATAAACCAATCTGTTTCACGCAGAAAAGTCTATTGAATAGATAAATCTATCTCCCACAGAAATACCTATGAGTTTTGTTTCGTCTTTTGATAAATCAAAGTAAATGAGAACCAATTGATACATCGGACTTATATTCCCGAAGAACAGCCTAGTAATATTAATAAAATCATAATAATCTTAATTGTATAGTAGCGAAACAAGATATTGTAGAATCACAAAAGATAAAACGAAGATGTTTGTGACTACAGAGAAAATAGGTTGGTCTGGATTCACAATCCCAATGAAGTCTTTAAGTCGTTAACCTATAATGGTTTTAGGAAAAACCTAGGTTAAAGGAGAATCGACTCTAGTGGAAACTAGTATCACACATGAGGTATGGGGATTATATTTCCCAATTGCTAAAGTTCTCCCTTATATAGTCTTGAAATTAGGGTTTGCAATTAGTGCTACCTTGGTAACAAAACATTAAATATTCACCGTTAGATGAAAACCTGATTAGACTCAAGATAATATGTTTCAGTCGTTATATCGAACTTAGCTTGTTACACACAGATAAAAAGTGACTTTATTTAGATATGAGTAATCGTACCTAAACGTGTAAACTTTGTTGGCTCAACAATTACTTAACCTAAGTTAGCCATATGAACACTTTTATATCAACCTTGTTCATCTCAATCACAACTAATTCAAATGACTCAAATGAAACTAGTTCTAGAGTTGTTTTATTGTTTATATTCTTAAAGAAGTATACAAGACACAAATGAAGCAAAATTGATTTGATTCAATCGAATCAATTCATGAAAATTATATCCAAGGTTTGCAAAAGATTGCATTCCTTATTATATATAAATGGATTAGTTCATGAACAAACCGATTTTAGAACATAACCTACTCAAGTATGCGAAAGGGTACTCATACTTAAGTGGCTGGACTTGGTTTGGGTTCACCAGTATGCGAACGAGTACACATACTTCCAAACTCAGTTAAATTACAGAACTTGAATTTACATCAATACGCATATGGGTATGCATACTAAGTTCCCGGACTTTCAACTAACCAACCAGTACGCGTACGGGTATGCATACTATGGTTCCCGGACTTGGAATAACTTGCAATAGTTAGCATACAAACACGCATATTATGCCATATCCAATCATGGTTAATTATTCTAAACTCCCAGTTCAATCATTGAAACATTCTTAGAAGACAAGAATAGTTGTCTCACACAAACTATTAGCTTCAAAGCAATTTTAAAGTGATCGAATGATCAATACGAAACATTCCGAGTCTACATCAAATGACTGTCTCACACAAATCATTAAGATGTTACCTAGAGATTTTCACATGATCATCTTTTGATTTTCGTCAATATTATAAGATGAACTTGGTTAAAACAAAAGCTTACCAACACATATTTCGAGAAATATATAAGCGAGTTAAACTCAGCTCGAAATATCAAATGTGTATAATCGAAGTCTATATAGCTATACGAATTTTGTCTCAAATATGAGATAGAGTAGATAGAATTTTGAGTGATAGATGACTTCAAGTCTCCATACACCTTTTGTTGATGAAGTTCTACAAGCTCCCTTTAGTAGTTCTTCATCTTCAATCGATAAACGCCGTGAAGTCTAAAACTCAACTACACTTTATATCCTAATCCGAGACTTAGATATAAGTATACTACAAATCAAGAATTATAGTTTTGGCAACTAAACTTGAAAAACAAGTTGGAGATAGTAACACTTGCGAGTTCGACCGAGCAGTGCTCTAACAGCATTGTAACTAACTCAATTCGAATGTTGTTTATTTTTTAGCATTACAAGGACCGTAAAATCCGGTAAGCACCCAACCAAAGTTATCTTCCAAGTTAAGACAAGATATACTTATCATAAAAATACCTTTAAGAAAGTCATCCACTTCAATCAAATTCGAATTCCATATAATCAATATACCACCAGATTTTCCATAAGAGTGTAAAGCAATCCATTTACAAGACGACGTACCCCAACATTGATGTACAATAAGATCGAAAAAAACACTAAGCTTGGTTTCTTGAATAATAAGAATAGTAAGCTTCCATTTATTCACAAGCTTTTTCAACTTTGACCGTTTATCCGAGTCCCCAAGACCATTAAAATTCCAAGATATTAAGTTAAACATTGGTAACCATGACAACCCAAAATAATAACATCCAAGAAATCACCGCCGAATGCATGCCTCCGGAACAAGTTCATCTTCAAAAGCATTTTCATGAGATAAAATTGTATTTGAAACAAACAATACTTCATTTTTAGATAACGTGATTCCGTAGTCCTAACCCGAGTCATTTAGTTTTCCATAAAACATATTGAAACTTTTCTGCTATACCTTTTTCCAACATTGCAGCATCACAAGGCTCTTTGTCTTTGATACTTATACTACCACTAGATTGGGGTGCATCATCTTCACCACCATCCACCGTCATGTTCTTTGATGGACTACCCTTATAAGCCTCTTTATTTCATTTCTCACCACTGGAAACACCTTTATTAATAGAGCTAAAAGATATTGATGATGAAGAAACTCCTTTAGACATTTTGAAAAGACGAGGGTACCCAAATATACCTCAATCCAAAACTTTTCCACATATAAGTCTTTTTCCGAAAGTGATTGTCTATGGACTGAGTCGAGACAATATAACTAATCAGTTACACTTCGTGTGATCATCTATGGATACGAGATCGAGACAATACAACAATAAAGTGTGTTTACTTGATAATATGGTCAAAATAGGAATTAACGTTTGTGTATTTTACTTCTAATTATAATAAAACAATTATAATTGTAGAAATAGAAAAGTAAAAGACACAACAAGATTTTGTTAACGAGGAAACCGCAAATGTAGAAAATCCCGGGACCTAATCCAGAATTGAATACTCTCAGAATTATGCTGCTATACAAAATCAAACCAACTTCGTATAGTTGAGACCAAGCGACTAAACCTATAGTTCACCTAGTTCCCTCAGTATTCCCACGCCTCCAACTTGTAATAAGTCACGTACTTGGAACAATTACTTTGGTTCGTATTCCAAACAGTAAATGAACAAAAAATCTGTTCGGTAACAACTCTTTTCAAATAACGTGATATGAGTTTGACAAAGGATCTTCCGTTCAACCAATAAACTCCTTTGTCGGGTCCTTAGATCAATCTCTCAACAACTACCAAAGTAATTGTTAGACTATGCAATCAATACTATTGATCACAAAGAAGTATATTGATGCCAATCTACTCAACTAATCAATCCAATCTATCACAAAGATAAACCGATTATCATTGGATCCATTTCCAGCCGAAACAAGTACTGTGCACACCAAAGATTATGAACCCAAAAAGTCTTTTTGTCTTAAAATCTTCTTTAATCTTTAATCAGCACCTGCACACAATCAACTTGAATCTCTTGTGATAAATCGTACATATATAGAATGGAGTCTGTTCATGTTGGACTATCACTAGACATCTTTAGATCTACCAATAGTCTAAAGATCCCCGTTGAAACTTCGGTCTAGTTTGAGTGTATCAGAAGAGAAGATTCTCAAGCATAAACAAACTTGGTGCAATCAATGTTCAACAATTGTTAGTAAATAAAATCAATCTAAAGTTAATAATAAACCGTAATTATCTAATTTCCCACCAACGGTACTAATAGAGCTTCACAATCCCAAAGAATTTTTTAAACCGAGCGGCCATAAGAGATTTCGCCTAATTAGGTTACTTTCCTCTCCGAATAGGTGGCTCCACTAGTAACAACACAACTAGGTAATTTTGATAGCTCTGAGGATTAGTTTGCTCGAAATGGAAACTTCAATATTTATAGACAAGGAAGTTTGGACACCAAGGAATTTCCAAAACCGAATATTCTCAAAGATATGCAAAAAACACAAAATCGGTTTTCATAACTCCTGGAAATGCACTGTCCAAATATTGACCGAAATCCCAATAGAAAAATCTATAATCAGTAAATGTACATTACTAATTATTATTTTCTAAAGATATGCATTTATTTGCTGGAAAATAAATAGCATATAAAAACTAAGAAACCTTAAATAACATTGTTTGTACCCTTAATATTCTACACAAAGAAATGGGCAAAGTTAGGCCTACAAAGCTCGTCCTATTAGATAAGAAGGGTTCATTGGGCTTATAATGTGTTCCATGGTTAGCCATATTTACATAACTAGGCCATACAAAGGCTTCATGAGCAAGCCCATATGCAACAAGCCAAGCTAGGCCTCACTAACAAAACACTCAACTCACAAGCCCATGAGCAAACAACTCCAATATGGGCTCAGAAGTTCCACATAACCGTTCCACGTCAGCAATTAGGGTCATGTCAGATGGCCACATGCCACGTCAGCTAAATACTTGCCACGTCAGCGAAGGTGATGACGTGGCAGGTGACACGTCAACAAATGATCCTAATCATCGACTGTGATGCCACGTCAGCACAGCTGTTAAACTTAACAGCGTCACTAACGGCGTCAGTATATACATAGAATATTCCATCAAATAGTAACAGCGTCAACGTCACCGTTAAAGCTAACGACGTCAGTATATTCCTAACGTTAATGGAATATTCCTCCGCTGATATCAGCATGATTTGCCGCCGGCCCAAGCGAGCGGCAATCAGCGATTTGATACGATTACGTTTAAATCGCCGATTAATCGGCGATTAGCCGGGAACGATTAATTGCTAAGGTTATTCGGTGTGTTTCAATGCACCTTAGTCCCGTAGTCCCGGATGTTTGCGCCCCAATACAGCTACTCGTGGGATATTTACACCCCGTATGATTACACCCACTTCTCTTACACTTTTGGTTATCCACACCCCATTGTGGCTCATTAACTATGATGGAAGTTACTAAGAATATTCTGGGAGCATGCAGGTGATCAATGCCAGAGTCATGCAACCATGCAGGCATGCAGGGCCAGTTACTACAAGATGCATTTAAGGTCCAGTCATAACAGCAGGCGTGAAGGGCCATAACAGCAGGCATGCAGGGCCATTACTGTAATTGATGCCTGCTACTAAAACGGAAATTCGTGACCTATTAATGGAGGATTTTACAACCAAAAAGGTAAGCAATCTTCATACCAAAAATACATGTAAGAAAAATCCTATTCTGACTTTAGCATCGGAGGGTTTTTTGCAGGTACCCCCCCCCCCCCCTTCTCCTTTCTCTAGAAATTACTTGAAGATTGAAGCAGCGATCAATTCCCAACAAAAGCATCACAAAAATTCTGTGTTTGGGGTAGAAGTAATTTTACCTTATAAATAGTGGCGCCGACTAACGGTCTCGAAAAAAGAAAATCGTGTTTTACTAGATCGAGATATGGCAATAATAAGACAGACTGCACGAAGGTCTGATTCTGAGAACAATTCCCAACCGCGCAGGAGACGCGAAATTGAGAGGGACGAAATTGAGGTCCAATCTGCACCTGTTATACCCACTGGAAACAGACAGGGTCAAGATCATACTCATAATAGATCACTGGATCGTGGACGGGATCGAGATCGTTTTCATGACGGAGCTACATATCCGAATCGGAGAAAAGAAAAACAACCAGTGATCGATAACGAAGTGATCGACGTTGATGGGAAAAACCAAGATGTTCGTGGAAACAGAGGGTATGCTTTCGGCAGCCCCTCTAGGAAGAATCGCAATCGACAAGATCTGCGTGATGGCCGCACTGCGACTCCCAGTATAGAGGAGGAACAACTACTGCATCGGCTAAAGGAGCTAGAGAAGGAAAATGCTATCCTGAGATTAGAACGTGAAAATCAACCTCGACCTAGGACTGGTGTTTTGAATAACCAGAGGGTACGATCTGTATGTCAACGCCTTAGAGGTCGAATTGGACCACAAGTCGCAGATCCTAATAGAGAAGTAGTCGATCTTGATCGAAGAGACAAGAAGCTACTGGTCACCGGAGATTTACCGAAACGACCTAAGCGAGAAGGGGATCGGCTAGCTGCAACACATCAGAGTGCATCCAGGAATACATCTCATTCAAAACGCCTCAGAAATGAGGAGGAAGAGGTTCGAGATTGGAACGATGATAAATATTTTTCGCACGATTACGGTACTCATTCGGAGCAAGGAAGATATGGAAAAGAACCTACTAGACCCCATAGAAAAAAAAAAGGAGAACAGATAATCATATTCCAAAGGACCGGGATTATGAACAGGAAGGCAGTTCCGCAGATAGCAACCTAAACGCAATAACAGAAGCTCGTCTTTCTAGGATGATCGAGAAAGTGATGATGAAAAAACAATCCATAGAAGAAAGGATGGACAGACTACATCGAGCAGCAGGAGCACCTTTCAAGCAGAATATAAGATAATTCAGACCGCCAATGAATTTTCTAGTTCCAAAATTACCGGAATTCGATGAGAAAACTGATGATCCATATCATCACGTTTTACACTATGAGACTTCCATGTATTTGTGGCAGTACAACGACGAGTTGATGTGTAAAATATTCCCGCAATCCCTTACAGGAGGAGATATAACGTGGTTCAATTAGCTTCCAGCACAGTCGATCGGGACTTACCATAAGCTGATTGATGATTTTTTCTCTAACTATAAGTACAAAAAACGTGATCGGAAAGGATGCCATTCACTGTTCCTTCTAGGAATACGGAAGGAGGAAAGCATCAGACAATTCACTAGGCGTTTTAAGCAAGAGTTAGCGGACATGGATGGATCCAACGACCAAGTTGTCATTGCGGCATAAAAACAGGCTTACCAGCATGATCAAAGAGGTGTGTACGGTTCTTTGGTCAAGATACCACCAAAAACTTTGGAGGAACTATATGATCGAGTTGAAGAGTACACCCGAGTGGAAGAGTACGCCCGAGTGGAAGACGGTTCTAAAGCCCGAGAAGAAGTTAACAGATCATCCAATCATCCAAACGATGGGAAGAAAGAAAAATCCAAGAACTGTTCAAACGGATAGCATAATGATCGTGGGGATGATCGAGAGAAAAATCAAGGTGAACGCACGGAAACGGGGTATCAGAAATTTCAAGATATGAAACTAACCTCGCTGAACTAAGTCTTATAGAGCTGTACGAAAAAATACACAAGGATTTGAGCCACCCACGTCCTTTGGCACCAGAAACACGAGATAAATGTGATATGAGCAAATAATGCAAGTTCCATAAAGACCATGGTCACAAAACTGAGAACTTACGCTCTTTACAGATCGAGATTCAGCGAATGATCGACGCTGGAAAGCTGAAACAGTACGTGAAAAAGGACTTTGGGAAAGGTCCTAGTCAGTTTGGCACTGCACATGTGATTAATGCTCGTGTGATTAACGTCAGTCATGTTAGGATTCATTCAATGACTAGGAGAGCATCGGAAGACGAGACCAGGAGAAATCTCAGACAGTTGAAAGAATGGTACCTAACAAATCACATTGATTTTGTCAGCGGTAATGGAGCAGAAACTAAGGAGATTGGGTGCAAAAAGATCGAGTTCTCTGATGCAGACATGATAGGTGTATATGCTCCACATAACGATGCTGTCGTTATAACTGCTTGGATTGGCATGTTTCGTGTGCACCGGATTTTAGTGGATACTGGAAGTTCAGTGAGTGTGCCGTTTTCAGGAGCTTACGCCTCTATGAATCTCCCACATGACCTGATCAAGGAGGATGAAAACCCAATTATCGGTTTCAGCGGCGAAGTTACAAAGGCGATTGGAAAAGTGAAGATACCGATAACAGTGGCTGATAAGTCCATCTTGGGCACTTTCTTGTTGTTGGATTGCAGAGCACCCTACAAAGAGATTGTAGGACGAGATTGGATGCATGATATCGGTGAAGTCATATCATCTAATCATCAGTGCCTGAAGTTTATTACCCCATAAGGAGTTGTGAAAATTAGAGGCGATCAGATGGCCGCCCATAAGTGTCATGAGAATGCAATGGATGAGTACAAGAAGTCAGAAGTCAGTGGAAACCAGATCATGCGAGTCGAGCAGAAATAGAAATTACAGAACCCTCTCCCTCCAGAATCATATAGGGTAGAGGACGCAGCTGAACCCCCGACGGTCGAGAAACTGATCGAGGTCCAGATTAGAGATGAGGAGCACAAAACAACGTTCGTAGAGGCAGATTTTCCTGCACACGAACGTGATGATTTGGTTACATTGCTAAGAGCAAACGCCGACATTTTTGCATGGAGTTTTGCTGAGATGCCGGGGATAGATCCGAATGTAGCCTGCCACAGGCTAAATATTGATGAGAAGTTCCATCCTGTTCGACAGAAAATCAGAAATATAGCCCAAAGCAAAAAATATGGAGTTACTGAAGAAGTCGAAAAGCTGTTGGAAGCAGGGTTTATTCGACCAGTACAATATCCTCGATGGATGTCAAATGTGGTTGCCGTTCCAAAGAAAAATGATAAAATTCGTGTCTGTATCGATTTTATCGATTTGAATAAAGCATGTCCGAGTGACCCGTACCCGCTGCCAATGATAAGAGATTTGGTAGATAAAACTGCAGGGTATGGGAGATTGTCATTCATGGACGGTTTTTCTGGGTATAACCAAATACCTTTGCTCGAGGGCGATCAAGAGCACACTGCATTCGTGACTGACAGAGGAGTTTACTGCTATATTGTAATGACGTTCGGGCTAAAGAACGCAGGGGCAACCTACCAGCACTTGGTAGACCATATGTTCAAGGATCTAATCGGGAAGTCGATGGAAGTATACATCGATGATATGGTAGTGAAATCTCAGCAAAAGGAATCACATTTTATTGATCTGCAGAAGACGTTCGATATCTTAAGGAAATATCGCATGAAGCTCAATCCAGCAAAATGTTCATTTGGGCTATCATCGGGAAAGTTCCTAGGATACTTGATGACACACAGAGGGATCGAGGCAAATCCGGAACAAATCATAGAAATCAAAGAAATTCCATACCCAAGGATGAATAAGGAGGTCCAGAAGCTAGCAGGACGATTAGAAGCTTTAAACCGTTTCATCTCACGCTCGTCGGATCGATTCAAACCATTCTTTGACATTCTGAAGAAAGCAATGAATTTTGGCTGGACATCCGAGTGTGAATGGGCTATTGATGAGATCAAGTAGTATTTGTCAACCCCTCCAGTTTTGGTGAGTTCAAAAACTGGACAACCCATTGGAGTTTATCTGGCTGCAACGGAGAACGCTGTGAGCGCAGTGCTGTTTGTTACGGATCCACACGAGAAACCTGTTTACTTCGTCAGTAAATCCTTGACGGGGGCGGAAACACGGTACAAGAAAATCGAGAAGATTGCACTGGCACTGTTCCATGCATCTCGTCTCCTCAAACCTTATTTCCAAGGAAGGCAGATCGTAGTATACTCGGAATATCCGCTGAAGAGAATCTTGGAACGTGCCGATGATTCCAGTCGACTAGCCATATGGTCAAATTTTCTGGGGGAGTATGAGATCAAGTACGAAACCAGAACTGCAGAAAAAGGTCACGCTCTGGCTGCACTGCTAGCAGATTTTCCTGTGGACGATATAGAAACAGTTGCTGGGGAGGAAGAGGAGTTGTTCAAACCTACAGAGCCGGTCACTGACCAGATGGGGGGGCGAGTCTGCAATGGATATCGATACACCATAACCATTATAGACCGTATTTACTGATGGGTCTTCAAATGTTAGTGGTGCTAGAGTTGGATGCGTAATCCTTACTCCCGAAGGTTCGAGGATCGAGAAAGCGACCAGGCTGGGTTTCCAAGCATATATCAAATAATGAAGCTGAATATGAAGCTGCGATTATCGGTTTAAAAGCTGTCAAGAAGTTAGATGCGAAGAATGTGAAGCTGGTGACTGACTCCATGCTAGTAGTTAACCAATTTCTGGGGACCTACAGAGCAAAGGAGGAGAGAATGACATTGTATTTGGACCATATGAAAGAGATGGAAAATGAGTTCGACCGATTATCTATTGGGAAGCGACCATGATTGGAGAACATGCACGCAGATGCTTTGGAATATCTATCTTCCGCAGTGCCAACAGATACATCCAGATTCGTTGTAGTAGATTTCCAAGAGTAACCTAGCATCTCCGACAACCATTCTGTTCTGGCTTTCGAACATGATAGTGGGGGCGAGAGGGCAGATGCATCAGCTCAGGGAGAAACGAAGAACATCGACAGCAATATGGATATTGACAGTCCAATGACAGACAATTCAGGAGATCATGTTGAAAACATTGGAGACTGGCGTCAACCTTACATCAAGTACCTGACAACTGGTGAACTCCCCGAAGATGAGAAACTTGCTGCAAAGGTGAAAAGGGATTGATGGAGATACTCAATGATCGAAGGGATGTTATACCGCAAACCTGTAGCTTTGGAGCCATTTTTGCGATGTGTATCACCCGAGGAAGGACAACTAATACTGGCAGAGGCTCATGAGGGAATATGTGGAAGCCATTCTGGAGGGCGCAGTCTCGCGCACAGGATACTTACCCAGGGATATTTCTGGCCATACATGCAGAGAGATGCTAAAGAATATGCATAGAAATGTGTGACATGCCAAGAACATGCTCCAATTCTGAAAAAGCCAGCCAACGAGTTGCATCCAGTTTTCAGTCCCTGGCCATTCTCTATGTGGGGATTGGACATCGTCGGACCACTTCCAAAAGCTCCTGGAAGCGTCAGATTCGTATTAGCCGCCACCGACTATTTCACCAAATGGGTCGAAGCAGTGGCACTAGTACACGTTACCAGACATGATGTGAAAAGATTCATATGGGAGAATATCGTCTGCAGATTTGGAATCCCAGACGCGATAATATCAGACAATGGGAAACAGTTTGATTCCGGAGTGATCAAAGATTTCTGCAAGGGCCTAAATATTCGCCACAATTTCTCCTCCCCTTACTATGCTCAGAGCAATGGGCAGGCAGAAGCGACCAACCGCGTTATTATGGATAATCTCAAGAAACGGTTGGAGAATGCGAAGGTAAAATGGACCGAGGAATTACCTGGAGTCTTATGGTCCTATCAAACAACCCAAAAAGATCAACGGGGTTTTCACCATTTACATTAGAATATGGGACAAAGGCGGTCATACCTACCGAGGTACAACTCAAGAATACCAAAACTCGTGCTGTCAAATCAGGGATAAACGATAGCATCCTAGCTTTGGATAAAAAGTTGCTGGAGGAACAGAGAGAAACAGCCTTGCAGCAGTTAGTTCGATACCAGCAGGCAGTCAAGCTGAGGTATGATCGAAAAGTCAGAGAACGGTCATTCAAGCCAGGGGAATATGTCTTGAAGAAAACCCGAGCGGCCACAATGGAACCGAACTGTGGGAAGCTCGGAGCAAACTGGGAAGGTCCATACATAGTGGATAGGCCAGCATCTCGAGGATCCTACTACTTGAGGAACCTCGATGGAAAAGAGGATTCAAATCCATGGAAGCCGTGGATTTCTTTCCACTTGAAGAATTTTTATCATTAGGAGTAGATTCAAATCCTACTGTGCTGCAATCTTTTTCCTTTTTGATGGTTTTATCCCACTGGGTTTTCCACACAAAGGTTTTAATTAGGCAGCTGTTGTTGATGCAGTAGGTATTTATCTTGTTATTTCAATTCAGCATTATTTTAGTATTCCATGCTTTATCACTATTATTTGAGTTAATTATAAGCTGCCGTGGATGATCGAATCCGCAGTCGGCCCTAAATGACAAAACAGTACAGTTCGAGTTTACTGTCAGCAATGTCTCTGACAACCCTTAGATAGGTTGTCTCAATTTTATCCCCATCATACAGGACAACAAAAAATGTGGCAAACGTTTTCATCCATCCAGGAACGTGAAAATGTACACATCTCAAATTCTGCGCGCATCTTGAATAGCAGGATTGGCCCCCTGCGCGAATTCAAGATAGCAGAAAAACTCAACTTTTCATTCCATGCGCGAGCAAAATGCAGCAGGGAGGTGCACCTCTACGCGAGCATAGAGCAGCATGACACAAAACATACTGGGGGCGAGTTATATATCACCTCAACCATTTGGGGGCGAGATATACAACACTCCAGCACAATCAACATCTCCCTGGGGGCGAGTTGCGTAACACTCCGGGAAGCACGCCCGGGGGCGAGTTGTGTAACACTCCAGAAAAATGCAAATTCAAAGGGGAACCCGAACTTCTTAAACCATAACAGGTTATGGATTAAGAGGGGGCGATGTTTGTACCCTTAATATTCTACACAAAGAAATGTGCAAAGTTAGGCCTACAAAGCTCGTCCTATTAGCTAAGAAGGGTTCATTGGGCTTAAGATGTGTTCCATGGTTAGCCATATTTAGGTAACTAGGCCCTACAAAGGCTTCATGAGCAAGCCCATATGCAACAATCCAAGCTAGGCCTCACTAACAAAACACTCAACTCACAAGCCCATGAGCGAAGAACTCCAATATGGGCTCACAAGTTCCACATAACCATGCCACGTCAGCAATTAGGGCCACGTCAGCAGACGTGATGACATGGTAGTCGACACGTCAGCGAAATACTTACCACGTCAGTAATTAGGGCCACATCAGCAGAGGTGATGACGTGGCAGTTAACACGTCAGAAAAATACTTGCCACGTCAGCAAAGGTGATGACATGGCAGGTGACACGTCAGCAAATGATCCTAATCATCGACTGTGATGCCACGTCAGCATAGCCGTTAAAATTAACGGCGTCAGTATATACATAGAATATTTCGTCAAATAGTAAAGGCGTCAACGTCACCGTTAAAGCTAACAGCGTCAGTATATTCCTAACGTTGATGGAATATTCCTCCGATGCCAACAGCATGACGTGGACAAAGCCGGCGGCCCAAGCGAGCGGCAATCGGCGATTTGATACGATTACGTTTAAATCGGCGATTAGCCGGGAAAGATTAATTGCTAAGGTTATTCGGTGTGTTTCGATGCACCTTAGTCCCGTAGTCCCGGATGTTTGCGCCCCAATACAACTACTCGTGGGATATTTACACCCCGTCTTATTACACCCACTTCTCTTACACTTTTGGTTATCCACACCCCATTGTGGCTCATTAACTATGATGGAAGTTACTAAGAATATTCTGGGAGCATGCAGGTGATCACTGCCAGAGTCATGCAACCATGCAGGGCCAGTTACTACAAGAGGCATTTAAGGGCCAGTCATAACAGCAGGCGTGCAGGGCCATAACAGCAGGCATGTAGGTCCATTACTGCAATTGATGCCTGCTACTAAAACGGAAATTCGTGACCTATAAATGGAGGATTTTACAACCAAAAAGGTAAGCAATCTTCATACCAAAAATACCTGTAAGAAAAATCTTATTCTGACTTTAGAATCGGAGGGTTTTTTGCAGGTACCCCCCCTTCTCCTTTCTCCAGAAATTACTTGAAGATTGAAGCAGCGATCGATTCCCAACAAAAGCATCAAAAAAATTCTGTGTTTGGGGTAAAAGTAATTTTACCTTACAAACAAACATATTCTCAATTTATTTCGATCCTGGGATTCTCCTTTATCTATTAAGGAATATCTTTGAAAAATTAATGATAAGAGTCACTGCACATGTTCAAAGTATGTCTTTACTTTGCAAGTCCTTTTTCATACTTACAATCTTGGAAACGATTTTCCACACTTCCAAACAAGTTTAGAATTGGTTCGTCTGAGTTCCAAGAACTATGTGATTGATTATACTATCAAATCACCAATCATGGGTTTCACGGTTCTACTAAAACAAGTTCGGTTCTACCTCCATGTGAGTAGAGTGCATAGTCACGCTAGTTACCAAAATTCGGTTGACTGGGTACTAGGATCGGATCCCCACAACTTATGGTAACTACCTGTATTCGGTTGTACATGTCCATAGGATCGGTTCCCCCATCTACTAAAAACGTTGCACCTCTTACAAGGATCGATTCCCTCTTGTAAATTTGTTGCACCTCTGAAAAAGCAGGGGTCTAACAACCACACAAAAATTTTCGTTTGGAAATCTGTATGAACTAAACCTTAATAATATTCCGAGAGTAAAAACTCAATTAAATAATAATACTAAAGAGTTTATCTATTACTCAACAAAATCAATGGTTAAACAGAAGCAAGTCCGTAAACCTGATTTTTGTGTGAAGTTCTTGAACCAAAATATTTTGTGTTAATCAAAAAATATTCAATATCCACTGTGTATAAACCTCTTTAAGCAACAATCACTAAAGGAACATTTCAACACGGTGTCCACTTGAAACAGGGTTAGTCCGGATTGGTCTAACAATGTGAAAATAAAAAAATCAATTGTTCAAGAGCAATTAAGTCTTATCCAACAAACAAGGTCGGATTTAACAACTATGATTGATTAACGTATAACCTGTATTATTTCAATTATATAAATAAAATTTAATGCGGAAAAGAAATAACACAGATACCAGAAATTTTGTTAACGAGGAAACCGCAAATGCAGAAAAATCCCGGGACCTAGTCCAGAATAAACACACACTTATTATAAGCTGTTACACCAATTTCCTACTACCTATTCGGAATAGATGTAATACCTTCTTCAAATGTATTCTTATAGAATTCTTACCAGAACACCGATTCTCTTTCAGAAGTCTTCTTGTAAATCTTCTAGCAGAACCCAAGGTTATCTTTAAAAGATACAACTACACGATTGATACGATTCGATATTTTGTTTGCACAAAACACCGGTTTGATTTCCCATTAGATGTAAATCAAGGTTTTGGAAATATTGTTTAAAACTTCTTAAGGATTTTTACAATATACCTTAATCGAAGTTTTCTTTCTAGCTTTCGATTTCGACTAACAAATGTTGGTATGCGATCGGAAACTGAAATCTATCAAAACTTAGGGTTTATGATCAACAACTCTTGAATGGTTTTATATCAGAAGAGAGAACCTAAGAATAGACAAGAGGTGAAAAACCTAGATTACAAGTTGTGTAATCAATCATGAAAATTACATTCAACTTGGCTTTGTGATCCCCAATACAAAGACTTTTATCTCACTCTTGTTTACGAAGAACAGAAGACATGGAAAACAACCTTATGAAGCTAATACCAATCTTCCAAAAGGGATGAAAACGTGTAGTACCCATGAACCCTTTATTTATAGTGAAAGGTAGCTTGAAAGCTACACATAGCTATTTTACTTTTTCAAGACTGTCCTAATTTTGAGAGTCTTTCCTAAGTTACTACTTGTAACACCCCGTATTTTTAGCATAGCGCATGCTGAAATATGCGCCATGGGATGAGATGAAGCTTCATCCAAAGCTTCCGTTGGTTGGTAAGAGGTAGATTGGCTTAAGGCCAATATCGCGCATTGCGTTGGGCAATTGGCCAAAGGTCAATATTTGGTGCCAGGTAAGGCACATCGTGTATGCATATTGGCTAAGGCCAATATGACCTTAGTTGGAAGTTACATTTGCCAAGAGCCAATCTCGCACCAAGAGTGCTTCAGGCCAATTGGGTAGATGGCCTTAAGAATGTACAGCCATCACAGCTAGACATTGGTGTGGCCTATGGGCCAAAGTCGGAAATATAGCCATCACGGCCCTTCATCGGGTTTGGATCGGGAAATGTTCAGCCATCCTGGCCGAGCATAGGAACTGGCATGTGATCCAGAACTGAATGTACAGCCACATTGGCCGGTTATTCAGGAAAATACATGGCAACGGCCATGAATAGTAAAACGGGGAGTTGATGAAGGATTTTATCGCCCCCAATCAGAGTTCTAAAAATGTCAAATAACATATATAGGGAAGGGTAGTTGGTTGAAGGTGCATATGCGGACTATGCACCAAGTAAGCTTCATAGCTTAGCCGAAAGGGTATAAATGATGACTAAGGCTCATTTATAGTTGCTTAGCCTTGAGAGAGGGAATATGATGCTAAGGCATCACTATGCCATTCCACGGACTCGATGATGCATCACTTGGATGTATTTAACGGAACGGCCTATACGGACTAGGCCATTACCATTATTGCTTGGCCACGGCCTAGCAAACGAGTTGGAATAAGTTGCTTGTCCCTTCGGGGATGAACTATGGTCTGTGCTTGATTCCTTTAGAGTAGGGAAGGATACGTAGGCAGCCGCAATGAATTGCAGAATTGCCGGTCCAGCACGTTGGCCCCTCATATCATCTAAGATCGGTAGCTCGACGCAAGAGATGATTGTGGCCAGACTTGATGAGGCTAAGTTGCATGCCATTAAGTGGATGCTCATACTTCCTATCAAGTTATAAAGAGAGTTGGTAAGCGAAGTAACATAGGAAATGGCAAGGGCTTGGTTCGGCATGTTCCTAAGTCCACGGTTTATGCATTAAGCCTGGACAAGACATGGAAATACGACGGTTGCTCAGCTAGCTAGGAAATTCAGTGATGGATTTCCTATGATGAGGCGAAGCCATAGATGCATGTGAAGTGCATTGGCATTGGCCTTATGGCCTTGAACCCTTTTGCAGAACAAGGGTAAGTTGGAAAGGTGTGGAAGATTAAATAGCTAAATCATGCTCCACGAGCATGCTCGCAAGGGAAAGTGAGCGTGTATTTTCCAGGGGATAAAACCCGGATCGTAGCTTCATCAGTGGCGCACCAGGGGAGTTACAGCCTACGGGGCAACGCGCCGAAGGCGTAATTTTCCGGTCCGTCACATATGGTATCAGAGTAAGTTCCGAGAAAACACTAGGGACTTGTGCGGAGTGGACTTGTCCACGAGTATTTTTTTTAATGGAAAACTTAAAGTTGGAGAGTAGGCCAACTTCTGCGTGGGAAAAAGTTTATAACTGCTGAGCCAGTTACTTTGCAAATCGAGTTGAGCTTGTAAAGTACTGTAAGTTTGCCAGTCCTCTGTGTCACCCCACTTACGAGTATCCGGAAGACCGTAGGATACGGTGGGTAGACAATGGGACTGATCATCCCCACACGTTGGAAACTGTCCAAGGGTGTGCGTTGTCAGGCCCGGCTAGCATCCCACTTACGAGTGGCAACCTGGATGACCGTCAGGGATGGTGGGCAATTGGAAAACTGTTCCACACAGTACAGTGCTGAAGTCTTGTCATTCAGATGACATCTTTCAACTTGTGAACCTTAGGGATTCCTGGGTGGTAGTATGGGATACTATTCAGGATACCTTGTCGAGTTATCCTCTTGGAATTGGCCAATTGTGATTCTTGGTATCGTTGTGGGCACTTTTTGGATTCCTGGGAAGGTGGTATGGGACATGTGCTCAGAAGGTCTAAATTGTTGTTCATGACAACTTGAAGAAACCCGTGATTTCTGAGCATCTGGTATGGGACTTTTGCTCAGGAAATCCAAACCGAAGAGATTGTCCACAATAGTTTTTATTTGGAATTTCGAGGACGAAATTCTTTTAAGGGGTGAAGAATGTAACACCCCGTATTTTTAGCATGGCACATGCTGAAAGATGCGCCATGGGCTGAGATGAAGCTTCATCCAAAGCTTCCGTTGATTGGTAAGAGGTAGATTGGCTTAAGGCCAATATCACGCCAAAATGGCGCATTGCGTTGGGAAATTGACCAAGGGTCAATATTGGGTGCCAGGTAAGGCACATCGTGTATGCATATTGGCTAAGGCCAATATGACCTTAGTTGGAAGTTACATTCGCCAAGAGCCAATCTCGCACCAAGAGTGCTTCAGGCCAATTGGGTAGATGGCCTTAAGAATGTACATCCAACACAGCTGGACATTGGTGTGGCCTATGGGCCAAAGTCGGAAATATAGCCATCACGGCACTTCATCGGGTTTGGCTAGGGAAATGTTCAGTCATCCTGGCCGAGCATAAGAACTGGCATGTGAGCCAGAACTGAATGTACAACCACCTTGGCCGGTTATTCAGGAAAATACATGGCAACGACCATGAATAGTAAAACGAGGAGTTGATGAAGGATTTTATCGCCCCCAATCAGAGTTCTAAAAATGTCAAATAAACATATATAGGGAAGGGTAGTTGGTTGAAGGTGCATATGCGGACTATGCACCAAGTAAGCTTCATATCTTAGCCGAAATGGTATAAATGATGACTAAGGCTCATTTATAGTTGCTTAGCCTTGAGAGAGGGAATATGATGCTAAGGCATCACTATGCCATTCCACGGACTCGATGATGCATCACTTGGATGTATTTGACGGAACGGTCTATACGGACTAGGCCATTACCATTATTGCTTGGCCACGGCCTAGCAAACGAGTTGGAATAAGTTGCTTGTCCCTTCGGGGATGAACTACGGTCTGTGCTTGATTCCTTTAGAGTAGGGAAGGATACGTAGGCAGCCGCAATGAGTTGCAGCATTGCCGGTCCAGCACGTTGGCCCCTCATATTATCTAAGCTCGGTAGCTCGACGCAAGAGATGATTGTGGCCAGACTTGATGAGGCTAAGTTGCATGCCATTAAGTGGATGCTCATACTTCCTATCAAGTAATAAAGAGAGTTGGTAAGAGAAGTAACGTAGGAAATGACAAGGGCTTGGTTCGGACTGTTCCTAAGTCCACGGATTATGCCTTAAGCCTGGATAAGACATGTCAATACGACGGTTGGTCAGCTAGCTAGGAAATTCAGTGATGGATTTCCTATGATGAGGCGAATCCAGAGATGCATGTGAAGTGCGTTGGCATTGGCCTTGAACTCTTTTGCAGAACAAGGGTAAGTTGGAAAGGTGTGGAAGATTAAATAGCTGAATCATGCTCCACGAGCATGCTCGCAAGGGCAATTGAGCGTGCATTTGCCAGGGGATGAGGCCCGGATCGTAGCTTCATCAATGGCGCACCGGGGGAGTTGCGGCCTGCGGGGCGACGAGCCGAATGCGTAATTTTCCGGTCTGTCACACGACTCTTGCCAAAATAATTAAATAATTAATTAATTTAGTAAATTGTATTTATGTGAATAAATCACAAATTAAATTAGGAAGGAATCACAAACACTTTAATATGGTAATCAAAGATGTTTATGGTAATAGCTAACTTGCCTAGATAAGGAAAAATCACCAACTTGACTAAAAAAGACTTCTAGTCACATAATTGGGTCCATGTCCGTGAACCGTTACAAACAGTCCATGGATTGTTTCCTACTAACGAACTGTAACAATTATAGAAACACTTATAATTGTTATTTTAATAAATCACTCGTTATAACTCAGAACTGAGTGATTCTTGGATCGTTGAATTCGTAAGCTAATTCACTATAACATGAGATCCTCTATAGGGATAAAGGTTATTGTCACCAAAGTCATGAATCAAATAACCTCAAGTATATATACATAAATGTACATTTACCGTCATAGGAATTGTTACATAGAGTGAGCATTTATCTCGATAGATTCGAATGGTAAAATTGAACAAGAAACCAAATAAAATAAATTACATACCTTTGTGAAGAAGTACTTGTTGATATCTTCTTGTATCTTCAATCTTCATCCTTTAAGGATAGATTCGATTCAACTTCTTCTACCTAATCTAGTCTGAAACTATCTTTAGTATGCCAAATCAAGAATGCATTTTGGAAACTAAAATTGACAACTAACTTGACATACCAACACTAGTGGGTTAAACCAAGCATTGATCTAAAAACCTATTATTAGGATCGGTTCCCCAATGACTAGATAAAAGTTGTTATTTACAAGGGATCGATCATACCATCTTGGGTGATTACTTAAGATCGGTTTCACTAATAAAAGTCATACCAATACATAAGTCAGACCTTGTGAATAGTTTTACCAAGATACATAAACAAGTTTATGAAAAGTTATACTAAACACATATATTGGTAATTCAAAATGGATTTGCAATGAATAACAATACCAATAAGCCTAGGAATTTCCCTTTCGATTCACAAAACAAGTTTATGAACTTACTTCCTTTAAACGAATGTAAAACATTATTTCCTAGGATTAAATCTTCACTCATACCCATACATAATCACAATAGCATTCATATGATAATGTCAATATCTTATATACAAATTTTAATGGTCAAGCAATAAACCTCATATTGTATTCCTCAACACTATGTATAACTAGAGTATCATACACAGCTTCGCAGTTATGTTTTCAATATGCACGACTAAAAAGATACGTTAGGGAATGAAACAGTTCAAGTCAAATATTATTAACCTCAAGAGGAAGGATGATGTTGTCGATGTATCTTCATACTTCTTCACATTCTTCAAGTCTTCATGTAATACTTGTAAGTCTCATATCCTAACATTTTCAAGCTAACCTATATGAAGTTGACTCTAGCATATAATCAAGCAACTCTTTAAATGAGTTTTGATTCACTAAAATATGACAACCAAACTTGAAATACCAACGCTTGGTGGGTTCGACCGAGCTATGCTCTAACACATTTTGCACTTCAATTTTTTTTTCAATCTTCTCAAAGAAGAATTCTCCCCAACTAAGCGTGAGCAACTAGTATCAGACCCACAAATTACATGATTTATATGGGCTGATACCATACCTACTAGGGATTGATACCAGTCCATCGATCCAAGGGTCAGGATCGCCAGGATTTTTTTGTCCTATATGAACTGGTATCATCCCTTAGTAGACCTGGTATCAGCCCATATAAATCATGGGAAATTATGGCACTAATAAATTTATTCTTTTGAGTTTAAAACCAGATGGGCTTGATATCTTGGCCCAACTTGGTTATTATGTTTGAACCGTATTTTGGGGACCCTTGTTTATTTGGGGGGGTGGGGTGGGGGGAATTGTTTTTTTAAGGCACAATACCCTACATTTATAAGGGGTGTCTTAATATGTGGACATTACTAATTTGCCCCCGAACCCTAATTAAGATTATCACTAAAACGGTTTTAGATTAAGCTAATATAATCAATTAACACAAAAAAAAAAAAAAAATCAGACCTACCCTACCTCCTCCTTCTTATTTTGGTCATTTCTTCTCCTTCTTATTTTGGTCATTTCTTCTCCTTCTTCTTCTTCTCAACACCGTCTTCATCGATTAATCGTCGATTCATAAAATTTTCATCGTCGATTACTCAATCGATATAAGAATGGTTCTTCGAAAGCAAACCAAAAGACTCACTAGAAAGGGTCCCCCAATAGAATGTCTAGCAAATCAGCCAAATGAATTAGAGATTCACAAAGAAGAGGAACCAGAAGGTGAAGACACAATCGGCCCTGAAACTGAAATGGGAAAGATCCGCAGGTATTTTAAACCAAACTCATTAGTTTTAATTTGATTTTGATTCATTTAATTGAATAAAAATCATCAAAATATGGTCCGAATATAAGTTACAGTGCTGGGTTTGGTTAGGAGGCCTAGTTTGTTAACCAAACTTCCTAAAAGGAAGAACACGAAGAACAGTTCGGTTGAATAGGAATTAATGTTATGTAACCGAACTTAGAGTTCGATTTTTTTGCATATTTTTCGAAAACCACCTCCTAACCGAACTCTGCCAATTTTACAAAACGAAAAGAATTTCCCTTGCAACCGAACTCTCTTAATTTAGTCACTATTTTGAGTTCTCAGTTAACCGAACTTTGTCGCATCTTTTCGGTTAGTTCGCAAAATGTTTTAAAACTATTTCATAACTGAACTCAAAACATTAGGAAAAAAAAAAAACCAATGCAACCGAACTGTTCTAATTTTACCAATATGTTGAATGCTCATTTAATCGAACTCTGTGAATTCTGTTCGGTTGTTTCGCAATTTTTTGGAAAACCATCTTCTAACCGAACTGATCCCTAATTTCCTATAATTTGGATACATGTTGAGTTCAGTTTGTTCTCTAATAACCGAACTCATTGCTAATTGCATACATGTAGAGTTCGGTTTGTTCGCACGAAAAATGACAAACCAAACTCTTCCCTAATTTCATATAATTTGGAGTTCGGTTGTTTCGCAAAAAAACTACACCAACCGAACTCTTCCCTGGAACAAAATTCTGATATAGTCAATCATTTATCAGTTAATCTAATATCTTTTGTTTTCTTGATTAGGGGCAGAGGAACAAAATCAAACCAACCTTCACTGGAAGACCTGGGAACTCCCACGCCTCGAGGAAAAATACACGTAGGTGTCAATAAGCGTGGAACCAAATATGTTAAGAATGGAGGTGGGTCATCACCGGGTGTTGTCAATAGAGATAATGTTGACAATGTAATCCAACAAGTTCATCAAGAGATTATGGAAGAGATGGGTACTCAAGAACATAGTCAAGGTGGATAAGTGGAACCACTTGAAGAAGGAGGAAATGAGGATGAACATAAGGAAGATGGAGAGGAACAAGGAGATGACAATGATGACAGTGAAGAATAAGGAGATAATGA
Source organism: Papaver bracteatum (assembly GCA_023529315.1). Classification (NCBI taxonomy): domain Eukaryota; kingdom Viridiplantae; phylum Streptophyta; class Magnoliopsida; order Ranunculales; family Papaveraceae; genus Papaver; species Papaver bracteatum. The sequence continues at coordinate 384,031 of JAJJWX010000439.1, forward strand.
ATATGACGAATCATAGGAGGAAGAGGATGAAGACGACGAGGAAGCGCAACAATTAGAAATAGTAAAAAAACCTAAAAAGACTCCTAAAAAGCCTTGTGCTAGATATGCATACATTCCTGTTGATGATTTGTGTTTGCCGCCAAAGAACCCAACTTATGGTACATCTCAATTTATTGGCTACAAAAACTCATGGGCTGCCAAGATCTTTGCTACAAAGGTATTTAATCTGATACATTAATATTTCTTAGTCATTTTATTATATTTTGACATATATTTTTGGGTATATATTAGTATATAAGATATGATGTTGTATATGTAGGATCATAATAATGTTGTTTGTATTTTGAAATGTCAAAAGAACAAGAAATGGAATATAGGGAATGAGTGTCATGAGGTTAGGTTGGCGGTATTTGATTATGTACTATGGAACGCGATGCAACACGCGCACCCAAAATTTGATGCTGTCACTGTTTCTGCATTTTCCGAGAGGGTTTATCCATAGACGGATACCTTTTATCTACCGTTTGGCGAGATGGAAATAACTCCATATGATTGCAAGAGAATCACAGGCCTACCAATTACCGGAACAAGTGTACGAGCTGCAAAAGAGCCTAATAAAGGTGATGAGTATAATGAGTTCAACCAAGACCGGTCTTACAAGAAGAAGTTGAAAAATATCAAGTTGAAAGTCTTGTTTGATGAGTTTGGAGGGACGAAAGATTTTGTTACTTAAGGAAAGTTGGTCATGACAGAGGAGAATATTAAACACCGTGTGACTGCTTATTTGTTATATCAACTAGGAACCATTTTCTTCCCCAATACTTCAGGTCACGTGGTAAGTGCCCATTACCTCCAGCTATTGGACCCCCTTCATGAGGTTAACAACTACTGTTGGGGAATTGCGGTTCTATTGTTCGTCCAAGCGGAGCTCAGAAAAGCTACGAGGCTTAAGAGTTTATATTTTGGAGGCTTATACACCCTTGTTCAAGTACCCCGTTAAATTATCCTTTGTGTGTTTCAAGATATATTTGCTAAGTGAATGAATGTATTTTGATACTAATGAAGATATATTTACTAATCATATTTGTGGTTTCTTCTCATAGGTTTGAGTGTACGACCACTTACCTAAACTGAAATTGGCTTATGCTCACACTCCTTGGCCTTATGGGAAGTATACAACTGGTAAATATGAATTTTTGGACTCCCGGGAAAAGGGTAAAAAAAAACAAGTTGTTGAGGTTGAGAGAGACATTGGATAATGAAACGGTTGAAGATGTGGTTTTCCATCCATACAAGCTTCAATCAGATGAAGAAGAGGAAGATGTTGAGGCTATTGATTTCTCACCTATTTTGTCTTATAATGGACCTTTGTTTTATCTTGGAGGATGTACAATGTATAATCCTCGAAGAGTATTGAGACAATTATCTTGTGTCCAAAGTGTCCCAGAAGAGGAAAAATTCAAATTCAAGGTGAAGAAGAGGGGAGCTAAGAACACCGAAAAGAATTTTGTTCCAAATTCAGTGGACCAATGGAACAACCATGAGGATTATCTTATTCCAGTTGTAAAGTTAGAAGATTGTTATGATGAGCCAAATGCTGCTGAAGAGGGATATTTGGAATGGTATGAATTTTTTTCTCATCCTCGTGTAATAAACACACAACAACAAGCCCGTGCTGAGAAAGAAAAGGCGAAGGCAGTGGAGAAAGAGGCTCATAAAATTATGAAGCATACCCCTACCTGTGGTGATGAGGCCTTAATCTTATGGAATATGGCGATAACATATTTACTCTTATTTTTGCTTTTCTTAATGTTATAAAATTATGAAGCATACCTCATATTTGCTTTTTAAAATTTAGAAAATTAATAGTTGTTTATGATTTTCATTGAAAAAAGGTGAAGTCAATTGCTAAATTGTTGAAGAAAATGATGTCAAAAATCCGGAGTGGAGAGCCGATGAACACTACTGAACAAATCGACCTCTACAACCAATCAACTAATGTTTTTTCACCCAACACCGTTGATCAAAGCCAGCCAATGCCGCTGAAGAGGGGTCGACGAGAAGGGGAAGGTTTAAGTCAGATGGTTGAACAACAAATCAGTGGAGATGACACTCCTAGTGAAGAAGGACCAGCTAAACCTCATAAACGCAAGAGTAGAAAAGTCTCACGTAGTGGTCGTCGTCAATGAGTTATTGAAACAATTAGTACTTTGGTTTGTTGTGTTTGGAAGACCTTTTTATTGCGGATTTGGTAGTTTGCTTTCTTATGTTTCAAAGACCTCCTTATTGCGGATTTGGTAGTTTGTTTTCTTATGCTTCGAAGACCTCTTTATTTTCGATTTGGTAGTTTGTTTTGTTATGTTCGTGTGGTTCCAACAATTAGTTATGTGGATTAGTAAATGAATTTCTTAATTTACTAATTAATTTGTGTTTTAATGGATTAGTTCACCAATTAGAATCATATATGTTGCATTACAAAAAAATGTTGCAGAAACCTTTTGGTATTTCGGTTAGTAGACTGAAGCTCGTAAGGGACCGAACTTTGTTGTGTTTCAGTTCGGTTTGATCACAATTTTGAGATACAACCGAACTCAACACTATCAAAAATATTAGAAGCTTCAGAGTCAAATTCGGTTACACAGTTTAAAAATGCAAGTAACCGAACTAAGTTGTTCGGTTACCTGCAAAAAAAAATTCACTAACCGAACCTTAGGCTTCCAAAAAGAAAGTTATGTTATGTTACCTGTAAAAATTTACCAGGTAACCGAACAAAACACTTGAAGTTCAGGATGGAGGTTACACAGTTTAGTTCGGTTATATTTCAAAATTTTACTAATCGAACTTTATGTTTGACAAAACATCGTACTTGATCCGACTCGTCGTCTTTCCTTTATACACATAATTCTTCCTCTTGTGACTAGCATCCGGATCCCCACTTCTCTCACAAACCATTTCTAAATGAGTTTTTCTTTCTTTTCCATTCAAAACTAATACGCACATGGCTTTCTTGGCATGCTCTCTAGCCCAATTATTCACATCAATAGGTAAGTCAAATACGAAATCATTGACATAGTGATGGGATGTATCTTCGAAAAACATACCAACCGGAGAAGGTTGTTCATCCATTGGTATAGGTTGGCATTCAATCTGCAAGAAATGGAACAACATCAATTGCAAACACAATAAAGTTAGGTAACAACATAATTTTATCGCGGTAACCGAACTACTGGTTCGGTTACCTTTTATTTTATCTATGTAACCGAATATAACTCTAGAACTGTTGATGAATTTTTTTTTTTGATAAGTTCGCTTAGTTATGCTGTTGGGATCACGTTTGCGAAACAACCGAACTTTGTAAACTAAGTTAAATCTTTTTTTTCGTAAAGTTCGGTTTGTTGTTGGTTGCAAACCAACCGAACTTAGTACAATAACTTCAATATTATTTTTATGTAAAGTTCGGTTTGTTATTGATTGCGACCAAACCGAACTTTGTACTCAAAGAATAATCTTATTCTACCAAAAGTTTGGTTGGTTAATATTGGTTGCGAAACAACCAAACTTTACTCTGGAATACCATGAAACTTCCATTAATATATCGTTCGGCTACCTGCGTGTTTGGCCAAAGTAACCGAACTAAACTTTCAGATTAATTCGGTTACATGTTCTTCACAAAAGGTAACCGAACTACTTTAAAAATTTACATTTGGTTTGAAAATTTGGAGCAATTCAACTAACATTAGCTAAGTTTGGAGCATACCTGGAAACCCAAATACTCTTCCTCCGGTTGTGGTTGATAAAATCCATCCTTTTCATCTTGAGATTGAGATTGAGATTGTGTTTGGGGAAGAATACATTCACCATCTAATAAATAACTCATATCCGGATCATTCTGAAGATTAACAAAAACTCTAGGAGAGGATGGAGATGAAGAATTAGTTGAGCATTCATCACTTGAATACCCCCAATTAGTGAATTGGAATAAAAAAAATTTCCATGGTTTTCTCCTTCATCTTCTTTAAATTTACTCTCTAAAAAATTCTACTACTTTTTATAAAAACCAATCTATTAATTTAATCTCACTAATTAATTTTTATTTAATCATTTCACTAATGATTTCACTAATCATAACCCAAAAATAATTAAAAGGGTAATTTAAGTATTAATTAAAATATATTAATAAGGGATTACCTACATTTATAAGGGGTGTCCTACCCTTAAAAAAACAATGATCCCCAAATAAACAAGGGTCCCAAAATACGGTTCTTCTTATGTTTGCCTCGCATGCTTCTTCTACTGGCTCATAAGATTCAAAATTTGAATTATTGACACATTGGTCAAGAAGAACAAGTGGCGTCACATTAGTCAACCCTTTTCATTGTTTATGTTGTAGACTTTAGTTTTCCGCTTCATTTAGGGGCCATGAAAAAGGATTTAGGGGCCAGACTAAAAGACAAAAAAGATCACCCGAACGTAAAAAGGGGTCATCCCTTAACCGATTAAACCGTATTGGGGAAATTACCCTTACACATTCGGAAGTTAAGGGCCAAAATTATCTTCCGAATGTAGTGGTTCAGGAGCATATTGCTGCCATTGTCCGGGGGGGTTCGGGGGGGCGTAGTTACGATTTTTTTGATCTTCAAAACCTTTTTTTTTTTGTTCTAATCAGTCCACTTCCGGCAGAGTAACCGAATTTTCGAGCACGTTCAAAACATCATCGTTTCTTAAGAACATCATCCATAATCGGTAGATAAAGTAGATAGTTTTCTACCGATTATGTTTCTGCTAGTGTAAATCCAAGAACATCTTCCATAATCGGTAGATAATATAGATTTTTATCTACCGATTATGGTAGTACCAAAGTTCGAAAATTTTAGGATTATGAAATATCGTCCGATTATTGCACGTTCAAAACCAGAAAAATCTTCATTTTTCCCAAATTCTAATTTTGGGGCCATCGTATATTCGGAGGTTTATGCAAATGACTTATCCTCCGAATATGACAGGTTCAAAACCAACCACGACATGGCTCTAGGCGGTTCCAAGGGTCATTGTAGAGGGTTAGCCAACACACATTCGGAGGTATAGGTTTATGAAATATCGTCCGATTATCGCACTTTCAAAACGAGAAAAATCTTCATTTTTCCCAAATTAGGATTTTTGGGCCAGCGTATATTCGGAGGTTTATGCAAATGACTTATCCTCCGAATATGACAGGTTCAAAACCAACCACGCCATGGCTCTAGGCGGTTCCAAGGGTCATTGTAGAGGGTTAACCAACATATATTCGGAGGTCTAGGTTTATGAAATATCTTCCGATTATTGCACGTTCAAAACGAGAAAAATCTTCATTTTTCCCAAATTCGGATTTTTGGGCCATCTTATATTCGGAGGTTTATGCAAATGACATATCCTACGAATATGACAGGCTCAAAACCAACCACGCCATGGCTCTAGGCGGTTCCAAGGGCCATTGTAGAAGGTTAGCCAACACACATTCGGAAGTAAAAGCTTTTACTTATCTTCCGAATGTAACAATTACAAAATCTCCAAAGATTAGTGCTTTTCGAAATTCAGAATTTTGGGCCAATCGGAAGATAAGTAAAAACTCTTACTCCCGAATGTAAAGTGGCCCAAAATTCTGATTTTCGAAAAAACTCATAATTTGTATTTTTTTGAATTTTTACATTCGGAAGATAAGTTAAGGATATAACCTCCGAATGTAAAGTGGCCAAAAACTCCAAACCATATGCACTGACCACCATGGAACCATCATTGAGCCTTGGCACGTCGAGGATTGAACCACTACATTTGGTAGATAATTTTGGCCCTTAACTTCCGAATGTATAAGGGTAATTTCGCCAATACGGCTTAATCGGTTAAGGGATGACCCCTTTTTACGTTTGGGTGACCTTTTTGTCTTTTAGTGTTGGCCCCTAAATCCGTTTGGTTGGCCCCTAAATTCGCCAGGAAATTCAAGTCTGAATGAATAAAGCATTTACCACTTCCCTTATTTATACAGTGGAGTAGTTTTTCCAATGGGCTCTTCTAACTTTAGAACTTGTGATATGCAAACATTACTTGTAAATGCAGATCCAGGCAACTTTAGCTGCATATGGTAACATTTCCATGGATTTATTTGGGTGTGGATGGTTTTTGGCACCATAGTTCTAGGTTTCATTACCACTATCTATCTCAATCAATTACGAAGTTAAAGTACTCGCACATGGAACAAAAAGAAATGCGAATAAAGCTTACCTCATTTGCTGCTCATGCACATAAAAATAATCAAGTTCAAGCTAAGTTTAACCCTCATTTCCGTTGGTAGTTCAAGACCCTCAATGGGTGTGCCAGTTCCCCAATAGGCAATTGGGTCCCAATTGTGTTAATGCTTTCAATCAAATTATTCTCATTGCTTAAATTACTCAGTGGGGGTAATTGTTGGTAGGTGATGCTGTAGGTTCAATGTGGTAGATTTATTTTAATGCAATCTTCTGAGAGAGAGCAAAGAAAAAGACAAAACTTGAAACCAAGGAGAGAATTAAAAACCGGCTGTGTACTAGACACACCGATTTTTTTTTCCGGTGATATCACCGACTCTCACAGCTGCGTGGGACCCACGGGAACTGTAGCTGAGCAGGGGGGTCAGTGTTTGTGGTGGGACCCACAAAAAATGTGAGACACCACCGAGTCTGCGGAATTTTCAGCTCGGTGGGTTAATCATTTCCGATTAAAGAACTATTGACAAGTGATGATGAGATAGAAAGTAAGAAAGTAAAAAAGTAAAAACTTTGAGGCTACTACTTACTGCCTAGTCAGGGTGGGTTAAAAGTCAATAAGTAAAAGGAAAAAAAAAATGGTGACATCTTGCTGCCACATCATGACTCAAGAGCTAGTTGCCAGTTGTCTAAGATTTTTTTCAAGCTGGTACAACTTTGATTACAGGTGATGGAAAATGTATTTCTTTTTGGAAGGATATATGGGCCGGGGAAGTTACTTTGAGGGAGGTTTTTTCATAATTATTCAAACTTTCTAGAAGAAAAGATGTGGCCCTAAAGGACATGATTTCGGAAAAGGGGGCTTGGGATTTTCAACTGTCAAGGCCCCCAAGGGATGCTGAAGTTCTTCAAGTAATAAACATGTTGCTGGTAATTGGTGATCCGTCTAATGTTTTGGCTACAGATTTGACTGAGGATAGAAGACATTGGGTTTTTGGAAATGGAAAAGACTTTATAGTAGCGAATGTGTATACCTCTCTGGAAACAGATGGTTTTTTGTGCTTCCCAGATAATCAGTTATGGAATCCAAAAATGCCTTTAAAGGTTTCATTTCTAGTTTGGACTTTATGCTGCAACGGAGCACCAACTTTGGATGTTTTGTGCAGGGCAGGGCTGGTTCAAAGGGATAATTGCCTCTTTTGCAACAATCACCGGGAGACAAACACACATCTTTTCTTGCATTGCGGTTTCACTTATGAGGTTTGGTCTTAGTTTTTGAATAGTTTTGGCATTAATTGGGTTTCTCGAGTGATGTCAAAAGAACTCTTTGGGAGTGGAAGAACAAGAAAAGCAAAAACATGATCAAAACATTATGGGGTTATTTACCGTTTGCAATTTGGTGGAGTATTTGGATTGAGAGGAACAACTGGCTATATAACAATGTCTCTAAATCGGTTCAACAGATTATTGTGGTTGTCAAGTCATTGCTGTATAATTGGACTATCAACACTGATATTTTTTTCAGGTTTTTCTTTGTCCACAATAATGTGTAATTGGGATGCTGTCACTCAAACATCCGTGTAACTTTTTGGGGTTTCTGATCACCATTTTGGTGATTTGAATCTTTTATAAAATTTTGGCCTTGTCCGTTCAAAAAAAAAATCAGTTTCAGTTTTATTTATAAAGAGTTCCGTTTTGTTGTTTCTGCCAAAGTAAGTGGCGTATAACTGAGTGATGGTTTATGTAGAAACCTCTTGGAAGTGGAAATTTTCAGTCTCCCTAACACCATTTCAAGTAGCTTTCAGGAACAGAGGGTAAACAACCTATTCTAAGATAAAGGTAATAATCAAGTTGAAATCAAAATAATGCAAATTCAAAGTCGAGTTAATAATGAAATGAAATTTGGCGGATAGGATGAGTAAATGCTCAGTTTCAAGGGTTTGCTTTTCCTAGTCATCCCATAGCCACTGATTAGTCATATCTTGGCCGTAGGTGTTTTTCTTCCGCTTTTTTGACAACTCATGAAGTTCCATACTGGGGAGTAAAAACTTCTCAGCGGTTTATCTTTTGAATTTAGTTTTCCATTTCATTTTGGAAACAAGGAAACTTCATGCATGGAACTGTCTTCTTCTTTTCTTTTCTTGTTTTCCTATAGCGTATCTTGCAAACATGTGTCTGAGTTTGACAAATTTAACTGCATGTATTGCAATCCCATCCCTGACGATTTGAAGATCTGTTGCAGTGTTTTTCTATGCAATTTTGATGTGGGAATAAATTAAAAATAGGATGCAGTGTTTTTAAACGAACAACTGCAGTGTCTAAATTTTGTCCTTAAATTATGAATCAAATGAATAGACAAGGTTTACAGACTTGGGTATGATCATATTTTTTTCCTGCCATTTTTGTTATGTAACTAAGTAACTCATTTTGTGAATAAAAATTACTAGTTGAAAATGTAGGGTCTTCATTGCGACTGATTGACTGATTACTACTACAGTAGAACCTCTACATAAGAATACTCCATATAGGAATAATTTCCATATAAGAATAAAAATTTATGGTCCCGATTTGGGCCAGTTATATTTAAGAATAAACTCCATATTGGAATAAGTCATAAATTTTTTTCGGTCCCGTCTTAAGGATGTTACCTCCATATAAGAATAACTCACAATAGTATATATAGATAATATAGGTCATATCGTACGTCAAAATTTAAGACGAAGAGATTCTTTAAACCAATTAAAAAAATCCTTTTACTTTTTAGCGGGTGTTTTTTTTTTTGTTTTTTTGTACGAATCATTCAACTATGTTTGATCATATGATTTCATTTGTCAATTTTCCATATCATTGTTGAATTTTGTGTGGATTATGTTACATAAAAAACTTTGTATATTTGACTAATACATGTGAAACTAAACAAATTTCATATGTGAAACTAAACCAAATTTATGTTTTCCTAGGTATTGCCTAGGTACATTGTGTCGCATACCAAATTTCTTATATTTATCTTACGTATCATACATGTGAAACTAAATAAATTTTAACTAGTATTTGTATTTCCTAGGTACATTGTGATGTTTGTTGTGTGTAATTATGTTTACTCCTAGATGCATATATAACAAATTTTTATTGATCATTTCAAGGTATACCTCCATATAAGAATAACCTCCATATAAGAATAATTTTTTTCGGTCCCTAGGATATTCTTATATAGAGGTTCTACTGTACCACTTTGGTTTAGCTTGTGCATCCTCTAATGGACAACAGTTTCTACTACAGCCAATGTGCCAATCATCATGGAGTGTGAGTATATGACTCCAATTGGTTGTTGTCATGCTCTTGTTTAGAAGATAATATTTCGCACATTTTTTAGTATTTTTATTTATTTGACCGTGGTAATTTAACTAAAAATTGCTTTGTATGAGTGGATTTTTTTTATTTTTTTTGGTCATGCTTTTCCTCGTAAACCATTCATGATGCAAGTGTTATGGAAAGTCACCGCTAGACATGGTGAAGTTCCTCACTCCATGTGGATGAACAAATTCTACTTTTATATACTTAGATTTCATATTAAAACCTAAATTCATATACTTCGTGAGTTGACTCAATAAACATCTACATCCGCCGGCCATATTGTAATGATATTTTCCATAAGGCCTAATTAAATACACGTACAATCAGTTCTATTTTATCATCTAAATTCTCATAAAGTTCTGGTTTGCCCAGTCATATCTTGATATCTCTCTGTTTAACTCCTAGGGTTTCATTTCCATGGATCACTTCAGAACCTGTGATGTGATATATAATTACTAGGTATCACCGGGGCCTTACGGCCCTGGCTCAACCTCCCATGGTTGTTAAAATAACTTGACGCATTTATTTTATCTTTCTTTTATTTATGCATTCATAAACAAAGACTACCGTACTGTATTTTTTTTATATATTTTATATTAAACTTTGTCACTCGTGTTTGTCTTCTCTTTTCGCTGTAAATATATATGATCCTATTGTAGTGACCTTTAATCCAATATTTTTTTAGATTCATAAACCTCAATAAGATAATATTGCGAAAAACTCATCTCGTGCCACTACTGTTATCCATGTATGCACTGCTATGACTCATATTTTTTATTGGTATCCATTGGTTTTCTATTGATAAAATAAGGGCATTGTGTGTAGGATCTCTTTTGTTGTATTGTTCCGAATATTTGTTGATTGATAACATTGTGTTATTTATCTATTGAACTGTATTGATGCGAATTTGGAACAATCTTGTTGTGGAGATATATTTTTCTCTTCTTATTGTTCTCCAAAACTATATCTTTTATTGTTCTCAAACTTCAGCTGTTGTAACACGAAAACTTTGTTATGTGATAATATAGCGCGAGACGGTGATAATAACGCGAGATGGGGATAATAAGAGTTTTTAAGGTTCTTAATGGTGTGGGATGGAATTGTAGGCGTTTGTTTTCTTTTTTTGAAAGAAATAAAGACTTTATTAATTATCAAGAGATTACACTTCTTACTGTGCGGTTGTAGGGCACCCCATTCCTATCATCTAGAACAATATTTGATAAAAAATATGGGAAAAAGTTATCCCAAATTATTGTAGTCGATGTACATGGCTGTTGTTGTTGATGTTCTACTGCTTTATTTGCCAGTTTATCTGCCACCTGGTTCGCCTCCCTATATGTGTGAGATATTTTAACCTCCGGTATGGTTTGCATTAACAACTTGATTTCTTTTGTCATTTTTATAAGGTACCATGGAATGGTTTCATGTTGGTTTTCCATCATCTGAATGATGGATTGTGAATCAGATTCAAACCAAACTATTGGCCATAATTGTTGTTTTGCCATTCTTGTTGCTACTAACAGTCCCTAAGTTTCTACCACGATTTCCGTTGTAATACCTAAAGGTGTTGCTATTACCATCGTTACTTGTCCTGTGTGGGTTCTGCATATACATCCTGCACCTACTGGTCACGGGCTGCCTAGTGCTGCTCCATATGAATTGATTTTGATCCAATTAACTTGTGGTGCTTTCCATGTAATCTGAATTGTATTGTTTGTATGTGTTCTGCTCGGTCTTGTTTGAGGTTGTTGGTTGAAATATAGTGGTATGAGATGTTGTTGTGCCCACTGATATTCCTCATACATTTTGAGTACGATGCTTTTGATCTGTGCTGGTGATTGTTGTCTCTTCTTGTAAAATGCTGAATTCCTAGCTAACCATAAATGCCATATTGTGAAACTAAATAAAGTTTGGGTCCTCTTAACCTATATACCTGTATATAGGATAAGAATCAATATAATAATATTTTTATCTTGGAACCGTAAATTATGTTGTCAGAAAATTTACTCAAATAAATGTTACATTATTTCCACAATTTCCCTCAAATGTAAAGAATCTTGGTAATTTATTTTATGTAGACCCTACCGAAGATCATATACGACCAAGATTTTTTAGCTCCCTTTGTCTTCCTATCTTCTCTTTGTTCATGCTGTTAAGAAGTATGCCTATGAAGTTATGAACCAGGAGAGACTGATGGAACTATAAGTCTCAAGTCTCAAAATCTTTTTATACTACAACAAGTGTCTTAACCCCTGTTTTTATCAAATCAAATTTAGAGCATCATTTTTAACAAATTTAAAACCTAACCCATTCAGATCAAGTTTCTATTAAACCAGAGATCTATCTTGATCAAACCTTAAAAAAGATTAAACAATTATTAACTGCAATTTTTCTTCATTTGTATTAATGTCTTTTGATTTGCTTCTTCACCTCCATCATCTTCACAACAATCACCTTTGGAAAGTCAGTAATTCGTTTTGAGATATGGTTCAAAAATTAGTTTTGCAAGCAAAAATATTTGAAAATAGAAAACTAAATTTATGTGTGGTTTTTGAGATTTGTATGAGATCTACCGAATATTAATGGCAGAAGAGAAAACACGGTGAGCTCTATCAAATTCAAAGCTTTAAACATCTTCTCGGGTCTACGAAATAAAATCAAATAAATTATTATGAGGACAGCTATGTAAATTTTGCTATATTTATTATGGTAACTTTTATAAAATTGCGTTTTATATTTCCAAGGGAAGAATTGTGAAATCAATAGCAAAAGTAAGCAACTAATTAATGCTTAACATCTACCTTGTTATACAAGTTAACATTTGCCATAAAGTTTTGGTTGTGTTGGGGTGATGATTAGTCAGTATGTAGACTAAATTGTTTGGTTTGTATTTAAGAGGTTATCGGTGATAATAGCGCGAGATGGTGTTAAATTCAACGACGGTCACATATAATGTTATGTTGATATCATGTTACTCACGAACGTAGATGATTCGACGTAATTCTCACCCGAAAAATGCCAAGTTTATATTAGTTTGGGTTTGAATATCTAGTTATTCAATTAAAGTTGAACAATCAAAAAAAAAAAAAAACACAATGTCAATTAAATAGTTTTTGTTTGTTGTGAAGGTAGATAGCCAGTCAAACAACATTAGTCTCTTCTTCATGCAACAAATGACTGTATAAATGCCACTCGGCCACAGGTGGTTCAATAATCATTGTGTTGTTGTACCTCATCATATTCATTGATGACTAACGTTGCGTTATCATGACATTTGCATATATTCTTTCAAAGTTAATCATTACCACATATAAATCTCTAAAATCTTGTGGGGGTTCAATCAACCAAGGGAAATTTACTTTACCATAGAGAAGAAATTTCCCAAAGAGTGATTTTTCCTTGGATGAGCATTCCCATCTTTCTTTGATCTAGTGTAAGCTCGCATAAGGAGAATTAAATTTATATTCGCCCAAGATAATGGCATACAAATTAGTCTGGAGTCATATTATGATTTAAATCCCTTTATATATGTTCGTCACTTTCTTCATCCAAAGGAATATTAAAATCATTTGAACCATCTGATGTTAAATATTCAGCATCAATTGATATGTACACGAACAAAGATGCATGCAATTAACCTCAGATCTACTTACGCACATATCTAAAAGTATAAGACTAACGAACAATTCAGTAGAGAAGTAATGTGTTGAAACTAAAATACCTATGATTAGTCCACTGGCTCGATGATAGTGTCAGCAATCGCAATGGTATCTGAGATGTTTGTATTTCCCAGTACATTTATTTTTTACCGCATTTCGTAAGACAATGAACCTTTTGAATAATTTGAACCTCTTTTGTTTGAGCGAATAAATTTTGTCTACAATGTAAATGTAAATAATTTAGTGCGAACCATAAGGACACGAATATTCAAAATTGACATTACAGATTAGTGGATGTTTTACAAATCTGGAAAAATCAAACCTCTGCTGGGAAATTCGTTAATTCTAATATAATATTAATAAAAAATATTTTGAATAAGTTGACATCAAGAAAATTTTAAGAATATGAACATTCAAATTTGACACTGCAGATCATTAGATGTTATATATTTTTGGGAAATACATCTCTATTTTGAAGGACTTCATTTGCAATGCGTGCTTGTTGAATAACATATATAGTATTTTAAAGTTAACATTAAAATAGTAGTGCAATTCGGTTATACATACAAACATAAAACACCAATATCATCGATTTACGTGTATTTGATGGAAAGATGTTCGCTAGGCCATTATAATTTACTCCATTCTTGGTTGATTTATTCATCAAATGCCTTTACCACGCAATAGCTCATATATCTTGATTACTCGTTAATTTAGACAGATTCTAAATAACTTAAAGATGAGATGAATGCGTAACTTGCTTGTATTCTTGAGCAAGTCATTTGGGAACAATGCATTAACTTCTATCTTAAGGCCATTGGACGGTTGTTGTTGCTAATGTTCCTATGCATCCTATTTTTGGCGTGATTCTCTCTCCCAACTTTTTTTCTATGCAGATGACCGGCATGCCAACCGCTACCAGTTCAGAAAATCACCAAAACTATTGTGTTATCAAATTATATACTTTGCAAATAATTACACTACATGTGTATATATACCACATGCATAATAATAGATTGACAGTTTACCAAACATGTGTATATTTATCAAGTGCATAACAATACATTGACTCTTTAAGAACATTATCTCTAGCAATAATATACTACATTAACTTGTGTAGATAAAACGTTTAAATCTGAGTTCTCCTCCGCTGAAAAATGTACGTTATTATGTTGGATTGTTTTCCCTTCCAATTCATCACTTTTGGTACACTTTTATTGTCTTTCTATCTCAAGATGTCTCCTCTGTCCTATCATCATTTTATCAGTGAGGTTATAAAAAATGATGTTCTGGTGGAAAATCCATTACATAAACTCTAGCAAAGCATCAGAACTGCTTAAAAAACATGAGGAAAAAGAAGAGAACACACACTCGAACACATCTATTGGATGTGTTTATTGTGAGATAAAATTCATACAATAAATAAAGCAATATCTGCATAATAAACAAAAAAAAGAAAAGATAAACACACATATACCTACACATGGCAAGGATCACAACAAACCAATTGAAGCACGGATGCGAAGCAACAATCAAACCTAAAAAGAAAAAACACAAAAATAGGAAGATGTCGCCCACTTAACAAATTTTCACAATATTAAGAACCATTAATCCAACTTTTTCTTCAATGTCAAGTCAAGGTATACTACAATTAAAATTTCTCGGTAACACTCCCCAAGGCAATAAGATTTTTAATAACCCACGTTTGGGGATACCCACAAACCGGGGATACTTTTGTTATAGTCAAATTGTTTTTCAATGCCGATTTTTGTATGCGGTATTGGAAATGGAGGTATCCCCGATTTCCCCACCATTTTCAAGAACCCACATATGAGTGATATAGATAAAATAAGAATATTTAAAAGTGATTCCGTGTTTTTTTTTGAAGCATTTAAAAGTAATTCCCATAACCTCTTATCCATATATATTTTTTTATTGATGAACTATCCTTGTTCTTTTAAATTATTATATTTATTTTTTAAATTTTTTATTGTTAAATTTTTAATTTTTTTTCAGTTATAAAAAGAAAAAAAACTTTTATTTTCCACAAAATCTGCAGGAATATTGTGCTGACTCTAGACAGTCGGCATGGATAATTGATGAATACCGATCGAATGTGGTAAAAAAAAAATCTCAAAAAAAATCATGTTTGACTATACGTACCATGTCCAAAATTTTAACACTACAATCGACATGGTTGAAAAAAAAAGTTCCATGTCGGTCAACATTACTTATTTGATTAATATCGTGTTGATTGTTGTTAACGAAGAATACTAAACGTTTTTGGCATAATATTCAACAGAAATACTGTGTTGACTGTATACCATCATGTCCACATGGTATTCATCAATTACCCCGTTGTTGATGGTGTTTTTTGGAAAAAAAATATAAAAGAAAAAAATCGATAAGGACAATAATATTTGAAAAGGCTGATTTGGATTTTTTTTTGTACTTTTAAGATGCCCCTTAAAAGAATATAGAGGATGGGGATAAAACTAATATCACCCTTGAAATTGCACATCCCCTTTCAATCAGGAGAGTACGCGATTTTTCTGTTTCTCCACGACACAAAAACAACTTGATGGACAAACAACAGGTTCATAGGTACCTATATGTCCCAAAGCCCAAATAACCCGTAATGAGTATATAATGTGCACTATATTAATCAGACGATGATGTACAGAGAGACATATGGACTGTTATGAGTCTAACATTCAGCATCATCCCAGATTATCTTTCATTATACAACTGTATAAGCTTCTGACAAATTAAAGTTATTTTATGAATCATTTTCTTGACCAACCTTTTATACATAACTCCCAACACAAAATTAGTATTATAAGATCTGTCAATACCCAAGTTCATGTCCATCCCTAAGGTGTGAGTCAGCTATCACTTAGATTATCACTCAAAGTAAATGAGAGGAAGCTACGGGAGTTACTCCCTGTTCCTGTGAGTATCTCCTCAATTGATGTAACTAGTAACTTTTAGTATTGCCATCTTTTCGCTTATAACAACGCTCTTATTCACTAAAGAAAGGACAGTTTCAAAAATTAAATTTGACCATTTCCAAAATTAAGATCTTTGCAATGAGTATAGATCATCACTTGCAGGAATAACATCAGTAGGATCGAAAAAAGGAAATTGATCCTAAGCAGCAGAGAAAAAGGCAGGAGGGGGCCCCTCTTCTCTACTGTAAAGAGATGAGACAACTAAATAGTATTGCAACACCAAGAAAAGATGTTTCCCAGCTAATTTATCTGAGTGAAAGAAACACCAAAGAACTTTAGCAGTGTTGCATACACATAAGGGCATCATATGCACTATCAAGAATACAAAACAAAGCTATGCTAAGTTTTCCTTTGTTAGTGGTGGTCAAGATTTGTCCGTGGGAAAGATAAATCAAAGGTTGTGGTTCTCCCTGCCATACCCTACAAGTCGCACACGTGCTGTTAGTTCCAATATTATGAATGAAAAATGAATACTCAAGTCAAGATATGAAATTTCAAAAATTATAACGGGGAGGTTCGAACTTATGACCTATTGTGTCATAAGAGTGGCCTCTAACCATTATTCCACCTTGGTTGGAATTGATAGAAAATATAAATCAACAAAGCTAGGCTAAGTTTGCCTTTGTTAGTGGTGGTCAGGATTTGTCCGTGGGAAAGATAAATCAAAGGCTGTGGTTCTCCCTGCCATACCCTACAAGTCGCACACATGCTGTTAATTCCAATATTATGAATGAAAAATGAATACTCAAGTCAAGATATGGAATTTCAAAAATTATAACGGGGAGGTTCGAACTCATGACCTATTGTGTCATACGAGTGGCCTCTAACCATTGTTCCACCTTGGTTGGAATTGATAGAAAAGATAAATCAACAATGGTGGGTTTGTTCAACTTAAACACCATAATTGGTCTATTAATTAGTGTTTCACTAATTGCATATAATAAATAATCTATTCATTATAAAGTGTTTATTAATTAGTGTTTCACTAATTGCTCATAATAAATGACTAATCATTTTTTAATTATAAATGTTTTCTTAATTAATTATAATATTTATTTCTATTAATAAGTAATTTTGATAAATAATATCAATAGACATTTTCTGCGACAATGAGTAGTAGAAGAGGTGGAGGCCGAAAGATTAGTGGTGGTTAAGGGCGGAGCCAAGCACAATTTTTTTTTCTTTTATCGTAAATGGGATACAAAGTCCATTTTTCACATGTATCCAGCTTGCCAAGAATTTTTTATCCCTCTCTCCTCAAAATCCTGGCTCCGCCCTGGTTTGTGGTAGAAGAAGTAGTGACGGTGAATGCTGGTGAGTAGTGATGGACAATATTAATTTTATGTTGTCGTTACAACATCGATAACATCGTAGTGTGGAAGATGTGGTTGGTTGTTTTTAACATTTTTGATAAAGGAAGGTACCATATATTTCAGGGATGATATCATACAAGACAATATTTTCATGATCGTAGTTGGATCACCCAAATAGTACCCCTGTTATCTTTGGTACTATATCGTATAAATCAAGATTTTTTAATGTTAAAATAAAATTGATTGCAATACAAAAAAAAATATATACACGGAAAAAAATTAATGAAACTAATCAATTCACAAAATTTTGTTCAATCTAAACCTCATAATGGCATTTGTGATTGAAAATTAGAATTGCGCCCAACAACCTATATGGGATGGGTGGCAGTGATGGTGGCAGTGGTGGAGTCAAAAATTGACATCGAGGAGACCTATTTATTTTATTTTTTTAAAAGAAACATGTAAACTTTGGTAGACTAAACCATAAATATTTATGGACAAAATACTATTTATAAAATAAACTAATTTTTTTATGTAGCTGTTAAAAATTTAAGGGGTTAGAGCCAGGTTAGTCAACCCTTGGCTCCGCCACTAGGTGGTGGTGGATAAAAAAAATGGATTCATATGGTTTTATGGTGGTGGCGGGTATTGGTGAACACAAATATATTATGCTAATTTTGTAACTCCACAAAATGTGTAACATTATATTATAAGTATAAAACGTGGTTGATCATTCTAATATTAAAATAAACTCGATAAAACACGTCCATTTTAAAAAAATTGGTGCAATCAATTGCATGTTATGTAATAACTAAACGAACGACACGAATCAAGATCAGAACATATGAGATTATTTATTATCGATTTGTTTATGTAAAGAGTGGTCAGGATTTGTCCTTGGCAAAGATAAATTTACCGCCGGGGTTTGTTCAACTTAACCATTTTTAAACGTTTTATTAATTAGTGTCTCATTGATTGTTCATAATAATTAATTAAATTTCTATTATAAATATCCCTTTAATAATCTAACAAAAATACATCATTTTATTAATAAATAATTTTACTAAAAACTATATTAATTCTAATGGCGGTAGTAGAAGTAGGGTTAGTATAAGCGATGGCAGGTGTTTGTGAATGGTAGAGGCGGTAACATTACTATTGGTGGAAGAAATAGTGGCGGTGGATGGTTTTTATGGTGGTGGGAGTTGGTAATAGTAGTGTATAATAATAGTTTTTTCTTTTTAGTGAGTTTTATTGACCAAGTAAAAAAATAATCTTCACAAAACATGCAACATTGTATTGTGAAAGATGTAATTGGTTGTTTTTAGCACGATCGATAAGGACAAAAACCAAATATTTCGAGGATGATACCAGAACGTATACGATAATATGATCATGACTGTTCGATCACCCGTATTATATAAAGGCAGTTGGTGTACCCGTGTAAGAGAACATTATTGCTCTCTCAAGTACTATTACATTCTTTTTCCTGAAAGACCATCAATATCGAGTTGTTTCGCGAAAACTACCTACAAAGACAACAACTTTTACTCAATTCCCGATATAAAGCCTTATTGACCGGGAAAATGTATTTGAATTCTAAAGTATTTGTTTGAGAATTATGTTTGTTCATCAAAATCATCATAAAAAAACTCTAAATCATAAATCTAAATTTCGCCTCCGATGTTTATATTTTTTTTTTTAATATTTTACATTCTCAAATCATGCGACCTCTTGATGACAAATCAACAATATCAAATTACGGATCAATATGTATAGGTTTCATTCACAGGGTTAGAAGGTAGAGTAGACACAGATGGGTAGATCATACAAAGCAGAACATGACAGAGAATACTTCAATAATTTGGTCAAGAGATAAGGTCAAAATTTTAAGATTAACATTCTATAGGACTAATTAGATCGGCTTCGATAGGAGCTGATTAAAATATGGATTAATAATAATTTTCACGTAAGACAATTGCAAAACATAGTTTGGCTAACTCTGCCCATGTAAAGAGTTGTCAAGATTTGTCCTTCCTCAATTGCTATGTTATGTGAGAAGAAGGTGATATCTAATATTGAGGTATAATTCAAATCTATTAGATTCATACCATTTACAACTGGATGCCTTGAAAAAAATTGACGTGTTGTTATTATTATTACAGGCAAGGGATACATAGACCACACTTGCGCAAATACCTCACTTCGCAAATAATTGGTGTTGCATGTACTGTCTAGAATGCAACGAGGAATTTGAGGAAACAAGGCACCAAAAGCTGTGTCCGGAGTATTTTGGATATAGTAACTTATACCCGATGTAATACTTATGTTTTTTTTTTTAGTTTTTCCACAATCTATTTATTTAAGAAAAATGAACATTGCAAATACATAACATCAACAAAAATTAGACAAATTGCGTTTGACAATAATGGCTACTGATGGTCCGGAAACGACAAAGGAAAGGAATTATTGTAGAAGAATTGTTGGGATATACAACGGATTACTTAACACGAATGAAAGAGGTATAACTATTTCGATTCTGAAATCACATAAAGTTCACAGTAGAAGATGACATCAAATTTAAAGTTAGTCAAAAACATAATATGGCTAACTAAAATGGTGGATCGACATCATCTACATAGGTTAGTTAGTAGATTAGTTTGGTTTTTATTATGTTTTCTACTTATCTACACCATTTTGGTGGTTTTATCTACTCTTTTGAGGTTTATCTTCGCTTTAATGGCGATTCTTGGTTATTGGGTTGAGATTTAAGATCAATAATGATGCTCTCCAACGACGAAACCTTTATCTCGGTTGTCTCCGGAGACGGAATCTACATCGGAATCTTCATCATCAACTTATCCGGCAACGGAACCTCCATATGTGGTCTTTTTGACGACCAAAGCTTCATTAAAAAAATACTACCTATTTTGAGGATCGAAAACATGACCATGATAGATGAGTCAGTTGGAGCGAAATAGGAGCATGTGGAGACTTTTATGGACGATATTGATTAGTTGATTTCACTGAGATAAGCGTTTTTGACGACATATTTCCAAAAAATATTTAATCTTCCATGTTCATGTAGAGCATTATCTCATTATAAGCAATGAACCTAAATAAAAAAGTGTCTGGAAGTTAAGATTATATTTCTTTCGTTTGAGAAAATCTCCGGCGATAAAATATTAAAGGAAAAAACAAAGAAAAAAAGAGAGGAAAATCCCAACTATTTTTATGACAAACACATATTAAATCATAGGGAGTTGATTCGGGACACAAATTATACGATATATTAAAAATGAACCAACATCATGGCCCGTGCCGTTACGGCACGGGTTAAGGGCTAGTACTTAATAAAACATATCATGGTTTCTTGAAGGTAATGTCTAATTATCTTCAATGATAATCAAAACTCCTGATACGAATACAACGCCAATGGGTGATGCGTGTCGTATGCGTCAAAAATAATTTCACTTCCTCACTCAACTAGATATAAATATAGTATTCGATAAGAAAGAGTTTGTATCCACAGAGAGTCGATTGTTGTTATACAATTTTCAGATTCTTAAGTAACCAAGTAACCAAATAACCCAAGAGTGTGTTTTGTTTTTATCAAAGTAATAAAATAAAATAAAGCGAAGCAAATAATTGGAATAATCAATAAGGAGAAGATATTGGTTAAGGGATAGTATCATTCACAAAAATGTATTTTTCATCTATGATTAGAATTGGTATTTAATCTCTCAATTATCAAAAGTCCTAGGATATCTTGATCGCAAGAGTATCCCGTTTATTTCATGATTTTATCACAAACAACATTAAAAGATGCTATCGTGAAATCTTCTTAAAAAGCAACCTATAGTGTAAAAGCACAATTAGATTTAACTCCCTAAGAGCTATAAGTTCTATGAAATAATACTAATTGATGCAAACAAACGTGTAAAAGCACTAATTCGTTTTAACAAAGGTTATGATTCATATGCGATTAAAAAGATGTATCACTACAAGTATTAACCACAAGATGCTACTAAAAATCATAGATAACAACTTTTACGTATTGAAAACCCTAATATAGCTATAGAGATGAAAACAAATCCAATTGATACCGGACTCAACCAAACTAGCATTCAAATCATATGATAATAAAAACAATGAATCATAAACGATAAAATTGAGACAAAACTAATTCATAGAATCAAATAACATGCTTGAAGAAATCAACTTTTATCCCATAACCAATTATTGTATTTAGCTACTCATATTCATGGAGTTTATCATCATAATATTCAAAGAAAATAGATGTAACATAAAAGAAAGCAAACCCTAGAAGTTGTTCTCTACAAAAAGCTCCAAGAATAGAATAAAACGTTGTCTATAAAATTGTGTAGAAAACTTCCTTTTTATAGCTTTTTCTCCTTCTAAAAATAGGTTTTGTCTTCAAAGTCCATTAGTTGGAAATTCACCCGGCCCACGAGCAAAAGAAACCCATGTAGAAAATCTGTCCCAAAAGTGGCCGCCGGAAAATGGGTTTTTGACCGGAACTTGGCCGGAATCCGGCCACCGGATAACTTTCTCCGATCACTTGAAGCATTGGAAGACGTTACCAGGAAAGTGCACACTCCCAGAAGCTCAACTCCATTACTCTGCAATTCAAACTTTCAAAATACCACCTAAACCAATTCTTTGTTCTTTGCGAAAACGCCCCCAAAAGCGTAGCCTGTAGCTCATATGTCCGGCCATCAATTATTGCATCCGACTCATACCCCCCTCGTGATTCACTGAAATATTGCGATTCATACTTTAACTTCCGAAATCCGTCTACCGGGACTATGCTCACCGGCGCGCCATTTTTACTCTATTTTCGCACTATTTCTGCACTGCAGCTTTCTGCTGCTCCTTCATTGCCCTACTCTTAACTCACTATAGTTCCACAGCTTCACCACAAATCCCTTCTCATTAAACCTCAGATCATTGTTGGCTTCTCGAGCAACATAGCTTTGCAAACCCCAGCTGCAGAACAACTCAAGATCATTGCGTTACGGACATCCATCCACTCCTTTCCTAGATCAAATGCACAACTCCATGATGCCTCCTCCACCAGCTACCACCTTACTCATCTCACAACATCATCTTAACAGCAACATCTGCAACTTCTATGTGATATTAACTTGCGACCTGAGATGAGCATACTAATGTCATCAACTGAAACTTGTCAAGGCCCACATAGCACCATAGCCATTGTAGTCTCATCCACCTCATTCATTCTGTATTCACAAACTTCAGAACTTCAGTTCATTCTTGAGCAGCATCGATCCCACCTATATCTTTTCATTACAGCCAAATACTTTGAGACAACATTAACAGCAACCAATCTTGCAGTTTCCGCCAAATATTCTTCTCTACTGCCATTTCATCAATCTCCTGCAACTGCGACTACTTCCCTCATTCTTTGGTTTCAAATTTGAGTTGCACAACAACTCCAACTGCAGAACATCACCACCAGTGCCTTACAACCTTTCTTACCAACTGCTCGAACTCAACCAGACCGAGTCAAATAGCCATAGGCCACTGCATCAACTACTCTTTCACATAGACCCAGCTAGCAACAGTTCTCTTTCAGGTCTTTACTCAAACAGGTTACATGCCAATCTCTTCTTGCTGTAATTTTGAACTTCCATAGCTTCTATACTCACCAGTGACCCTGAACATCCAGGCCACTGCAACTTCACAGCACAGCCACAGCTCTTTTTTTCATTCATTCTTCTACCAGTATCAACTAGTTCCACTTGACCAATCTCAATCACCCAAACTTAGATTCACAGCTGTTAAGTATTCAAATGAGAAGAACCCATCCTCCAACTTTTCCAGCAATCCACCAATTTCAATCGAAACCATGTTCTCAGATTCAGTTTGCACCATCTTCAGTTCCTCCTTCCAATCAATCACAGCAGCATCCTTGAACGAGATCCATCAACCCCTTCTATGCGGCTACCTCTCAATCAACTGAATCTCAACTTCAACGTCAGTGTTGCGCATCCATGTCTAAATTTTAGTAACAATGATTGAGACATTAGCCTCCTCGATTTAGTGCTGCTGTGCAGCTTTTTCTTAATTTCAGAAAAACTAAAATTTGAGGAATAAGAGAAACATTTCTCTCAATTTTAGGTTAGATGATTGAGGTGGTTTATTACACCCCACGGAGAGGAGCCACCCCGACTGGGTGCCTTTAGTACTTTCTATGAATTCCCCTTATCTTTAGCTCAGCTCCACATAGCGTTCCTCCAATAAAGTTGCCCCTTAACCTTGACTGCACTCCAAATAGTGTTTGCCCGTGAAATGATTTTTCTGCCCTTTTTGCTCAATTTAGGTGATTTCTACCAGCTGCATCCGCCTCTTGCATCTCAAGTCCACTTTTTCTCTTCAATATCTTAACATCATTAAAGCCGCCATGCTTTTCAGACATAATTCGCATCACTAAAGCTGGCATGCTTTTCAGACAGAGATGAAGAAATAAAAGCAAATAATGAAATGCAATCCTCCTCTTGCGCTTTTTCCATGTTTCTTCTTCTTTTGCTCCAAACAACTCCAAAGTACCTAAATACTCAAAAACAAAACATAAGATACATAATTTACAAGAAAATAGCAAAGAAAGCATAAATACTAGATATAAAATTAGGTGTTTACAACACCTATCAAATTCCCCCACACTTAGACTTTGCTAGTCCTCGAGCAAATCAAACAAAATAATTATAAAACATACATACAACTCCGTCTCATCGAGGCTACGGTCACTTTAAGCATAAATAACAAGCCTTTAAACCCCTAGGTGTCCCTAGTGGACGAGTTTTAGTCTCGTGAAGGTTTACAAGAGGTCCGCCTACAAAACCTATATTTCCAACTCCGTCTATTTGTGATAAATCAATGAACGAATCCAAAATGATTACAGGAGGAGGTACCTTGCACAAATTCAATTCACATATTAGTAAATAAAGCTTTAATTAGATAGTCGAACAAGCCACAATACTCGGAAACTAACAAACCACAATCACAATGAAAAGATTAAGAAGATGGATATATATGTAGATGTTGGCGAATATTCACAAGTGATCGATGTTTCCCATATATGTCTGAAGGTCACTGCTAAGATGAACCTATTCCTATTGGATTGAATTCTAAATCAACTCACTGGCATATACAAGGAAACCAGAAGTGACTTTATTCAACCAAATATAATACTTTCTTTTGTTTTTCTTTTTTTTGTTTTTCAATTTTTTTTTTTTTTTTAGAAAACATGATTGGATCAAACTGGATCCAAGCGCATGCTTCTTGTCAGCAAGTACATGATAGTTGCCTTGGATCCTACATTCCACGCTTGTTTAGGCGACGGAGACAGGGACTACGTTTCACACATACTGCTATTCCCAAGTGTCATTTTATTCCGTTTTGGTCTAATTGGTCGGTCTCTTTTTTTTTTATATATATATATAAATATATTATTTTTTTTTGTAACTCAATCACTCTATTTCATCCTAGAAGTAATAACACGTCGATGTTTAGTGACCCACCAAAGCACTTAGAGAACAATAGATAAATATGGAAAAATAAAAATAGAATGCGATATGGTGATATTCCGAGATATGGTAACAACTATCATGTTAATTGTGATTTAGAGCTATGTTCGTCCATTTTAGTTAATCGGTTCCTCAACTCCTGCATTCAAAATGGTTCCATCCACTAATGGTGTCATCCTAAAGGCACAAGTTTCTAGATTTCAGAGTTTAAAAAGCAAAAAAAAAATTTCTTGTTTTTTCTATTTTTCTGATTTTTTTTTTTATAAATGCATAAAAAACACTAAAACAAACTATACAAACATATAAATGCTCCCCCACACTTAAACTTTACATTGTCCTCAATGTAAAATTGAATCATCCAAAGAAAGTTCAAGGTGGGAAATTCCGCAAATGATATGCAAAAACAAATACAATAAAGATAAAAGAAAATGCATAAAAAATAAAAAGATAAGGGTAAAGATACAAAACTGGTGGGTTTCCTCCCACTTAGCGCTTGGTTTAAAGTCGTCAGCCCGACGTACTCCTTTTTTGCTAAGACTCCTCCAGCGATAATGCCTCCACAAAGTTCACACCTTCCACAACTTCGGAAGTAAAATTCTCATAATATGGTTTCAACCGGTGTCCATTCAATTTAAACTCCTTTCTTGTAGCTATGCTACGAATTTCTACTGCACCATGAGAAAACACATTAGTAACAACAAAAGGTCCGATCCAACGTGACCTTAGTTTACCCGGAAATAATTGCAAACGAGAATTAAACAAAAGCACTTTCTGCCCAACACAAAATTGTTTTCTAGAAATCATAGAATCATGAAATGCCTTAGTTTTCTCCTTGTAAATGCGCGAGATTTCAAATGCATCATTGCGTAACTCTTCTAGCTCTTGGAGTTGTAACTTCCTTTGTTTTCCAGCTCCATATAGCTCCATATTTCATTGCTTAATAGCCCAAAACGCCTTATGTTCAATCTCAACGGGTAGGTGACAAGGCTTACCGTACACAATCCTAAAAGGAGACATCCCAATAGGTGTTTTTTATGCGGTTCTATAAGCCCACAAAGCATCATTAAGTCGCTTGCTCCAATATTTCCTTGTTGGATTCACCGTCTTCTCTAGTATGGATTTCACCTCTCAGTTCGACACCTCGGCTTGTCCATTGGTTTGGGGATGATAAGGTGTTGAAATCTTGTGCGACACATTGTACTTCTTAAACAATCCTTGTAAGAACTTGTTTTTGAAGTGAGATCCCCCATCGCTAATTATGGCTCTTGGAATTCCAAACCTTGCAAAAATGTTAGCTTGCATAAAATCTGAAACCACTTTAGAATCATTAGTTGGGGTGGCTTTAGCTTCCACCCATTTCGAGACATAATCAACAGCAAGTAAGATATAAAAATTCCCATGGGAGTTGACAAAAGGACCCATAAAATCAATACCCCATACATCAAAAACTTCAATAAATTGAATAAAAGTTTGTGGCATTTGATTTCGGGCACCTAGATTGCCTGTTCTTTGGCACCTATCACAAGTTGTGCAAAATATATGTGCATCCTTAAATAGAGTTGGCCAATAAAAACCGCTTTCAAGTACCTTGTGAGCTGTTCTTTTACTCCCAAAATGTCCTCCGCAAGCATAGGAGTGACAAAAAGACAAGATAGAGTTAAATTCAGATTCGGGAACGCACCTTCGTATGACTTGGTAGCTTCCATGTTTCCACAAGTATGGATCATCCCATATATATTGGTTTCCTAACCTCTTAAGTTTTTCCCTCTCAGCACGATACAAGTTCTTTGGGATTTGTTTAGTTACCAAGTAGTTCACAATATCCGCATACCATGGTTCTCCAAATGCAATGGAGAATAGTTGCTCATCCGGGAAACTTTCACGCAACGGGATAGATTCCTTGTCCACAGCAAGACGGCTCAAATGATCCGCAACGGTGTTCTCAATTCCTTTCTTGTCCTTGATTTCAATATCAAACTCTTGCAAGAGTAAAATCCATCGTATGAGCCTCGGTTTCGCCTCTTTCTTTGTAAGCAAGTACCTAAGTGCTGCATGATCTGAAAAGACAACAACTTTTGTACCAATTAGATAAGAGCGAAACTTTTCCAAAGAAAAAACAATAGATAATAACTCTTTTTCAGTGGTTGTGTAGTTTTGTTGGGCCTCATTTAACGTTCTAGAAGCATAATAAATAGCATGAGGTATCTTCCCCACACGCTGCCCAAGCACCGCACCAACCGCATAGTCACTTGCATCACACATGAGCTCAAAAGGCTTGCTCCAATCCATTGGTTTAATGATAGGGGATGAAATCAAAAGTTCTTTCAAATGATTGAATGCCGCCATACACTTCTCATCAAAGTTAAAAACCACATCTTTTTGCAATAAGGTACAAAGTGGTGATGCTATCTTGGAAAAATCCTTGATGAATATACGATAAAAACTTGCATGACCAAGGAAAGAGCGTATCTCCCTCACCGTAGTGGGAGGGGTTAGAGCACGAATAAGGTCTATCTTAGATTTATCAACTTCCAAGCCTTTAGAAGATATTATATGGCCTAAAACTATGCCATGAGTTACCATAAAATGGCACTTCTCCCAATTAAGCACAAGATTTGTTTCAACACATCGTTCAAGGATTAGTGACAAATTGTTCAAACAAAGGTCAAATGAATCACCAAAGACACTAAAGTCGTCCATGAACACTTCGATTATGTTTTCAACATATTCCGAAAATATACTTACCATACACCTTTGAAAAGTAGCTGGAGCATTGCACAAGCCAAAAGGCATCCTTCGATAAGCAAAAGTACCAAAAGGACAAGTGAAAGTGGTTTTCTCTTGATCCTCCGGTGCTATCACAATCTGATTATAACCTGAATAGCCATCAAGAAAGAAATAATAAGAGTGTCCAGCTAAACGTTCAAGCATTTGATCAATAAAAGGTAATGGAAAGTGATCTTTTCTAGTAGTGGCATTCAATTTCCTATAATCAATACAAACCCTCCAACCGGTTTGCACACGAGTTGGGACAAGTTCATTCTCCACCACGGTCACACCTGATTTCTTTGGTACAACTTGTACCGGGCTCACCCACTTGCTATCGGATATGGGGTAGATAACACCCACTTCCAAAAGCTTAAGTATCTCCTTTTTCATAAATTCCATCATAGGGGGGTTCAAACGACGTTGCGCTTCCCTTGTAGGCTTTGCATCGTCCTCCAAACGGATCTTGTGCATACAAACGGCAGGGCTTATACCCTTGATATCGGCAATTGTCCATCCTATGGCGTCTTGTGCTTCCTTAGCACCCTTAGAAGTTTTTTCTCCTATAATTCACTAAGATCGTTAGAAACAATCACAGGTAACTCTTCATTTTCACCCAAGTACAAGTACTTTAGGTGACTAGGAAGAGGTTTCAATTCTAACTTTGGAGATTTAACAATAGAAGGTAAAAGTTTTTCATCACTGCATGGTAAAGAAATAAAAGAGATATTATGAGTTTTCGGGCATCCTTGTAGTGAGTTGAGATCACCAAGGGCTTCTTTAACCTCATTACCACACTATACACCATTATCAATGGATGTAGTTAGAACGGTTTCCAAAGCATCATCACCATTCAATTCAAACATTTGTTGTGCCAATGTATCCATAACATCAACGGAGAAGCAAGAGTGTACATCACTAGGATATCTCATCGTCTCGAAAATGTTGAAACATATTAATTCTCCATCAAACTCCATAGTTAGCGTTCCCTTATCCACATTAATAATGGTCTTCGCCGTTTTCATGAAGGGACACCCAAGTAGCAATGGAAGAGACGAGTCCGGTGAACCTTCATCCATCTCTAAGACACAAAAATCTGCTGGAAATACTAGTTGATTAACCTGCACAAGAACATCCTCAACAATACCCATTGGGTAGACATTAGAGCAATCGGCTAATTGCAACACAATTTCAGCCTTTTTGAGAGGACCTAAATCAAGTGACTTATACATAGATACATGCATAACATTAACGGATGCACCTAAGTCTAACATTGCTTTGTCAAATGTAGTGTTACCAATTTTTACGGGAATATCAAAGCTACCCGGGTCTTTGCATTTCAGTGGGAGTTTGTGTTGTAATATCGCCGAAGCATTCTCCCCCACACTAAGCACTTCATTACCTTTGAGCCTTTGCTTATTGGTACACCAGTCCTTCAACACTTTTGCATACTTTGGAACTTGCTTTATAGCATCAATGAGTGGTATGTTCACATGAATCTTCTTAAGAACGTCTAAAATCTCCTTTTCTAGTGCCTCCTTCTTAGAATTTGCAAATCTGCGAGGAAAAGGTAAAGGAGGAACATAAGTAGGAATAGGAGTTTTAGAGTTAGGAATAGGTACCTCAGAATTTTGGGGAGAATCCTCATTCTTCTCCTCCAAAACAGGTTCCTTTGGTGTTTCCACCTTGCCCGAATCAGCAACTTCGGGTGGCACAAGTTGTGTAACACTTCTCAATGTAATCTCATTGACATCTCCTTTTGGGTTGATAGGTTGAGAAGGGAGTTTCCCACTATTTTTTTCCTTCATTTGGTTCAACTCAAGAGCCATAGAACCAACTTGAGTTTGCAACTCTTTCATTGTGCTCTCCGTTCTTTGCATAAAAGATTTCATCAACTCCTCCATACTTGACCCCTGATTTTGAGATTGTTGTTGTTGTTGTTGAAATTGTTGACGCGGCTGGAATTGTTGTTGTTGAGGTTGATATCCACCCGAATTGTTGAACGTAGGTTGTTGAATCGCTCCTTGCTTGTTCGCATAGCTAAAATTGGGGTGATCTCTCCATCCCGGATTGTAAGTATTGGAATAAGGATCATACCGTCTTGGCTGATTTGGAAAAAACGCATTAGCTTGCTCATTGACGTCTTCATACCCATGAGAACTTGGTATCACTGCAGCTAAAACTTGTTGTAGCATTGCTGTGATGTTTCCCATTTGTTGACGAAGTTCCTCCACCTCGCTCACTTCATTGACTCGCCGAATAAGCACATCCGAACCACGACTCAAGAATTGTTGAGAGTTTGCTTCCATGTTTTCAATCAACTCTCTAGCTTGTGCCACCGTATTGCTCACTAGTGCATCACCACCCGCTGCGTCGATAAGATTCCTATCACTTGATTGGAGTCCTTCATAGAAGTATTGGATGATCATGGCGTCACTAAATTGGTGATGAGGACATCTTGCCACCAACCTCTTGTATTGTTCCCAACAATCATATAACGATTCTCCGATATTTTTCTTCATTCCGCAAATCTCCTTGCGAATTTGAGTAGCCTTAGATGCAGGAAAATATCTCTCTAGAAAGAGTTTCTTGAGCCCATTCCAAGTTGTAACACTCCCGGAAGGCAAGTAGTATAACCAATCCTTAGCATTACCTTCCAATGAGAATCGAAAAAACTTCAACATAGCACCATCCACCTCCATATTTGCTGGGAGCATAGCCATGAAATTGGTGTGGAAATCCATAAGATTCTTGTTTGGATCTTCATTCACCAAGCCATGGAACTTTGGTAATTCTCTAAGAAGTCCCGGCTTGATTTCAAAAGTGGAGTCGGTTTGAATGCAACCCTGCTGTATATTCATCTTGTGAGAAGCTAAGTCTTTAAGTGAACGATTTGCAGGGTCACCCATTGCTTCTTCTCCTTCTCCTTCTTATTCAAAAGGAATATCGTGTTCTACTTCCTCTCCTTCTTGCCGAAGAGCTTCGTGTTCTACTTCCAAGTTGTGTTCTTCTGTTGTGCCTTGCCTTGGTTGGAGTATTGTGCCTTTTCGAGTAGCTATCCCGCACCTTGGATAATTCCAATATTTAGAAGCTAGAGATTAGGTACCTGAAAAACAATTCTCGCAAACAAGTGAGAAACAAGACAAAAAAATGAAACACAAGTATGCAAGCAGAAAAATAATAAAAAGAACTAAAAACTAGATAACAAGCCGAATGCCTCCCCGGCAACGGCGCCAAAATTTGATGCGTGTCGTATGCGTCAAAAATAATTTCACTTCCTCACTCAACTAGATATAAATATAGTATTCGATAAGAAAGAGTTCGTATCCACAGAGAGGCGATTGTTGTTATACAATTTTCAAATTCTTAAGTAACCAAGAAACCAAATAACCCAAGAGTGTGTTTTGTTTTTATCAAAGTAATAAAATAAAATAAAGCGAAGCAAATAATTGGAATAATCAATAAGGAGAAGATATTGGTTAAGGGATAGTATCATTCACAAACATGTATTTTTCATCTATGATTATAATTGGTATTTAATCTCTCAATTATCAAAAGTCCTAGGATATCTTGATCGCAAGAGTATCCCGTTTATTTCCTGATTTTATCACAAACAACATTAAAAGATGCTATCGTGAAATCTTCTTAAAAAGCAACCTAAAGTGTAAAAGCACAATTAGATTTAACTCCCTAAGAGCAATAAGTTCTATGAAATAAGACTAATCGATGTAAACAAACGTGTAAAAGCACTAATTCATTTTAACAAAGGTTATGATTCATATGCGATTAAAAATATGTATCACTACAAGTATTAACCACAAGATGCTACTAGAAATCAGGGACAAACAACTTTTACGTATTGAAAACCCTAATATAGCTATAGAGATGAAAACAAATCCAATTGATTCCGGACTCAACCAAACTAGCATTCAAATCATATGATAATAAAACAATGAATCATAAACGATAAAATTGAGACAAAACTAATTCATATAGTCAAATAACATGCTTGAAGAAATCAACTTTTATCCCATAACCAATTATTTTATTTAGCTACTCATATTCATGGAGTTCATCATCATAATATTCAAAGAAATAAGATGAAACATAAAATAAACCAAACCCTAGAAGTAGTTCTCTGCAAAAGCTCCAAGAATAGAATAAAACGTTGTATATAAAATTGTGTAGAAAACTTCCTTTTTATAGCTTTTTCTCCTTCCAAAAATAGGTTTTGTCTTCAAAGTCCATTAGTTGGAAATTCACCCGGCCCACGAGCAAGAGAAACCCATGTAGAAAATCTGTCCCAAAAGTGGCCGCCGAAAAAATGGGTTTTGACCGGAACTTGGCCGGAATCCGGCCACCGGAAAACTTTCTCCGATCACTTGAAGCATTGGAAGACGTCACCAGGCAAGTGCACACTCCCAGAATCTCAACTCCATTTCTCTGCAATTCAAACTTTCAAAATACCACCTAAACCAATTCTTTGTTCTTTGCGAAAACGCCCCCAAAAGCGTAGCCCGTAGCTCATATGTCCGGCCATCAATTATTGCATCCTACTTATACCCCCCTCGTGATTCACTGAAATATTGCGATTTATACTTTAACTTCCGAAATCCGTCTATCGGAACTATGCTCACCGGCGCGCCATTTTTACTCCATTTTCGCACTATTTCTGCACTGCAGCTTTCTGCTGCTCCTTCATTGCCCTGCTCTTAACTCATTGTAGTTCCACAGCCTCACCACAAATCCCTTCTTATTAAACCTAAGCTCATTGTTTGCTTCTCGAGAAACATTTCTTTGCAAACCCCAGCTGCAGTACAACTCAAGATCATTGCGTTACGGACATCCATCCACTCCTTTCCTAGCTTAAATGCACAGCTCCATGATGCCTCCTCCACCAGCTACCACCTTACTCAGCTCACAACATCATCTGAGCAGCAACATCTGCAACTTCTATGTGATATTAACTTACGACCTGAGATGAGAATACTAATGTCATCAACTGAAACTTGTCAAGACCCACACTGCACCATAGCCATTGCAGTCTCATCCACCTCATTCATTCTGTATTCACAAAATTCAGAACTTCAGTTCATTCTTAAGCAGCATCGATCCCACCTACATCTTTTCATTACAGCCAAATACTTTGAGACAACATCAAAAACAACCAATCCTGCAGTTTCCGCCAAATCTTCTTCTCTACTGCCATTTCATCCATCTCCTGCAACTGTGGCTACTTGCCTCAGTCTTTGGTTTCAAATTTGAGTTGCACAGCAACTCCAACTGCATAACATCACCACCAGTGCCTTACAACCTTTCTTACCAACTGCTCGAACTCAACCAGACCGAGGTAAATAGCCATAGGCCACTGAAGAAACTACTCTTTCACATAGACCCAGCCAGCAACAGTTCTCTTTCAGGTCTTTACTCAAATAGGTTACATGCCAATCTCTTCTTGCTGTAATTTTGAACTTCCATAGATTCTAAACTCACCAGTGACCCTGAACAGCCAGGATACTACAACTTCATAGCACAACCACAGCTCTTCTTTTCATTCATTCTTCTACCAGTATCAACTAGTTCCACTTGACCAATCTCAATCACCCAAACTTAGATTCACAGCTGTTAAGTCTTCAAATGAGAAGAACCCATCCTCCAACTTTTCCAGCAATCCACCAATTTCAATCGAAACCATGTTCTCAGATTCAGTTTGCACCAGCTTCAGTTCCTCCTTCCAATCAATCACAGCAGCATCCTTGAACGAGATCCATCAACCCCTTCTATGCGGCTACCTCTCAATCAACTGAATCTCAACTTCAACGTCAGTGCTGCGCCTCCATGTCTAAATTTCAGTAATAATGATTGAGACATTAGCCTCCTCGATTTAGTGCTGCTGTGCAACTTTTTCTTAATTTCAGAAAAACTAAAATTTGAAGAATAAGAGAAACATTTCTCTCAATTTTAGGTTAGATGATTGAGGTGGTTTATTACACCCCACGGAGAGGAGGCACCCAGACTGGGTGCCTTTAGTACTTTCTATGAATACCCCTTATCTTTAGCTCAGCTCCAGATAGCGTTCCTCCAATAATTTTCCCCTTAACCTTGACTGAACTCCAAATAGTGTTTGCCCATGAAATGATTTTTCTGCCCTTCTTACTCAATTTAGGTGATTTCTACCAGCTGCAGCCGCCTCTTGCATCTCAAGTCAACTTCTTCTCTTCAATATCTTAACATCATTAAAGCCGCCATGCTTTTCAGACATAATTCGCATCACTAAAGCTGGCATGCTTTTCAGAGAGAGATGAAGAAATAAAAGCAAATAATGAAATGCAATCCGCCTCTTGCGCTTTTGCCATGTTTCTTCTTCTTTTTCTCCAAACAACTCCAAAGTACCTAAATACTCAAAAACAAAACATAAGATACATAATTTACAAGAAAAATAGCAAAGAAAGAATAAATACTAGATATAAAATTAGGTGTTTACAACACCTATCAATGGGATAATGAAAATTACTAATGTGATATATGTTAGGGTCGTACAATACTTACCTCTTCCCAGCTTCTTTTTCCATTTTATCATCTCCATGGTAAATTTTGCAATTTGGTATACATTTATTGATATTGTCCAAACATTAAACATGAAATGGAAAACATCACTTATGTGCAAGGCTTGATATGAAGATAGAATTTTCAAATTTGTATTTTACCTTGCTGACTTCACACAATGTGCAAAATAGGGAACTGGGTTCTATAGGTGCTCACTTAAGAATGGAAAATATGGAATTGTGTTCCAGAATTCATAGACAAAAAAATTTATTATGGTGTTCACTTAATTTTTTTATCCTTTTCACCTTAACCAAAATAAAAACTGCATGCTTAGAAGACTAATGCCCCTAGAAAACATCAAGAACAACACATGAATTCAAACTTGGATAACGAATTTTGTCGGCCAAATTATTCATATTTTTGTAAGCATATCTTATAATGTAGCGACACACAGAAAGTGTCGAACTCACTATATAACCATCTCAGTTCCTGCAATAATCAAAATGGTAAAGATTTCTAAACATGCATCTTGCGATTTCCAAGCACCTAGAAATTTGTAAATCTATTTCCAAAAATACATACCTGTACTGGTGTACATGCACACGTGGAAAACTTACACCAGCAGCAGTTCCAAATGGTATCATATAAATCAGTGAGATAGTTGTGAGACCGTTCATAAAAATAATAAAGCGAACAAAATTTTCAACCACTATTCTTTTTTATGTAGAGACTTAGTACCACTTCAATACTCTTTTCATTATATTGTAAACTCAACCTAACAAATTATAAGAACCTAGATTTCTCGTGGATATTGGAATTAGCTACTATCAAGTCACCATGCATTCATTTACAAAAAAATTAGTCATGACAAAGAGATGCTAGGCAGTATGAAGTACAACTTACATATATGTTCTAAAATCCCTTGTTTACTTTGGTGTTGTGCATTCTATATAACTAACAGGAATATCAAGAATGATGAATTTAATAAAATTTACTACTAATTGTTAACTTTGCTGATATATTGTCATTTCTCTAAGCAGCTTCGCTAATTTCCTTCTCCACAACTATCCATTTTCTCTCCACATCTCAAACATCTGATTTTAAACAGTATAGCAAACTATTTCCCAACACCTAATTCGTTCAAAACTCGTGTGCCAAAAATACGCACATGGTACATACATAGTAGCTAGGGGATTAGTTAATCAAATACAAAATCGTATAATGGGAGAATTAGGTGTATGGATGTAGCTCGTATCACAAAATTTATGATATCTTATGATTAGTGACCCAATCATCACAAAGCCAAAAAATGTTTCACTCTTCATCTATAAAAGAACTATTGTAGTTGTTAATACTGGTGGGGACATAAATGAGAGTTGCATTATGGAATGGAAACATTTCAGCTGATGAGATAGTTACAACTTGTAATTTTTGTAAGCATCCAGATAACAAAATGGTTATTATAGAGGACTGAATCGGGTGTGAATCGAACACACAACCTTCTAACTTGATGTCAGATGCACTATTGTTATGGCACATCAATTATCCTCTTTGAGCAATGAGACTTTGTTCTAAAAGAAATTAAACATGTCAACATAAAAATAAGGAATAATAACACCATTAAGTATTGCGAAGTGGTCAATCTATCAAACATAACGAAAATCATAGACACCTGGATTACAATGAACAAATGAAGGATAAGCATAGCCTTACAGTCCTAGCTCAACCTCTATTTTTAGTCTCAAGTGTACATATTTTAAGAATAAATAAAAACCGAAGCACATATGGAATCATTTTTGCAACTATAAATCAGTATAGTTTATTACATAATGGTGATAACGATGAGAGAGCAACAAATAAGGTGACATTTTTCCCTGCTAACATATTTTTTTTATTTACTAATTTGAGAATGATACAAAACAAAAGTGCTCAAATAGGGTACTCCATGAAAGTTTAAACTGTTGGTGCTTTATTTCGAAAGTACAATATAGTAGTATATTTTAGCAAAGCAGATGTGATTTACTTAATATATGATTGTGAGCATGATAGAGCGGTGCTACTAAATTATTTTTCTCCATCTTTTTTTTTCAGGAATATAAGCAAGGACAACCTTTTATAATACAAAAGCTTGAAATACAAAAAAAAATAATTTTGTGTGTTTATGTAGCAGTAAACCTTGTTAATCCGTTGTTTATATAGTCAATTTTTGATGTCTGTTGTGATTTATATGCTTGAATATATACGGAATTCTAACTGATTTTGAAGTTTTTCTAGTTTTGGAAACTGTATAAATTGTTAATTTGATATATTTTTGCAATTTTTTAGGTATTTTGATTTTTAGTGTATACATTAGGTATTCATTGAATCTCATAAATTTTGTTTATCATGGGGTAAAAAAAAAAACTATAGATTGATCTAGTTGTGTGGACTGTGAATTATCTCCTTACCTTTAGTATGTAATTCTTGTGTCTCGGAAGTGTCAGAAAATTAAAAAAGATTACACATATGTGATAGGTACTGGAAAAGCAACCATATATTCTATATTCTATTTTTGATTCTCCACATGTTCATGCTTAAATTTAGGTTATTGCAATCATCCCTCCTCTATTGCATTGTGAAACATCCAAGCATCTTGAGGAACTATACCCGGTTATGTGTCGCATAGTTTTCGGTAATAAACACATGGTTTTATCTTGGTATATTCCGTGATAATAGTTTAAAATATCATCAATATATTTCTTTTTATCCAAGTAGCGCCATTAATATTAGTCTGGTTTATGTTGTCTAGGTATCAACGCTGATGAATTATCTAGAAAATAAATCTTGGTACGCTTTTCATTTGTTGGTGTTAGGATAATTGAATGTTGACCATTGATTAAACATAAGCATCACCAATGAAAGTTTACATGGGTCAAAGTTTAATGTGAGTTACATGTATGATGCTAGGATTTTTTTATCTAACAAATTAGATATTAGGTAATTAATTCATGGTTTGAATTTATATATAATCGTTCAACCAAATTCGGTTATATACTTGAAACCAAATATTTGAACATGCAAATATGGTTTGGAATAGTTGCAGGTTGATAAACAATTTTCTTTAACAATCGTATTACGTTTCTAGTGTATTTTTCAGACATAATCTAGAATTCATTTATGTGTTTACTAATAGAGACAATGATATAAGTTATGCATGGTTGGATCGCGTGATTATAAAAATCCGTAAATGAATATTTGGACAGAAGGAACCAAAGATGGAATATTTACATTGATAGAAAGAGCTAAAGATGTTATTCATAAATTTGTTGATTCATTATCCGTAATACTGAAGAATATCATTGTTCTTCAAAACTAAATTTGAAGTTATATTAACGTAATGAACCTATATATAAGGGAGGATCCGCTAACGGTCCCATTCCAATATCTAACAATGAGTTTATGGTTGTTAGACCCTTCAAAATGGACGATCCCGATTTCATAAACTTTTACAATATCTAAAAGGATATTCAAGCCAATCCACAACCCGATTTTATTTCAATTCTCCCACAAAATTTTAGTCATTAACAAAGCTAATTAGAATGGAATTGTCAAACTTCGAGCCCATAAATTAGTTGGGGCATGCGACCCTAGTTTCTTGTGGTCATCTCAAATTATCCGGGGCTGTCTCTTAAGCACACCCTAGTGTTTTTTTGGTCGTGTGAAATTAGCCAGGGCATACAACCCCGGTTGTGGCCTCTTAAGCATGCCCTAATGAAACATCAAGCCTATAAGTTAGTTGGGGCCTGCGACCCTAGTGTTTTGTGGTTTTGTCAAATTATCCAGGGCTTACAGCCTTGGCCGTGCCTCTTAAGCACGCCTTAGTGTTTTGTTGGTCAGGTCAAATTAGCCTGGGATTACATCTTCGACCGTACCTCTTAAGCAGGCCTTAGTTTTTTGTTGGTCGGGTATTAGCTGAGGCTATTTTTTCGATTTTTTTGTTGTTGTTTGGTCACCTAGTAAGTATTCTCCTACAAAATTTTAGTCATTAACAAAACTAATTAAGTTAAAATTATCAAATATCGACTTATAAGTTAGTTGGGGTATGCGATCCTAATATTTTGTGGTCGTGTCAAATTAGCAGGGAAATACACCCCTGGTTGTGGCCCCTTAAGGATGCCATCATTTTTTCTTGATCAGGTCAATTTAGCCGAAGCTTACAGTCCCGACCGTGGTTTCTTAAGCATACCTAGTGTTTTATTAGTATGGTCATATTATATGGGGTTTGCTGCCCCGGCCGTGACCTTTTATATAATTCCCTAGTGTTTTTTTGGTCATGTCAGATTAGCCGAGGCTTACATCCCCGGTCGTGCCGTATTAAGCTTGCCATAGTATTTTGTTAGTCCTGTCAAATTAGGCATGGTTGTGACGTCTTAAGTATGCCCCAGTGTTTTTTTGGTCGTGTCAAATTAACCGGGAATTACAACCCCGCCTTTTTAACATGCCCTAGTGTATTGTTAGTCGTGTCAAATTATTCAAGGCTTTCAGCCCCGGTTATGGCCTCTTAAGCATGTCGTAGTGTGTTGTAGTCCGAGGCTCAACCTTTTTAAATTTTGTTTATTGTTTGGTTGGACGATTAATATCTTCCAACAAAAGTTTAGTAAGACTGTGATAATCAGATCGTGTTCAGCCAGTCGTGTCATAGTAGCCTATAATAATCTATATTCCCTGCATTAAACTCAATCGTAGTTATGTTAACATCCAGGGGGTCGTGCCTTTAAGGAAAGCCTCGATGGTTTTATGCTTGATCAAATTAGCTGGGTCTACAACCGCTTTTTTGAAATTAAATATTTGATATTAATTTCAGCAGTTTTGAAAACAATTTGATAAAAAATTGCTAAATACATATACAGTAAAACCTCTATAAAAGAATACTCTATAACGGAATAAACTTCATAAATGAATAAAACATTCTTGTCCCAATTTGGCTTAATATTTGTAAAATTTACGTCTATATATAAGAATAAACTCCATATAAGAACAATTTTATATGGTCACAATAATATTCTGAAACAGAGGTTTTCTGTATATATACAAACGGGAGTTGAGCTTGTAGATTAACCTATGTTTTGTTGGTTGGATCAAATCATCCAAGGAGTTAATCCCCAGAAATGGATTAGGAAATCTAGGATGACATACAATCTCCACATTAAAATTAATTGTGATTAAGATGAAATCTATAGATTGAGCTTATAAGTTATCGAAGTTTACGATGTTTTATTGGACAGGTCAACTTAACCAGGACCTACAATGT
Source organism: Papaver bracteatum (assembly GCA_023529315.1). Lineage (NCBI taxonomy): Eukaryota > Viridiplantae > Streptophyta > Magnoliopsida > Ranunculales > Papaveraceae > Papaver > Papaver bracteatum. Next base: position 423,756 of record JAJJWX010000439.1, read on the forward strand.
CGGTCGTGGAGCTTTAAATGATGTTGGAAATTAATATCAGACATCAATATTAGCGGGTTTTAATTTGGAAACTAAAATTATATTAGGAAATCGTAGAAGATGAACAGTTACATTACCTTGTTGTCTTTATTAAAAAATAACTTTTAAATTTCTTTAATTGTGTAAGTTCAAGTCTAGCAGACAAAGCACATAGCCCATACTTCTGGTCATGAAAATAGGTCATTTGTTGCTGACAGACATATATATAGAGTGGTTCTGGACGAACCGCCCCCTAAAATCCTAAAAATCATCATGCAAGTAGGCAAGGTGGCATCCGCCCCTAAATGAGCAACAAGACCCATTTAAAGGTGAGGTGGGTCTACCTTATGAGTCACAACCGTTTTGGGGTAGTTTATGGGGGCAGTCTGTACAAACTTTTTGATATATCCCTAAACCTGCCACAAATCAAAGAAGTGAAACCGAAAAAAGACAAACCATTTTGTGCCATGCAGGCCTATGTCTTAATTTAAAAAGAATGTTTTTTAATAATTTGAAACTTAGGGCAATATGAAAAGAATCAAAACACTCATACTTATTCCATGAAATTCCAATCACATTCTTTTTGATTAAACTGAAATGAATTGCAAAACATAAGCTACCAGACTGTAAAACATAAACTAATCTTTGAGTTGATTTTTGAAACTAATAGGTTTAATTCTCAAAGTTATCTTCTTGCCCAAACCCCGATACTCGATTTTCCTCGTTGTTGCTGGAAGCACAAAGCACACTAATTAAACACGGTAACTACAACACAAAGTAGGTGGAGTAAGCACCATGTTTTAATCATCTATCCGAAGTCAGTTCTGTTGACAAATCATAAGAAGATAAAAATAAGAACAATAACTTACAGGCCCATAATTGCAGCAGACTATATGACCCTCCAAGAAGAGTTTCTTAGCATGTACTTTTATACTATAAAAATGGTTTTCCCTATTTTCCACCCACGTATTTCCTATTTACCACTCACCTAATTTGCCACCCTCATTTATCCTATTTACCACCCACATAAATTTTAATATACCCTAAATACTACCTATTAGCTCTTTGTGTACCCATAATAATAAAGCCATCCAATAACTAAAAAAAAAAAGAGTAAAAAACCCCTAAGTTGCAAAATATGTTTTTTTCTTCTCAACTCCATCTCCACTCACCGACCATCTTATAATGCTTTATCTCCACCAAACGACTAAACGGCCATCTTCATGTTTGAAAATACAAAAATATAGGAGAAATAAAGTTCATAATCTATTCGTGATATGATGGACAACTACAATTCTACAATATGGATATGTAACCTAATTTATTATCAACAGATTGGATGCTTCCAAATCAAACATAAAAGTAAGTCCACGATGATGAAGAAATTAAATGAAATCATAGAACAAATTAATAAAGGAATCAAGTTAAAACTATTATAGTTAGCATTTTGGAATAAGTTAATTTGTTATCCTCTCTACCAAATAGAATTATAGAGATCAATTTTAATCTAGACTATGGTTAGGAGGATGCTGGCAACTTTAATCTGAACTCTGATGTGAGTATTTTACCCTAAATTTTTATCAGTGAAATCTTCCATAAAATTGTTTACAAATTATTTGTTGGTTATCTCGACGATTTAAATGATAAAAACTTTAACCCAAGGTTACGATTTTTATATGAAAATGGAGATTAATGGAGAAGAAGAGAAATGGTTTTTTTTAGTGAAAATGGATATTAATAAAGAAGAAGGAAAATAAGAGTAGTAGGTGGTAAATAGGAAAAAATAGAATGAAAGTGATAATTACTTTTAGTGTTTTGAGGAAGATGGCAAATAGGAAAAGTGTGGGTGGCAAATAGTTGAAACCATAAAAATTGAAGGAATAAAAGTACTTTTCATATATGTTAGTCAAAATTTATGTTTAAGTAGTTTTCAATATTCTTTCAAGTTCCAGTAGTAAGTTTTTTTTTTTTTTTTTTTGACCAGAATGCCAGTAGTAAGCTAGTAACCACAAAACCACCTCACGCATTTTAACCACTCGGTGTCAAATAAACATTCTTGAGAGAGAGTATCTCCATGTAACCATCATCTAGAAGGCCAAAGCTCGGAATTTGGACACATGTATGTCACAATTTCTGGGAGAACCATGTACGCTGTAGAGTCAATAATACTGGAGAAAACACTAAATATGTACTTTACCAAAAGAAAAAAAAGTTAAACTGAATTTCAATGAGCTTTGAGAATTGGTTGTAGATGGAAGAGTGCAAATGCTCTGCAGGCCCAAGGTATCCATCCTTGCCGTAATTATATTCGGGATGCACATGAGGAAATATTATAGCCTTCAAATGTATGGTGGAAATCAACTAATTTATCTACTTTAACTGTTCAGTGAATGACTAATTGATAAGAATTATGAAAAAATAAATGTTCAAAGTTTCGAATATTCAATTTCTGTGGAAATATAACTCACAAATAAAGAATATGCATAGATGGTGACAATAAAATTTTGCTTTTGTGATGTACTTGTCCTTCACATATCAAGCACTATACCTTAAAAAATACGGCAAGAGCTTACTAATAAGGTTATAATTCGTTAATCACAAATGTATCTTGCACGGGAAAGAGACTAACTTTTTAAGAACACCACCTCGAGCAAAAATTCCAACCATAAATAAGAAACTCATTAAGATCCACCAGGAAATCCTATATAGAGCTGATCCTATCTTTGTGATTAACCAATGTTAGAACATCTACACCATTTGGCATCGCAACTGCATCACTATGTCATTCACGGAAACAACCTCACCACCTCCTTCATGGCTTAGATTTCCATCAATAATTGCAATCAAAGGAAACATACACTACCTTGTCATTAGATTGAAGCATTTTCATGGATTATCTGAATTATATAATCTGGATGGTAAACATGTGTTAACAATAGGTGGTGCATGGTGTACTTACTTGTATCTTATAAACATTAGCATTATGGACCACAAACAACAAGAAAAATGTAGACAAACCAACAACCGATGGAAAACCAATAAGCATCTCATAGTAATTATGTTTATGTCATTCCCTATGTGCACCAAAAAAAAGTAGGATTACATTTTCAACTTTGACCAAGGTACGTAGTCCTGAAATTGCATAAAAACCAATGCTCTGGTTACACATCACCCATAAGATAAGAATAGAAAATTGGGAGTAACACAGAAGGCTAAGTGTCTCCCTATCAATGGTGATATGCAATAGCCATCTAGGAAAACGAAGTTTTTTCTTTAACTACAATCTCAGTCTTAATTTGCTTACACTGTACACTACTTTATGCTCGAAGTTACATAACCTCACTTGATTGGTTATTTATACTCTACTTTCAATTATTTTTACTACTTCGTAGGGCTCGCAGAGTGCAAGATTTTTTTATTTTTTTTGGTGTCTACAAGTTGAGATGCTAAAAGTTATTGGAAGTATCCTAAAATTAAAAATTATTGCAACTGAACTTCTATGTATCTGCAGTTGATTCCTCATCCTAATGTTCGCAAATTTTGACCTAATTCACTATAGTACCACAAAGTAATTATTAAAAGTAACATAAATTAGAGTTTGAATAACACTTACCACCAAGTCGAGAGATTCAAGTAACCAACCATTTAAGAGAGTAAGTAAATATGAAAGAAATTAGATCAGGAGATCACCATGGAAACCACAAACACTCCAACATCCCTACTACCACTGTTATTGAATTCCCCAAAAAAAATCTTTATATTCTTCTTAAGTCACATTCTTTTCTTTTATATACTTCTCTATAAGTCACATCATCAACAATTAAACCTTAAGATTCTGATATGCTTAGGGTTTTTCTTTTTCTTTTGCTTAATTATTGAGTGATTTAGTTTTTCAAATAATTTGGATTGACGGAGTAGTAATCCCAAAATAAAAACAGGGAGGAATTGAATATATTTCAAGATATCATATTTCAATATACTCAATCCTAATACATACCTTGTTTTGGAGGTAAAGAGGCGTATAAAGTTTCCATAAGCTTAGGAGGTTCATGAGGAGCTCGCATCTTTCGTTGTGTGACCAAAGGAAGAAGAATCCTCTGTATTGCTATATTTGGATTTCTGTATACGAAAAAATGCAGGAGATTGTAACCATGAATCAATATAGCATTTAGTCAAGATCACAAAAACGATGAGAAAGGAGAATACGGAAAGGGAAACTGTAAGATGTCCATAATTAAGAAATGCAGTTATATCACGCAAGGAATGAATGCTCTCGGTTGTCTCTTCCTGTTTTTCCCTCGATCAGATGTGCCCGATTTTCACTCGGCTATGAAGTTTCTTTTAAATTCTGAGGAGTTGTTGAAAGAATCGACCAAAAAAGTCAACCATGTCTCTTTTAGAATCAAAATTTTGATTATAGGTAATGAAAGACTGACCTCCATCAGTCCATGCGAATATGAGAGGCATTGAAGTGCAGTTACAACTTTCCATCGTGACTTACGTGTTACATAGTTTCAGCTACACCGGGGAATCTATGGAAAGACCAAAAAGGCAAAAATAAGGGTTTATCATGTTGATTTGGGTTATTGATACAAAACCGAAAACTCGAAATCTAAATTGAATTCTAAAACTCGTTAGATGAATACAGAAAAATACATTGAAAAAAATAAAAAATAAAAGGATCCATTGTTAGGGTTCACACCTGCATAATAAACCCTTGATATATCTATATCAAGTGCCAGAGTTTCGAGAGATTCGAGCATCAACCCAGAAATCAATCAAGACAAAATCAAGAAGAAATCCAAAAGATCCAACTATTAAGGAACAAAATCACAAACCTAACAAAAGTACCATGTTCTTCAATTATCTCAATACATTCATCAGCTTTACCCTATTAGATTCAATTATCTCGATACTTTTTCTGACGTTCAAAGAAGTTTAATGAGCTTACCAAAGAAGTTATATTTAAAAACAAAGAACAATAAGAATTTTACTTGTGTTGTCATGCAAAACATTAACTTTCTAAGAATTTTCGCCCACTGAGTAACCTTATTACTTCCTGGAACAATAGGCTCGGGAATTCAAAGAGAAAAATCTTTCTTTTAGTGTTGCATGATTAACTTTGGGTCACCAAAGGAATAAAAGTTACGATTTACTTGGCACAGAATAAGGAGGGAACAAAATATAGGTAGTTGAATTAAGATAAAACATTCTGAAAAAATCGGTAAAATAGAGTTTAACTTGAGAACATAACTACAGTTAAGTGTCAAATTAGATGACGTCACATCTCAATCATCCATGGGTGGTAAAGATGCTCGTTCAATTTTGCACCCGCAAGTGCGCGATCAATTTTTTTTCCTTTTAACTGTGTTGAAACATCCCTTGAACTCATGATATCTTGAAGATTACTCCTTCTTTATATCCACAGTTAGCCCATAAACAAACCTCCTGCTGTTTTCCCAGCATGTCCGTGACCAAATAAACCCTACGCGTGCAATACCATCTCATTAGCAATACCACCTCAGTCCCGCAGATCTTCATTTTTTTCTATTTCTAAGTTTTATCATCTCATTAGCAACTGCAAAATCTTCCATAACTTGTTCATACCTTTGATCACCTCAGTCCCATGATTCTAAACCCTACACATGTAATAACTTCTCCTATGACTTGTGGCTATGGCTCTGGAAGTCTGCAATAATGAAACTTATATATGATACAATATGTGTCTAATCATGAGGCAAGATGAGATATAGTCAGCAGTGACTAAAACCACATTTTAGATAAATCAATTTGAATATTTACAACATATTATAAGCATAGTTTAATCATTAGACTTTATAACATATTTTGCCTGTCGAAGATAGTCGGTCAAGATACCAAGTTTCTTGTTACATTAGCAGTGAGGTCAATTATGATGCGTGTCGTATGCGTCAAAAATAAGTCACTTCCTCACTCAACTAAATATAAATATAGTATTCGATAAGAAAGAGTTCGTATCCACAAAGAGGCGATTGTTGTTATGCAATTTTCAGATTCTTAAGTAACAAAAATAACCAAGGGTGTGTTTTGTTTTTATCAAAGCAATAAAACTAAATAAAGCAAAGAAAATAATTGGAATAATCAATAAGGAGAAGATATTGGTCACGGGATAGTATCATTCACAAACATGTATTTTTCATCTATGATTAGAATTGTTAATTTAATCTCGCAATTATCAAAAGCCCTATGATATCTTGATCGCAAGAGTATCCCGTTTATTTCCTGATTTTATCACAAACAACATTAAAAGATGCTATTGTGAAATCTTCTTAAAAAGAAACCTAAAGTGTAAAAGCACAATTAGGTTTAACTCCCTAAGAGCAATAAGTTCTATGAAATAAGACTAATCAATGCAAACAAATGTGTAAAAGCACTAATTCGTTTTAACAAAGGTTAAGATTCATATGCGATTAAAAAGATGTATCACTACAAGTATTAACCACAAGATGCTACTAGAAATTAGAGATAACAACTTTTACGTATTGAAAACCCTAATATAGCTATAGAGATGAAAACAAATCCAATTGATTCCGGACTCAACCAAACTAGCATTCAAATCATATGATAATAAAAACGATGAATCATAAATGATAGAATTAAGACAAAACTAATTCAAAGAATCAAATAACATGCTTGGAGAAATCAACTTTTATCCCATAACCAATTATTGTATTTAGTTACTCATATTATTGGAGTTCATCATCATAATATTCAAAGAAAGAAGATGAAACATAAAAGAAAACAAACCCTAGAAATAGTTTTGCAAAACTCCAAGAAAAGAATAAATTGTGTAAAAAAATTGTGATAAAAAATTGTGTCCCAAAAGTTGTAGAAAATTTCCTTTTTATAGCATTTTCTCCTTCCAAAATTAGGTTTTGTCTTCAAAGTCCATTAGATAGAAATCCACCAAGCCCACAAGTGAGAGAAACCCGTGTAGAAAATATGTCCCAAAAACGCTCACCGAAAAACTGTGTTTTTGGCAGGAATTTTGCAGGAATCCGGTAGCCGAAAAGTTGCCCCCGGACACCTGAAAAGTCAAACGGTCAACGGGAAACGGTCCAACTCGGGTCAACTGAGTCAACTCGGTCCAGGCCAGAGTTGTTGCACAAGCCAAACTCTTTGGTGTATCATATCCAGCCATGATGGCTGTGCTTCATTAGTTTATCCATCCATGTTGGCCCGGTCATATCAGAATTTTCAGAACCTGTAACAAGCCAATTCAAACTGCATTTTCTTACAACACAATTCCAACTCATAATTAATACATACTTCCCTGTAATGCCACCACTCAAAATTAAACCTCCACCAACAGCTACCCCAGTTGCAACACCCGAGCCATTCCATTCCCTTCTCTATTTTATACACCAGCAGCATCTGCAGTTGAGCACTGCATCAACACCATTTAAACCCCAAACTTAACCTCCCCTGCACTGAGTTCAAACAGTTCTACATAGATAACACATTCTCTTGTTCTAACTCAATTTCCATCACCTGCAACTCAGCTTATTTCAATCCAAACCATGTTCAGTTCAATAGCTACAGCTTTGCATACCTGCAACACAACCTAGACATACATCTAAAGCATTGCAACAATAGGTCCATTCATTCATTCGACTCATGTACAACCTCGCCTCACTTCCCTTTGCAGTTCTTAACCTGCAGTCTCAACCAACAACCAATTCCCCCTGCAATACCAGCTTCACCTAGGACCATTCTGTACATAACCTAGTCAGATTCAACAAATCCATTCATCGTCTCCGCAACCTGCTACTGCGACCAACACCCACATGCCTTGTAACAATACAGAGCCACTACCACCTGCAATTCCACCTTCTAAGCCTTCTCAAGCACTCTTTTACTATCTTTCTGGACCTAAACTCTGCCCACATCTCGTCTATTGATTGAACTGTCATTGTGGACTCATGGATATGCTGCACTTCGGTTACCTGCTGGCTTTTAAACCTGATCCTAAACATTTCCAGACAACCCTTGTACTCAACCCTGAAATATGGATATAACCGACAGCAACTCCTCCTTGAACTGCACCTGCAATTCTTTGCCTTCTCTGCCCAATACCAGCCACTAACAATGCCCACAACACAATCACTTCATAGCAACAACTGCAACTCTGATCTTCAGACACCCATCTTAGTACTACATTTCCTCCAAGGCTCAAGCACCATATTCTGTAATTGCAATTCACTTGGCTTGCAACAACACCAACTTCAGCTGCAACCTAACTGCCATCAATTCAAACAAGCCTGCACATTCCTTCATTGATAACAGTAGCCTCAACCAAAAGCAATACCTGTTCCCAAATTAACTCATCAACATCATCCAAATCTCCCCATCCTAAATTCCTATCTGAATCTGAGCTTGGACCTCAATTTTTGCCCAATCCAGTTCATCTTCATAAATTGAACCCACCATTGGTGATAATCTAGAAAACTCCATTACTTCCACTGATTTTGATCAACAACTTCAGTTCCTTCACCTCAATCTCAAATGCAAGTCTATCTCTTCAACAACACAGACTCAACATCACCTTCAAAACCCTAATTTCAATTTCTTGTAACCACCAGATCTCATTTCTTCATAATTCTTCACTGTAATATCACCCAAATCCATTCCAAACCCACCTCATATTCTCTGGGACTAACCCATCTTCTCAAATCTCTTCTCGGTTCTCTGAATCACATCAAATCTTTAATATGATTTCTCCCAGGAGCAACAGCTTCTTCTTTATCTAAGACAACATTATCTTCTCGATCTTTCTTTCTATTCTTCAAGAATACCACTACATAGAGAACTCATATTCTCAATTACTGCTTTGAATTTGATCTCAATTTCAGTGTCTGTTTTATCCATGGCTGCGCAGTTTTCTTTTTCTTTCAGACAAAATCACATTGGGATGTGTGGCTGAAGAGAGAAATGATTAAGAGAATGATGAGTTCTCTCAATTCTAGGGTTATAATCCAGGGGTGGATATTTACACCCAGTGATAAATGATAAGGGATACCCTGAATGACAGCCCCTTAACCACAGCTGGTTTGTATTTAGCACTCCTTTAAATAGAGTTACCCCTTAACCTTGTCTGGGCTCCAGATAGTGTTTGCTCATGAAATGACAATTTGCCCCTTTTGCTCAAATTGGGTGATTTCTTCTTCTTTTCGTCCGTGCAACTCCTGAGTACCTAATAACTCAAAAACACGCGTAAAATACATAATTTACATGAAAAATAGCAAAGAAAACATAAACTCTAGATAGTAAATACGGTGTATTCTACGCCTATCAAATTATCACAATGAGCATAACCAAGCACGTTCGCATCATTGGAAGAAACTTCAAGTCAGTGTATAAAAGTGCGATATTAAGATAATCACATTCACAAAATGCAACACCTAAAGCTTACCATGGATGAATAATTTGGGTCATCGCCGCTCTCGCAAGTTGAGTTATCGACATGTGTTAAACTGCCAATTAATGCCATCTGAAAGACAAAAGATAACCTTCCATCACCATCAAATTAAATTGAACGAAATATGAGAATGTAAACAAAACAATATGAAATAAGAATTCCAGTACTAAAGTTGGGGGATATTTAAACTTCTTTCATACCTGTTTTAAGAGAACCCTTCATTTTTGAGTGGTAATAACAACATCGCAGGAAGAATTACCACCATTCAAAGCATCAAAGATTCCTAAAATTATTGGTACGAACGATGGTTGTAAAATTGAAATTAGATACAGTTCGTGGGAAGATCAACTTCAACCATTTCATTATTCGGAAAAGCAGAAAAAAAAATTACGGGAGATTTTTTTCACCAATCTTAGAATTGCATTAATGAAAACTTAGAAGGAAAAAAAACTATACAAAGAAAAATTCGAATGAATCCTATTTTGGGGCAGACCCAAAAATTTGGGGGCATACATATATGACAAAAACATAGGTTCCAATAGTATATCAAGGGTGGCCCTTATCCTGCAGTTTTCAAAAATGCTAAAATACCCCTCATGAGATTAGTGTTTAATTAGTGATCATTAAAATTATAATCCTAAAATCATCCCACTAATTACCCATCCCACTAATTAACTCACTAACCATTACTAATTAACCCTTCTCTCTCACTCTTCTTCTCCAAAAACACAAACAAAATTCTGAAAATTTCTTTGTTCGATTAAGTTCTCGATTAAACACATTAATGGTCCCGTGTTAAGCGATTCCCTAGAAATATGGTGCTGAATCCTGGTATTGCTTCTGTGGCACCTCAATCTAGGGTTTTTGGAAAATATGGTGATGAAGAGGATAGTGGATTGATTGGTGTTGGAGAGCGAGAAATAGAGCCTGATTCTTTAAAATTGCACATAGAAAGGTATTTCCCACAAACCCATTGCTTGGTTTTTCGTATTTCGTTGATTTTTGACGAGTAGTTGATGATTCCTCTGGGTTTTGGAAGTTCCAGAGTAGTGTTCGGCTGAAATTTAGCAGCCGAACTTCATTTTCTTTTACAGACGAAGAACAGTTCGGCTGATGTTTTGAAAATCGGTTGCATAAAACCTTTGTGTTCAGCTAATACCTTGCCAACCTTTCCCGGCCGAACCTAACAAATAAAATTTACCCCAGGTGGTTGTCAGGTTCGGATGACTCGATTAGATTACTTTTAAGCCGAACTTATCTCTGTAAACACTTCAAAAATCTTGCTTTGTATGCTCCAGGTTCGGCTAACTCGTGATGATGAGTTATCAGCCGAACGTATCTCTGTACTCTCAAGTTTTTAGATTTTATTTTGGGCATAACTTCTTCGTCCGATGTCGGAATGACCTCATTATTTTTGCGTTGTTTTGGAATTTTCATTCTCTTGAAGATGACAATAATATATCATTGATTTGAATGAGTTTACATATCCACAAGTACAAAAATTTAGTTTTATTATATCATTGATTTGAATGAGTTTACATAAACTAAAGTTTTGTACTTGTGGATATGTAAACTCATTCAAATCAATGATATATTATCGTCATTTTCAAGATAACTAAAAGGCCAAAACAACGCAAAAATAATGAGGCCATTCCGACATCGGACGAAGAAGTTATGGACAGAATAAAATTTAAAAACTTGAAAGTACAAAGATAAGTTCGGCTGATAACTCATCATCACGAGTTATCCGAACCTGGAGCATACAAAGCAAGGTTTTCGAAGTGTTTACAGAGATAAGTTCGGCTTAAAAGTAATCTAATCGAGTCAGCCGAACCTGACAACCACCTGGGGTAAATTTCATTTGTCAGGTTCGGCCGGGAAAGGTTGGCAAGGTATTAGCCGAACACAAAGGTTCGGCGCAATCGATTTTCAAAACATAAGCCGAACTGTTCTTCTTCTGTAAAAATAGAAGAAGTTCGGCTGCTAAATTTCAGCCGAACACTACTCTGAAACTTCCAAAACCCAGAGGAATCATCAATTACTCGTCACAAATCAACGAAATACGAAAAACCAAGCAATGGGTTTGTGGGAAATACCTTTCTATGTGCAATTTTAAAGAATCAGGTTATATTTCTCGATCTCCAACACCAATCAATCCACTATCCTCTTCATCACCATCTTTTCCAAAAACCCTAGATTGAGATGCTACAGAAGCAATACCAGGATTCAACACCATATTTCTATGGCATCGCTTAACACGAGGTTCCATTAATGCGTTTAATCGAGAACTTAATCGAACAAAGAAATTTTCGGAATTTTGTTTGTGTTTTTTGAGAAGAAGAGTGAGAGAGAAGGGTTAATTAGTAATGGTGAGTGAGTTAATTAGTGGGTGGTTGGTTAATTAGTGTGATGGGTTAAATTAGTGGGATTGTTTTAGGATTAGAATTTAATTAAGTGAAAGGGTAGTATTGTAATTTAAACTAGGAAGGGGTATTATAGTAACTTAACAAGATTTAGGGCAGCCCTTATAATTTTTTGTGTGGTGTCTGTTAAGGGTGTATGCCCCAAAATTATTGGGTCTGCCCCAAATTAGGGTTCAAAAATTAAGGGAGGTCATATCTTTATTATGCAGTCTACAAAAGCATAAACTTCCTCTTAGAGTTAACCTATATCTGTGCAACCATTATGGGTAGGCGGCACTTAATACACCCAATTCACTTCCAGTTGTGGGAAAATGCACTGCTTGCAGTTCCTATCCCTCGTTGACCTCTGCAGCTTATAAAACATCAATCTCTTTTTAAATATCAAAAATCACGTCATATTTCCCTCCATGATACACACCTAATGGTAGCCCCTTGTGATTCCTTGAACCCTTGCTGTAAAACACTTTGAAACACCAAATCTACACTTTAACCCTTTCTAGAAAGACAACATCTGATATTATTAATATGATTTGATCGGTACAACATCTAATTAATTTAACATTGCATTACATATAAACGAAGTGATTTCAATTTACAATATACCACAACTAATCTGATTAATTAAAGAGAAAGTATCCCCTTACAACACTTGATTAACTCATATATCGTGAACAATGATAAAATCGTAAGAAACAAATATGGATATAGAAATAGGGTTAGGGATTTCGAATAAAAATCATACTTTTTTCCGTGAAAATCGATGAAAAGTGAAAATCCTCCCTGCAAAATAAAAGAAAACAAATCAAAAATCATGATAAAATAGTGAGAAAGAAATGGAAAATAAAAAATAGGGTAAGAATTTTGTAGTAAAGATCATACTTTTTCCAGTGAGAATCGAGGTTCAAGGTGTGTTTGACCATCGGTGATTAGGGTTTAGTGTTTTGGTAGATGATTGAGACCCGAGTCTCGTTTTTTTTTTAAACAATATATAAGCTCCGAGTATATTCCTTTCCTATCCTACGACTATCATCCCTACCACCTTGCTCGCTCTATTATTGAGGTCACATTCACCAGAGACAATCGAATCAGGAAGAGTAAGGGGATTATCTCTGAGATTATTTTTACCGACAACTTTAGCTTCTCAGTTTGTTTTCGTTTATTCATGTTGGTAAAACTCTGCGGCGCTGGTTTCGTGAATTTGGGAATTTGGTCAAGACACAACTATCATTCCCAGCTGTCCAAGTCAAACGCGATCCAGACGATCCTGACCGCAGGATTACCTTCTCAGGCGAATCATGTCCACTGATTGACTCATTGATAAAGGAGACAAAGACCACCTTTTTTTTATAACAATATATAAACATTGCTTTGATTTCCATATCTATTTGGGTGTGGATGGTTTTTGGCACCATATATAGTGCTAGTAGCTTTCATTACTACTCCCTCTCAAGTCTCAATCAATTTTTAGTGATAGCTAGGACGCAACAGTCACATGGACACGATGAGTTTCTCTCTCCGTAACTTTTTTCCATCTTACTTCATCCCTGTTAGGATTTAGATCCCTAGAATCCCATTAGTTTTACTTAGATCTTTCCATTAGGTTCACATCTCCAATCATGAACAATCAATATGTCCAAATCGAGAAGAAATTCTTTAGATTCTCATGTAGCAAAACCATCCCCTCGGCCCCTATAACCCTCACAGAGTTTCATACCCATGGATCCATGAAAGCAACTTTCACATTATCTTTGGCCACTAATCTGCAATCCATGATGTTTGAAGCTGCAAAAAATGGTGATAGCGGCAAAAGTGTTTGGAAGTTTGAAGATAATAGAAATTGGTTCTGTGCTACCAAACTTTCAAATGCTAATGGATTCTACATAAATATTCTTTTATCAAATCCTAATTTTAGAGCAAATCCGATCTCCATCTTCATCCCTGCTGGTACTAATTTTGAAGGTTGGTTTGCAGTTTCATCTGCTTTAGAATCTATCATCACATTTTCTTCATCATCAATCAAATATACAACAAATCAACATAAAAATCCATACCCTTCTACAACCCCAAGAACTTGTGCAACCCCAAGAACCTATGCACAATCTGTCAGTCATAATTTGATTAAGCCTTCTTCAAAGCCTTTTTCTCATCAATCCACTGGTAAATCACCCTTTCAGTGTGACAGTTTTGCTGCTCCTGTCATCTTTTCCACCAAAACCTCAAAATTTGGTACATACCTAAATATTTTGGATAATGGACAGCATTTGGGTAATTGGGAAAATACTTTCATTATCTCGGCTCCAGTTACAGTGCAATCCTGGCAGCAAATTGGTTTTGATTTGTGTTCTATATTGCAGATTAAGTCGCAATTTGCTATTTACCCGATCAATTCTTCCCAGGAAATATTTCATGCTGATTCTGCACTCTCAGATTGTAATTTGGAATTCAAGTTCACATATAATAACTTGAGTTGTTCAGTTTTCATATGGCACAACAAAGTATGGAGTTCATCAATCTCTCACCAGTACGAGTTCCATATTGAAATATATGGTGTCCCATATCACTACTGGTCTTTGGAAGTAATTCATGCTCTTGGAAATGCATGTGGTGATATTTTGCTAGTGGATCCATCCCTAGAATCATCAAAATTTTCTCTGGAAAACAAATGTTCATCGCTCATGTCGCAGTGACCGGAAAGCCTTCACCTTTGTTTGATCAGAATATAGTTATCTTGCCAGCGGCCAATTCAAATTTTTCCGCGTCTACAGCGAAACGTACCTCAAATTTGGCGGATATTATGAAAGTAAGTAGAAGGAAACATAGGAAATTTCTCCCAAATTTCAGGAATATACCGGATTCTGGCAAAGTGACCGCTAAACATGCACCTATTCTTGCTACTTCTACGTTAAAAGATATTCCTATATCTGGTAAGAGTACATTTATCAAATCATCTCAAACACCTAGAAGACACAGTCATCATGGATCTGTGAGAAGAAGTGTAAGTCGCAAGAAAAGACGCAATAAATACAAACAAATTTGGAGAGCAGTTGCTGCGGTGGACTTATCATCTGACCTGGAAGATGACATGGAAATTGATGTAGATATGCCCTCTGCTTTTTTTTTTTTTTGGTAAACAAATAGGAAAAAGAAAAACTAGCTATTGTTTACATCCCGGAGGCTAACAATGCTAGGCGAAAAATTAGAACTGGTCCACATTTCATGGACGTTGTTTGAGAAAGCAAACGCTGCAATAGAATGAGCAGCTTGATTTGCCGGTTTTGGCACAAAGTTGTAAGCTCCAGAGCAGTTGAGAGAGAGCATTCTTGCGGTGATATCATCTTTTAACCTCCAGATTCTCCACGGAATTTTTCTCGACACCCCTTTAAGACTGTTTACCACGATTTGACTATCACCTTCAATGATTATGTTGGTCAGATTTAACCAAATAGCTAGTTCAGTTGCTAACTTAAACCCATCAGCCTCAGCATAAACTACCGTATCCGTTCTACCCATTCTAGTTCCTACTCCACACCATGAACCAGTGCTATCTTTGGCCACAGCTGCAACTGCATATTCACCGTCCTTCCAGGCCGTATCTACATTTATTTTGACTGTGGGGGAATCCGGAGCCTTCCAGTTTTTGTTGTCATCCGATTCAGTACTCACCTGGTCATCTTCTGCAGCTTTGTGTCCTCGGCTGCAGCATAATTAAATTAGCGATTGTACCAATATAGTGTTATAGCTAAGGCTCCCTGGATATTAATATTCTTGTTCTCAAAGACCTTTGCATTACGGGACTTCCAGATGGCCCAACAAATACACATGCCTAGGACAATGGAAGATTCTTTATCATTACTGCTGAATAGAAGCTTCATTAAGTTTGGGAGAGTCATGCTATGATCTCCATGAAGTCTTAACCCTAAGGGAGAAGCAAACCAAATTTCTCGAGTGAACTCACAGTGAATTAAGAGGTTCTCCACCGTTTCTTCCTCCTTGTTACAAATACTGCAGTTTGTGGAGACTCCATCAATAAATCTGCCAATTCTCTGAGATACAGCTAGGCCGTATGTAATGCTCTCCAGACAAAGGATTTGATTTTTGGAGCAACCTTTTTTAAGGCCCAAAACTTTTTCCAGGGAAAGATATCATATCTTGAAGCTGAAGTCTCGCCTTGTTGTTCCTGTAACATCTTCTGGAAAGATTGTGGTGTAAAGTTGCCATCAGTGGTAAATTTCCATATGAGTTTATCTTCGACTGCAATGTTGGGAGCAATTATGTTGATATGTTCACTAATATATGGGTCTTGTAGCTGTTGAAGAGCAATTGGGTTCCAGTGACCTGTTGTGGGATCGATCAGTTCTTCTAATTTCTTGTACGTGAAGCTTTCTTCTCTTGAAAGAGCTGGGGTATTACCTGGCACGGAGGGTATCCAAGGATCCAAAAAGATATTGATGGACTGTCCATTTCCAACCAGCCAAAGACACCCTTTCTTTAAGTCTTGCCTGCTATCCAACATAGCTGCCCACGTAGTAGAGCAGGTTGTTGTTTTTTTGGCTTCCCAGAAGGAGCCTTCTCTCATGTACTTAGCCTTCATGATTTGAACCCATAATGAACCATCTTCATGTAGAAATCTCCAGGTCCTGTAAATTCCTCGGTCCCAATCCTCCTTGTTCCTTTGAAAGATTGAACCACTCCCACTTCAAAAAGTGCATCTTCCTATTATCTCTAGAGTGACCCCACCAAAAGTTTCGAATTATCTGGGTTATCTTGTTGAGAACTGTTTTTGGGAGCATAGTGGTGGACATGTAAAAAATTGGAATAAGAGCTAGGACTGATTGAATGAAAAATGTTCTCCCTGCATGTGACAGATTGTGAAGTCGTCTTCCTGCCAGGGCTGAGTCAATTTTTTCTATGAGAAAATTGTAGTTTGATACCCTATTACCTTGTTGACGAATTTTCACCCCCAGATATTTCTCGTCCTTCAGCATCCTTTTAACCCCCAACTCTTGGATAACCTCTTCAGCATAGCTGCCCTCTGCTACTCCCTCTTTCAGAATATCTCTAGGTACCGGCCAGTATGACTACATTCCCATTCCTACGTCCATGACCATACCCATCAACCAATTTATCGTACATATGCCACCATCGATTATATCAAATTCCCCACTTCGTATCTCACCAACTCCACCAAACCCTTCACCCGTATCGTACCTATACCCATCACCAACTTCACCTACTATCCCCAACACAGGCACCTATAAAACCCAAAACCAATTGTCAGAAATTCCAGAGCTAACACAATCTCATAAGTCATCTACAAAACCCACAACAGTGATAAAGTTTTTGAGCAAATCAATAGACTTCAATCAACCACATAGTTTTATTATTCCTAACTGGATCATTATTGAGGTAACTCGTCTTTTCCAACTCGTAGAGTTTTTGGGTATAGGTTTCAACTCAATTCCTAATCACTCAAATTTTTTTTTTGCTCACAACAGTCTAAACTTCAGGACCCATCTTGAAACCAATTCCCATCTTACCCACAAAATTACTCCCTGAAGAAGACTTTGTTGTTCAAACAACCATTCAAATCAGGGGAGTGGAGGAAATTACCACTCATGAACCCAAGCAAAGAACCCAACCTATGTTGAGCTTAGAAGATTCTTTTATGGTTTCCATTGATGATGAAATTTCATTTGAAGCATCATCCTCTAGTACGCCACTATATCCTCCAGGATACGAGCCATTATATTCACCCGAATCTGAATCTTCTCCAAGTGATACATCATATGATGCCACTTCAACCAGTCGAGATACAACAGAATCATAACAGTTAGTGCCTAAGAAGCTCAAGACGGAATTGAAAAGGTTTGGTATCACTGTGGTTGATATGAACTCACCAACAACCAAAAGAGCAGCTAAGACAAGGGGAAACTGTGGTTCTCAATGAATCTCTCAATTCTAAATTGGAATGTGAGAGGGCTTAATTCCTGAATAAGAAGAATTGTTGTCCACAAGATGATCCAGTTAATCAAAGCTCCAATCATCATGCTACAAGAAACAAAGATGATGCAGTGTACTCAATATGATATTAAACAAATATGTGGATACACAAATGTGGGGTGGACTTTTCAACAATCAGTTGGCAGTTCAGGTGGTATGTTAATCATATGGGATAAAGACTTTGTAGAGATTGATGATTCTCTTGTGGGAGATTACAATTTATCTGTTTCATGTACCAACAAGTCAGATAATTTTAGGTGGATGCTGACAAATGTCTACGGACCCAATAATCATGTTGACATGAAATATTTTTGGGTAGAGTTGGATAATGCTTGCAGATTATGGGATTTACCCTAGTGCATAGGGGGTGATTTCAACACGATCAAAAAATGTGATGAAAAGAAGAATTGCACTAAGATTACAAGAAGCATGACTCAGTTTAATAAGTTCATTAAGCAACATGAGCTTATCGACCTACCTCTGAAGGGTGCAAGATACACCTGGTCCAATGGACAATCAAATCATGTGATGTGTATACTGGACAGATTCATATCACAACTTGCCATTATTTCAACTTGCCAAAGCCATTATCCATTCATATCACAACTTGCCAAAGCCAGACCAACCTCTGATCACATCCCCATCCTTCTTGACATATCTGATCCTAGTTGGGGTCCTAGTCCTTTTAGGTTTGAAGTAATGTGGTTCTTGGAGAATGGTTTCTTACAATCACTAGAAAATTGGTGGCTCTCTTTTGATTTTGCAGGATCACCTAGTACGGTTCTATGGATGAAGTTAAAAGATCTTAAGGAAAAGCTAAGGATATGGAACAAAGAAGTTTTCAAGCACACCAACACCAGATTGAATGAAATCTTGACAAAAATTAACTCTCTTGGCAGCATTGCTGAGGACAACATCTTATCTGAAGAGGAGATCAATAACATGCTGGCTTTAAAGACAGAATTTGAGAAGACAACACATATGGAGGAAGTTTCATGGAAGATCAAGTCAAAAACACAATGGCTTCAAGAAGGTGACAAAAATACCTCATTTTTCATGCGTAAAGCTTCAGCTAGAAGGAGACACAACAGAATCAAGCAACTATACATAAATGGTGAGTTGGTGGATGACAAAATCACTCTACAGGAGCATATTGTTGACTACTACAGCTCATTATTCACAGAGGAAGAGGTAATCAGACCTGATTTGGAAAATATTGTTTTTGATAAAATTAACACTCAAGAAAGTGAAATCTTAGAAGCAAATTTTTCTGAAGAGGAAGTAATTCATGCGATTCAGGATCTTGGTAGTGACAAAGCACCAGGACCAGATGGTTACCCTATCATCTTTTTTAGCAAATGTTGGAGTTTTATTAAATATGACATTATGAATACTGTGAATGAGTTCTGTTCTACAGGTCAAATTAACAGCAAGCACAACTCCACTTTCATCACTTTGGTTCCTAAAAAGGATTGTAGACCAATTTGTCTCTTAACAAGTGTGTACAAAATTATTGCAAAAGTGCTTGCCACAAGACTCAAGATGGTGATGGAAATCTGATATCCCATGTTCAATGTGCATACATTGAAGGTAGACAAATAATTGATGGAACCTTGATTGCTAATGAGCTTGTAGACTCAAGGCTGAGATCTGGCAAGGCGGGCATCATATGCAAAATAGACCTTGAAAAGGATTTTGAAAAGATTAATTGGAGGTACCTGGAATTTATTCTGCAACAAATGGGTTTTAGCAGTAAGTTGTGCAAGTGGCTAAGGTTTTGTTATTCAACTTCAACTTTCTAGGTTCTAATTAATGGCTCTTCTTTTGGATATTTTACAAGTACAAGGGGTGTCAGGCAAGGTTGTCCAGTATCTCCTCTTCTTTTTAATATTGCCATGGAAGTCTTATCTAGATATATGGACAGAGCTTCTCAACTCGGTCTTTTCAGTGGTTTTTCGGTTGCCCCATCTAGCATTATTGTCAATCACCTACACTATGCTGACGATACTATTTTTTTCATTGATCACAACAAAGAGGAACTTCATAATATTTTCTCTTCTATCAAATGCTTTGAGTACATTGCTGGTCTGAAGGTTAATGCCTCTAAGACAAGACTCATAGCAATAGGTGATGTGCCAGAGATTTCAGTTTGGGCTTCTGAATTTGGTTGAGTAACTGATAACATTCCTTTCATGTATCTTGGGATGCCTCTCGGTGCTAAGGTAACTTCAAAACTTATATGGAATCCCATTATTGAGAAGTTTGAGAAAAGACTGTCAATTTGGAGACAAATTTCACTCTCTAAAGGTGGCAAACTTTCTCTTCTTAAATGCATTCTGAGTTCTCTACCGATTTACTACTTCTCTCTTTTTAAAGCTCCGACTTCAGTTATTAAAATTCTAGAGAGAAAAATGAGAAACTTTTTATGGGAACATGGTGCTGGTTCAAAAGTCTCTCATCTCATAAATTGGGAGCTAGTTTGTGCTGTTAAGGAGAATGGTGGACTGGTGTTTGTAACTTGAAGATTATGAATCTTGTTATGCTGGCCAAATGGTGTTGGCGGTTTGGTCAGGAAAAGAATAGGTTGTGGTACAAAATTATTGTTGATAAGTATGGTGATGATTTCTCTTGTTGGGTGCCGGGAAAGGTTAAAACATCTCATGGGGTATCGTGTTGGAAAACTATTGCTTCTACAACACATTTAATAAGTATCAACTTTGTCCTTATAGTTCACTCGGGAAAGGATATTACGTTCTAGAATGATGTTTGGTGTGGTAACACATCCCTTGCTTCTGATTTTCCATCACTATATTCATTATCCAGTAACAAGGCCTCAAAGTTAGCAGATATGATAACATCAGATGGAAATTGGAATTTCAATTTTAAAAGGAATATCAATGCTCAGGAAATAAATTTTTTGGCTGATTTTTTGATCAGAATCGATAATTACCCTCCGGTGTTAGACAGTCTACCAGACACTAGACGCTGGTCCCTTCAAAGCTCCGGTATTTTCACCATTAAATCTCTTTATGCTAACTTGGTTGCAGATTTTGGTGTTCAAGACTTTCCCCACAATTTTGTCTGGAAGAAATCAATCCCTCCAAAAGTGAATTTTCTTGTCTGGTGCGTAATTCATGAGAAGCTAAACACCATTGATATTATGCAGATTAAAGGCATCGACATCTACAACTCTTGTGTCCTCTGTGGTGATGACATAGAAACACAAGATCACATCTTTCTTCACTGCAAGATAGCACACATGATATGGTCTATGGTTTTGCCGAGTAATTGTTGGTCTTTGGTTTTGCCTGGGAGTATGAGAATGCTAGCCCTGAATTGGCATCATGATTACTTTTAGTACACAGTAAACTATATTTGGAGCATGATACCGGCTGCAGTAATCTTCACACTTTGGACAGAAAGGAACAGGCGTACATTTGAGGCTAAGTATATTTTTAAGACCGAAACAGATTTGGGTATGGAGGTGAAATCTCTAATTCTGTCTTGGGCTACTGCTGCAGGTAGAAGAGTCCATCTAAATTATGCAAGCTCAATTCTTAACAACTGGGAAACACTTTTTGTTTAACTAGTTTGTTTTTTTTAGCTTTCTGTTTTTCTACTTCTGGTAGATCTCATGTATATTCCTTTTTCTTGAATAAAATCTTCTCTTCTTAAAAATAAAAATAAAAATAAAAAATGGAACAAAAGGAAGAGCGACTAATGCTAATTACCTCATTTGATGTTCATGTGCATTTGATGATCCAAATGAGTAAAACTGGAAACGTTTTGTACATTACGACAAGATTAGAAAATTAATTTTACCATTAAGAATTACAATAGAGGGGTAGATGGATAAAATAAAGTAGTAGTGAACACCAAGCTTTTGATTTTAGGGTTTCTGAAAGCTCATATCCTTAGCTTTCAAAAGTTAGGTGAAAATCAAAATATTTTTGAGTTAATTAGTGTTTGGGTCCTATATTTTGGTATGATAGAGGATTTGGATCCTAAGTTTGTCCAATTTTGAGTTTGGGTCGTTAAAAAACCGGTTACTTGTTCTTCTGAGTTTCTAGATCCCTCCAAACCCATAATATCATCAACTCTTATTTCACATGATGGGTTTTATATTTTATTTTCCCATAATATAACCCCTAATATATAATATTGTTGTTTAATGATTTTGGAATCCTGAGTTTTTGTTTAATGATTTGATTAAATCGATTACTTGTATGTGTGTTGCTTTAACAAAACATGGGTTTTCAATTTTACTGGTGGGATTTTAAGGTTGCAAAGGTTGCACAAAACCTTTTCTAAGGACCCAAACTCAAAATTGAACAAACTTAGGACCTAAATCCTCTACCATACCAAAATCTAGGACCCAAACACTAATTAACTCAATATTTTTCTACCAACCATACATGTAAGGAGGTCTCAGGTTCAAGTCCCCAATGGTGTAATATTGCGGGAATTAATATGGAAGGTAGTGTTAGTTTGCCCCCCTTGTGACACAATCTCGCCCCTCCCGCTTCGGCTCAAAAAAAAAAAAAAAAAAAGTCACATGGAACAAAAGGAAGAGCGACTAATGCTAATTACCTCATTTGATGTTCATGTGCATTTGATGATCCAAATGAGTAAAACTGGAAACGTTTTGTACATTACGACAAGATTAGAAAATTAATTTTACCATTAAGAATTACAATAGAGGGGTAGATGGATAAAATAAAGTAGTAGTGAACACCAAGCTTTTGATTTTAGGGTTTCTGAAAGTCATTAGCTTTCAAAAGTTAGGTGAAAATCAAAATATTTTTCTACCAACCATACATGTAAAAAAATACTCAAGAACGGGCCCTAGCTCAGCTGGTCATCCCCGTTTCCTGAAATTTCATGCGTTCCAGGAGGTCCCAGGTTCAAGTCCCCAAGGAATTAACCTGGAATGTAGTGTTAGTTTGCCTCCTTGTGACACAATCTCGCCCCCTCCCACTTCGGCTCAAAAAAAAAACAGGAAAAAAAAAATTGAAATGCCTAAGCGCAAAAACTAAATTAAATTAGAGGAACGGATAGCATCAAAAAAACTATACCCCAACACAACAACAATTGAAACATATGCGAGTGACTTCATCAAAATTATCTTCATTGCTCAACTACTCAATGGGGGTAATTGTTGGTAGGTAATAATATGTTAGGTTGAATGTAGTGGTATAATTTAATGAAGATCAGAGAAAAGAAAAGAAAAGATAGTAAACTTAACACTTAACCAAGAAGAGAAAGGTTTACAAGTGGCGAAAAAGTAAAAGAGAAAAAGTACAAGTAAAAAATGAAAAGGATAGCCTCATCAAGAGCTGTGTTCATGCTGTTTAGCATTTTCATCTGGCCAAAAATCAGTTTTGGTTTCTGTTTATAGATTTTAGATTTGTTGTTTCTGCAAAAGTAAGTGGCCTATAAAATTACTATTTCATGCCTGAGAGATGGTTTATGAAGAAACTTCTTGGAAGTGGGCACCATCAGTCTCACAAACACCATTTCCAGTAACACTCACCAAAAGAGAGTATACCTATAATAAGAAAAAGGTAATAATGATACTGAAATCAGAGTTATGCAGATTCAAATTCAAATTAGCAAATAATCTCCGTCTCAATCTACTGCGATTAATACTTGCATCATTCAGTATTTATAACGTTTAGCCTTGACAACAACCAATGGTATAATTAGGTTCTTGTGCAATTAACAGACTCAAAAAGAATTTTCGACTTGCTGTCATGCTTGGAGTCATGTTTTCTTTGCCATTGATCTTCCTCTTCATCGTTTGATTCCCAAACAGATTCCTGTCTGGTGCATGTACTTCGTGTAATATTCCCCAGAGTTGTTACAATGGCCTATATGATAAAATTCTCCA
This sequence comes from Papaver bracteatum, assembly GCA_023529315.1. Lineage (NCBI taxonomy): Eukaryota > Viridiplantae > Streptophyta > Magnoliopsida > Ranunculales > Papaveraceae > Papaver > Papaver bracteatum. The sequence continues at coordinate 447,544 of JAJJWX010000439.1, forward strand.
TGCTGATACACATTTGTTCCCTACATGATTTTTTCAGGTTATGACTAATCCAGTTCAAGTTAACTTTAACCTTCATTTCCCTTGGTAGTTTAAGACCCTCAATGGGCCCAAATGTGTTAGGGTTAAATGACAAAATGCCCCAAAATCGACCCCATAGATTTGAAAATGGCCTGGACGTTAGGCAGAAGATCAAAATGCCTCATTCCGTTAGTTTTCCCTATAATAGTCAAAATGGGGCATTTTCACTACCTTTGACTAGTCAACTGTTCTGTGAATTTTCATTTTTGCCCTTCGACACCCGACACGTATGCTTATAACTTCATTACACCAACACCACTACCGCCACCAGCACGACCACCACCATCGCAGCCAACACCACCGCCATCGCCACCAACACCACCGTCGCCACCACCACTGCTGCGACCGCCACCATCGCAACCACCACCGACGCCGCCGCCACCACCACCGCCACCCTAGGTCTTGAATCCTGAAGTTTAAACACTGAACCCAACAACACCACCACCACCATCACCACCACCACCACAACAACCACCACCGATGAACCCTAAACCCTGAACCCTAGGCCTTGAACCCTGGACCTAGGCCTTGAACCCTGAATTTTAAACATGTGACAGAAAGGTATAAATGCTATTTTTTTTCACGTGCGGGGCACATGCTTACCCATTTGACCACTTAACTCTCTGAAACGGAATAAATAACGGAATGGGGCATTTTGATTTCATTTTAGGGCATTTTGATCTTCTGCCTAACGTCCGGGCCATTTTCAAACCGATGGGGTCGATTTTGGGGCATTTTGCCATTTAACCCAGTGTTAATACTTCCATTATCTCTCAATTACTCATTGGGGTAATTGTTGGTAGGTAGTGTGTTAGGTTCAATGTAATGGCTTAATTTAATGAAGATGGGAGAAAAGATCAGAGAATAGACAAGCTACAATACTTCAAACTTAACCAAGAAGAAAAGTGATGAGGGAAAAAGTAAAATGGTGACACCGTCAATCTCACTAGCATCATTTCCAGTAACATTCAACAAAAGAGAGTAAACCTATTCTAAGAAAAAGCTAACACCGAAACTGAAATCTCAAATTCAAATTCAAATTCGAGTGAATTGTAAAATGAAATTTAATTTCTTGCTCTATTTCACTAACACCACCTCTATATAAACAAACACCGGCAATCAATCTTGCTACTACTTTCAAATTATCTTCGTCTTCATAGTGCATTCAACAAATTCATTAGCTTTTATACTATTTTCAGGTATAAAATTCCCCTTTTCAGTCTGCAAGTTTTTGTTATCTTTGCATATAACCATTATGTTATCTCAGGTTTAGGTTATCTTATCTTCTTAATGTCTTCTTTTTCTCAGGAACTTGTAATGGAGAACTACAGGGTTCTGCTGATCTGTATGATCCAAATTCAAATTCAAATTCAAATTACCAGTACTCTCGGTTTTTCCATAGGCAACAACTTCTTCAACACCTTCTCCTTGACAGCTGAATTCCACTACAGCTCCTGCATAATTAGCACAGTAATTAGAAACCAAGAAAGAATAACTGGCTTTTCAGAATTAGCACAATCTAAGATGAATTATGTATTCTGAGTACCTTCAAGATTCTTCCTTATCATATTTATTCCATAGCAGGGGTAGCAGTAAACGGTTCCTTGATATGTAATTTGAAGTGGTGAATCTGAAATGTAAAAATCAGAAAATATGAGTATCTTGTATAATCTGAAATATGATTTCAGTTATTCAGTAGAGTGGTATTTACCTTCAAATTGTGCATAGGATACATAGTTCATCTTAGAATGTACACCTAATCCTAGTGTAGAAAATACTAGCATACAGATCAGCAGAACCCTGCTATGGAATAAATATGAAAAGGAAGAATCTTGAAGGTACTCAGAATACATAATTCATCTTAGATTGTGCTAATTCTGAAAAGCCAGTTATTCTTTCTTGGTTTCTAATTACTGTGCTAATTATGCGGGAGCTGTAGTGGAATTCAGCTGTCAAGGAGAAGGTGTTGAAGAAGTTGTTACCTATGGAAAAACCGAGAGTACTGGTAATTTCAGTGTTATCTTTACATATAACTGCCAGCACTGGAATTCATCAGAAGCTAACACCAAGTTTTCGACAAAGAAAGCCATGGCTTTGAATTCCAGTATCAAAACTTCATTTTTCTTCCTAATTCTCATTTTATGTATGATCATACTTTTCACTTTACCATGTTATTCCGACTCCGATGATCAGCTACAAGACTTTTGTGTTGCTGAAACGCCACCACAACTCCCCTGAATGGGTTTCCTTGCAAGCCAGTATCGCAAGTTACATCAAGTGACTTTTTCTTTAGTGGCTTTTCCAAGGAAGGAAACGAAACATGTTTTTGGGCATACCAAAAAATTACCGGGCATACTCAAGGTTCGGCTCACAACTTTTTTTTTGCCTAGGTTCGCAAGGTTCGGCTGATAACTTTTAAGCCGAACTTAGACAAAATATATGCCCAGTAATTTTTTGATATGCTCAAAAACAGCTTTCAAGGAAACACCAACAATATGTTTGGGCTTGGTGTTACCTTAGGAAATGTTCTTTCATTTCCTGGCCCGGGTTGAACACACTTGGAATTTCAAAGAATTGTGCCGACTTTGCACCTGGTGGAATTAATCCACTTCACTCACACCCTAGAGCTACTGAAGATGGAGTTATCATAAGGCTTATTTCTATGCACATACCAAAAAAGGCTGTTTGGCATACCAGGTGGTATGGCAAACCAATTGCGCTACTATGAGAAAACCAATAAGCGATAGACATTCTAGCGAACGATATTATGAATAACGCTGGCGATATTGAGATTATCGATGGCGTTATACATTAAACCGAGCGATATAAATAGTATCGCTGGCGATATTAATTATATCGACCACTGCTATTCCCCTACTGGTTCCTATATATACGCCCTCGTATTTCTCCAAGGTATTCACATTTACTTCAACCTATATTTCACCAATTTCTTTATCTCTATTCTCATTTTAAATTTCATAATCATCAATGGTGAGATACAATGAAGAGAGGAATGTTATTATGAATCGTTTTAGATTACAACAAGAAATGCATCGAAGGAGGTTGCAAGAACTTGACAATGGGGAAGCTGAAGATAATAAACTCATCGACATTTTGATGCTAGTACATACGGGCCAAATACCTAGAATTCCAGAGCCACAAGAAGTATTCTCAAGAAGGTATACGTATCGAGGAAGGGAATTTTACCATCAGAAGCTGATGCACGATTATTTTCTTCCCAATTGTGTGTACTCTGATCAAAATTTTCAAGGTCGATTCTATATGCCTCGTCATCTGGTGATAAAGATTATTGAAGATCTTTGTCAAGTAGAACCTCAATTTCATTATCAGTTTGATGCACTCAATATTATAGGTCATAGTCCTGAACAAAAAGTTACTTCGTCTTTAAGGATTCTAGGTTATGGCACTCGAGCGGATGAGAACGATGAGTACCTTCATATAGTAAAACAACTTCATTCACTTACCTTTCATTGTTTTTTGAAGTAATGGTTAATCATTTTGGTCCAACATATTTACGAAAACCAACCGAGGATGATGTTAGACAAATATTGAGGGAGAATGAGGAAAGTGGATTCCTAGGAATGCTAGGTAGTCTCGATTATATGCATTGGGTATGGAAAGGACGCCCTGTTTATTGGGCCGGTCAATATAAAGGTGATTATCCAAAACCAACAGTTATCCTTGAAGATGCTGCTTCTTACGATTGTTGGATATGACACGCTTTTTTTGGTCTTCCGGGTTCACAAAATGATACAGTAGAACCTCTCTATATTAATACTCGTGGGCATTCAAAAAATTATTAATATAGGGAGGTTATTAATATAGGGAGGTACCAATAGAAAATGTGTGCAATGTATTTGTAGTTGTATTTAGATGATGTATATGCATTTTTATAGTTCCAATATACAAGTGCATGTATATATTTTGGAATTTATAGTTCCAAGAAGCTTAAGCATTACACATGCTCGACAAATTTTGGCTTCAACAAGAATGTGTCTATGTTCATGAGATATTACGCATCCGCAAGTTAAAAGATGTCGTAGTAATCCAAAAAATTATTATTTTTTCTCAAACAACTATAGATAAATATTTTGTTTAATCATAAATTTAATGTAACTAAATATATATATTTTAATATAGTATTGATTATTACTATTTGGAGGAAAATTCTTTAAGGAGGAACTAGAAAAAATCATCAATATTAAACTGGAAAGGTTATTACTATTTCTCACTGGCCCAAGTTGGGACCATAATTTTTTATTAATATGTAGAGGTTATTAATATATGGAGGTTCTACTGTATCAATGTTTTGCATAGGTCGCCTTTGTTTGAAGATTTGAAGCTTGGAATTTGTCCCCAAGTCCGTTTCATGATTAACGGCCACTAGTACCCTCATGGCTATTATCTTGCGGATGGTATGTACCCAAAATGGTCCACCTTGGTTCAATGATACCTTCAGCCTCCTGCCGGTGCATTAGGACGTTCATACCGGCATTTTAACGATGCCCAAATGGGAGCAAGGAAGGATGTGGAACGCGTTTTTGGAATTTTGAAGATGAAGTTCGCTATCATTTGTGGCCCATATCGTGGGTTGAGTCCTCATGAAATGCACAAGACTATGCTCACTTGCATAATTCTTCATAACATGGTAATTCAGAAAACCCGTCGTAATCCGGAGTGGACTAACTATGAAGATGAAGATTTGAGGCCGGAGATTCAACAACAAAGAGGTGCCCCTGCAAGGAATTATGCTCAAATGACTAATTACATTCAGAACCGAAATTTGTATGATAGTTTAAGAGAAGATCTGAGATTGAATCTTTGGGCAGAGCATGGAAGACAATGAGTTATGTAATTTAATTTAAGTTATGTTTTTTTATTTAAGTTAATGAGCAATAGACTTGTTTAAAGTTAATGAGCAAAAACATTTCAAATTAATCAACTTTTCATTTCAAACTAATATTAAGTAGAATGCAACAACAACATATCAAATTAAAACTGTTCAACTAATAGGGTGCAAAAAAATGTTCAACTAATGAATGCGATCAAGAAACTCAAGGACCCTCAAAGTGAGATGCTTTTGCTTCGCAACTTTACTTGCGTGTCTAGACTTTATTTTTCTATGCGAACTTCCAATCCTGCTGCAATACAACCGGCTACTGATCTCTTTGATGACCAGCTTTTTCAATATTTGAGGCTTCTGATTACTGGAGATGGTGCATGTTTTGGTCTTTTACAGAAGAGATTGGCTACCTTACCTATTAAGGATGGAGGACTTGGCATTTATACCATGGAGGATATTCGTGCTTACTGTTATCTTGGTTCTTGAAGTCAGACAGACTACTTCAGTACAGAAAATGATCCTTGGTAATTTATTCTCAGCGTACAAAGGTTTAGATTATCAGATGGCTCTTCATACCTTCACCCTGGTATGTGGATTACCATCTACTTACTGTGTCGATGACTCTTCCCCCCCTTCCATGCATTCCCTGGCAGTTGTTTATTTTGATGCAGTTAAGAAGCAAATCCCAGACCAATTTCATATGTCTGAAAGATATTCCATCCTATGGAAATGTAATCTTATCAAGCATGCTCAGGACTATCTTTTAACGGTTCCCATTAGTGGGATCAACCAATGTATTGGACCTAGACAATTTAGAGCTGTACTTTTCTATCGTTTGGGTATTCCTCTGTTTGTTGAGAATAGCTTGTGTCCAAGTTGTAACAAGTTTATGGATATTTTTGGAGATCACGCGCTTCATTGTGCTAAAGATATTGGTTATAAATTTCGTCATGATGTGGTTCGTGACGCTGTCTTTGACATTTGTTACAAAGCCAATGTGCCTGCGCGCAAGGAGGTTTCTCTAGGTCTTCAGTCAGATGATGCAAAAGATCTAAAACCTGCTGATATCATCGTCCTCAACTGGGAAAATGGGCAAGATGTTTGTATGGACGTTACAAGTGTCTCTCCTTTTACTGGTGATGGTGTCTGTTCTTTCTCCCCTGGTAAGGCTACTTCTGGTGCGGTTTCTCGAAAACGGGTCAAATACTTGGACAAGTGCGTGGCTCATGGCTATGGTTTGGGTGTGTTGTCCTTATCTACCTTAGGGGAGCTTGGTGAGGACACTCTGATATTTTTTAAGCGTTTAAGGAACTGTTTAGTTAGTAATGACGCTAGTAGTGGTTTTGGTAGTTTCATTTTTTATCGTTTAGGTGTTACAATTCAAAGAGGAGTAGGGGCCCAGCTTGTTGCTAGGTTGCCAACCAAGAGCTCTGTGTAATTCATACAAGAATTTCGAATAATAAAATATCAAATTAAAATGCAATACTTTAAATTAAAACTTAATTTAATACATCAATCATTTAAATGAACTACTACATCAAACTCATCATCAGTTACATCATCATCATCGTTGTTAGTAAATTCATCTTGTTGTTCAATCTGTGCTTGAATTCTATCAAATTCAATTTGCCACACATGTTTTTGCTGGGCATTCATAATTGATGTGTTATCTTGAAGAATGTTATGCTTATCATAGTCAAACCCAATTTTTTCTTGAGAAATATGACTTTTTTTACTCTCCCTGTTTTGAAGTTTCCTATCAACAGCTCTTTGCTTCTCGACGGTCTTTTGATATTCATAAACTCTGCCATGTTAAATCCACCGGAACTCCCTCCTTATTGAGTTAATTTTCTAGATAGTCTTGCATTGTTCCTCCCTGGAAGTTTTCTCTTACCATCATCATAATTATTAAAAACTAAGTTACCTTTTGGGTTTCTTGTAGTATCTGGTGAAGAATTTGATGGACCTGGTGAAAATGGTGAAGAATTTGGTATTGAGGGAGAAGAATTATATGGTGACCTTTCATGTACTTGTTGATTATTACTTAATAAGAAATCTGGATTATATTTGTTCAACACCTTCAAAATATGATAACGACTTTCGAAAGCGAACCGTTTACCATGTTTTCGCTGCCAATCTGTATGAACCTGTCTTTCAAAATCAACATCGTTCCGACCACTCTCCTTGCATGCTCTCTTGGCTTGGATTATCAATGAAACATAAGCGGCTATTTCCCTATTGATTACAATGAAGTGTTCTACTAATCCTTGTGCATCACGAGAATTGGTGTTCATGGTTTGTTCTTCATATTTGTGAAATATATTATCCCACATGGTGTTACCATGTTGTTGTGCACCATCGATACAATCTTGGGTAAAATAAACATTATTGCGACAAATGCATTCATCCTCTATCAGGCTGTATTTTGTATCACGGACTTTGGTTTTTATAGATTTTCCTTTGTCTTAACTTTGATATTGTGAATCCATATCGCAAGAAATGAAGAATTGTAGAGAAGGTGTGATTGTTTTAGATTTGAAGAAGAATATTGAGAAATTCTAGAGAGATTTAGAAATTCTGGTGTGAGTTGAAATGAGATTGAAATTAGGTATTTATGGGGGGTGGGGGTAGGGGAGTAGTAGATGTTGGATGAATATATGATAATAAATGATCAAAGAGCCGAGCGATAGCTTGACTAACGCTGGCGCTTTAAATACCCATAGTGATTTTGTACACTCTATCGCTCGCTGGAAACTATGTCGTGTATGCCTATATGTTATTCCTGACATATAGGCATATGAGTTTGGCATACCCATAGTGGGTGCATATATGGAAAAACATGATGTTTGCCATATGCATAGGAATATGCCTAAAGGGGAAATTACTTGTTGGGTTTATAAGTACTACAAAATGTTTTCTACTCGAAGGTTTCAAAAGATGGAGAAATTTTTGTATATGATCCCCAAAGGACTTGTGCACTTCCAAAAAAACTTTGGATGGGGAAAGGCTGTCGCCATAACCTCTTTCAATAGTCAATTACCTGGGGCTGCACAACTTCATTCTATTCTCTTTGCTTCAAACCCTGCAATTCCTGATGATATTTTTCCCAAAAACTTCCAGGTTGATGAGACAGTCATCACTAGCATATAATCTAAGTTTGGTTCTTCCTAGAATGGGTATATTGAGATTCTTGTAATTTTATGTCCTTTAGAAATTGATTGTATTGGAAGTTATATTAATCTGATATACTAAGGGATGGAACATGCCACTATTTTATTAATGATACAAATTGAAGAATGTTGTTAGGGAGCCCAGTGGGAATTACAAGAATCAGAGAGGGTAGTTTAACATGTTACATGAACACATTGGATTGAAGAAATTTGATACTTTTGATACTCAAATATGGAACGTTCAAGACATGACTACTTTTATCTTCAGCCTCCCTAAAAACATCAGTTTACGAACTGACGATGAGCTTCTTCATGTCATTGCTGACAAGGCTACAAACTGAAGTCTTAAGAACACAGAAATGCTAGATCGGTTTGCTTTAATGCCATGGAACGCATTACAGATATACTAGCCATACGGTATGATTGTAAGCCAAAAAATGTTTGGGCCTTCGTGGCTATCTAGTTGTAGGACCAGAATATCGCTACAACGCTATTTTTGCGATATTAACAACGTTTCTGCGAGCGTCACTGCCAATTCTTTAACAACGTTTCACGAGCGTCACAGAATATCCAAAAGAAACTGATGATGGAATAAATAAAAGAAGAATATGTTGATCCTGCGATGGTCATCATTCTTGCGATAGAGAATATTGTAGCGATCGCGATGAGATCGCAGAATAGATCTGAAATAGGAGGAAAACTTAGTTGTCATCCATTATGTAAATCCCCATATAAAGGGCTCGATAGATCCAGAAAATGATGATGTATTTTTGAGAGCTGAAAGAGTCTTGAGGAGAGAGAAACTTCAAGAGAATATTTGTAATCCTTGATTCCTTCCAATTCTATAAACATTTCTGAGATTTGAATAGTAAAGTGTCGTTTAAATCTTTGAAGTTTAATTGATTTCCAATAGATTTCTATAGAATCTTAACAAGGGTGTAGTGTGGGAATTCCTGCAACTACATTTTGGCGCCCAGAAACAGGGAGAATCAAGCTAAGAAATCTCTAATTACAACTTGAAGATTTGAATAAATTGTTAGAGTTGAAGAAATGGCTAGAAGAAGAAGAAATACATCAGAACTACCGACAACTGTGAGGAGAAGTAAAAGACTTGCAGGTGAGGGAACATGTGAATTGGAAGAATCTTTAAGGATAAGATCAGGGAGAAATAGAATAAGAAATGAAGCAGAAAGTTCAATTCAACAGATGAATCAACAAACACAAACACGATATAGGAATGTGGATTATGATAGAGTGAGTGTGCATACTTGGAGGTCGGATTCGATAGAAGAAGCATAAAATCGACAATTGAGAAATGAAGAAGAAGGAGAAAGAAATCAAGAAATGGTTGGAGGATTAATTCATGAAGGACATGAAATAGTAGATGATTTGAGACAAAGAATACAGGAAGAAAGGATATTAGAGGCAGAAGAGCGTGCGAATTTAACAAGACAAAATCATGAGCTAAGAATGGAGAATTTGAGGTTACAAAGAAGGAGATTAAGAAGTACTGTTAGATCAAATTCAAGATCACTCAGAGGAGAACCAAGGAAAAATTCCCCAATGAGAAATGTTAGAGAAGAAGTGAAAAATTTAAATGGAGAACAACATCCTAAAGAAGAAGAGATAATTGGAGATCGCTATAATCCGCGTGACAATAGAAATCAAGAGGAAAGAAACAACCAAATTGAAGAAGAAAATTCAGAAGAAGGTAGGAGGATATTACATGGGCGAGCGAATCAAAGAAATCAAAGAATAATTGAAGAAGAAATTGAGAAACATTACGCTGAACAAGCACGTCTAGCACGCGAGAGGGAAATATTAGGGGCAGAAGAAGAAGAACATGAATTTCGAGAAGCAATGCGACAAAATAATCATGAAAATCGAGAAAGGAGACGTACGCAAAATCGCTAAAATGGTAATATTCAAGAGGAGTATGATAGGATACAGAGGAGAATAGAGAGACATCGAAGAGAAATGAGGAGAAATGAGGAAATCCGCAGAGAAGGAGATAGGCAGTTACGATATCAAGAGGAAGATGAAAGAGAAAATCGCAGAGAAAGAATAGATGATGATGAAGAAGAAGATACCCAATATCTCGCAAGACAAGAAAGGCAAGAACGCATAAGAAGGGAAACAACATTAAAGAGGCCAATGGAACAAAATTCAGCTGAGAATGAGAAAATATTGAGAGAATTAGCAGAAATGCGAGGAATGATAAACAATAGAAGAGAAGGAGGTAGAAGCCAACTTGATGAAGCTATTGAAGAAGCTGCGAGAACTCCATTTACTCAAGAAGTACAGTTAAGGGGGATACCTCCAAAATTCAATTTACTAGCATTAACCAGAATTTTTGATGGAACTACTTGTGATGTTCAGCACGTCAAAGCTTATGTTAGATGTATGCTACAGTGGGAGAATCATGATGCTGTGCTATGAAAATATTTTGCATCCAGCTTAACTGGTGAGGCGTTGAAATGGTTCGAGGGATTACCAAAAAATACCATAACTTCTTTTGATCATTTACAAGCTACATTTTTAGGAGCGTATATTAGCAACAATTCATCGCGGCCGGGTATTGAAGATGTGTTTGGGTTAAAACAGAGAATTGGCAATAGTCTGAAGCACTTAACCGTAAGATGGAAATAAATGTGCAGTGAGATGGCAGGAAGATTTGACGAGATATATCTTATCTTGTCTTTTATTAATGCCATGTTCGCGACCAATCTACTGTACATACAAATTTTCAGAGTCAAGAATACAATCACTATGACTGAACTGCGAGAATTGCAGGAAGAGTACATTGCTTTGGAGGAGAAACAAAATGAGATGGAATCATATCCAATCGCGAACACCAGATCGCTAGCGGCAAGTGGAAGTTTACTTCCTAAAATGATAAATAATGTGGCGAGCACCTCGCAGCCACAACAAGAGAAGGTGGTAATTGATAACCAACAAAAATTGGTAGCAATGGGAAGTCGAGATCAAGAAGAATATGAAAGGGAGAAGAATTATTACAATCGCGGTAGAAATAATAAGATTCAAAGACTTGATCATCCGCAAGAAACTTATGGCGGACAAAGGCAGAATAACTTTAGAGGACAAGGAAATCAAAAGATAATATGGGAAGAAATTAAGATGCCACCTCTTAATGCTAGTATAGAAAAAATTTGGGAAGCTATTATTCTGATGGAGAATATACCATCGCCATGGAACATGGGAAAAGAACCACATCCAAGCAATCGAAGTCAAGAATTTTGTCCTTACCATCACTTTCATGGACATTCAATAAATGATTGTAGGAATGTAAAGTGGATAATTTTGAGGATGATTGATTAGGGAAAGTTAAATCACTTTCTAGTAGGACATCCACAACCTCATCAATTACCGCCAGCACCAGAAACTCGCAGAGTGAATGCTGTAAAAGGAACAGAAACATTCGTGATAGAAGTGGGGACTAAAGCAACGAATTTTTTTTTGTAACTCCATTGTGCATTCGTACAGAACTGTGGAAGATTTCCATGATAATGTTTTAAGTAGAGTCTTCGCGAGGAATACAGATGGAAGAGAGATAATGAATATAGCGAGAGCCTCGCAATTAGAAGAATGGCAGAAACAAACTCTATCTTTCACCGCGCAAGATATACCAGAGCTTGGCGAGCAACATGACAACCCATTGGTGGTACTATTAGAGATAAAACCAAAGCAAATACAAGAAGAAGATGAAGAAAATGATGGTAAAATTGAAGACTCTTGGGCCATCAACAGAGTCTTAATAGATACCGGGAGTTCAGTTGATATCTTATTCTATCATACATATAGAACTATGGGCAGAAGAGATGAAGATTTGATACCATCAACGTATAAAATATATGGATTTAATGGTACATCTAACAAACCAAATGGGGAAATTGAAATGCAAATACCGTTAAAAGGAATATCTTCGAAAATCTTATTATGTGTTGTGGACATCGAATCACCTTACAATGCTTTGATAGGACGACTTTGGTTACACGGCATATTGGGTGTAGCATCCACTTATCACCAGTGTATCAAATTTCCTCATCCTAAAGGTGTTGGAGTTATTAAAGGAGATTGGGGAGAAAGCAAGAAATGTTATGAAATCGATATGAAGTCTTGCGAAGAGAGAGCTGAAAAGAATAGAAATTGGAAGTACAAAATCAAACAACAACAAATATGTGAAAGGTTAATGATTGATACAATAGAGCGGAAAGAGGATGTGAAAGATGATGGCGAGCGTCTCGAAGAAAAAGAAACAACAGTAAAACGTAGCAGAAAAGCAGAATCGGGAAATAGTAAGTAGAAAGGTAAAATGATGAACTTTAGAGAACTCTATGAATGATTTGTTTGAAGAATATGTAATTGAACAGAATTTTCTATTTGAAAGAATCGCAAGATTTTACAAGAAGAAAGAAGATCAAAGTTATGAAATTCTATCAAAGTTACAATACTCGCGAGAAGCGCGAATAGAATTTCGCAGAGATTAAAGAATGGGACGAACCTTTATGGTGTGCACACTAGTTCGCGAATAAAATTTCGCAAGAGGAAAATGTAAGACCTAATAGCGTGTCATAGGAGGGGGTATCTCTTGACATGATTCAGGGGTAAGGTTATACCGCTGCTGGATCCTGAGTCATGCATATGTTGGGGGTTAAAGAAAACCTATCCGGGAGAGAGATCTTGGATTTCCAACTATATATGGTTATACCCTGGTTGGACGACTAAGAATCTCTTCCAAGAAGTGAAAAGTATGACCAAGGCGCCGAGGTACACGGTTGATCCAAGGGTTCCAAGGGCGTACGAAACTTCCTTGCCATTCTTGGTAAGTCTTGGCTATGATGCACTTGGCCTGAAGAAAACCCCACTTAGGGTGCAGTCTTGTAACTATAAGCCATATAGGCATAAAGGACAAGAGGCTGCGAAAACAGCTGGTTGTTGGTAAATCTGTATGGGAGGAGCTAGTCTTGTATGGATGATGTGCCCTCCTTGAAGGGGAAACCAGGGGGAGATAAGGACGGCACCCTCCATTAGGGAGCTGATAAGTGTCTTAAGACGGCAATGTCATGGGGCTTTATGATCGCAAGAACATTTAGGCCTGTCATATTGTCGCGTGACGTAAATGATACATAGGCAACAAGCCACAAGAGAAATGTTAATTAAGATGAGATCAATAGGTTTTTGCATGAAAGAGTAAAGGCGTCCTGCGATTTCATCGCAAGACGGCTATGTCATGAGGCTTTAATCCTGTGAAGGAGCTTAGACTTGTCATATTTTCACAATACAATCAAAAGAATACAAATAAGGCAAGATCAATGGGTCAATACATGCAAATGTAAAGACGTCCTGCAATTTTGTCGCAGAAAGAAAGAGTGTGGCAAAATAAGACCTTTAATTAGGAAGGCGTAATAAGACCACAAGATTACTGCGATAATACTCGCAGATGTTATGAGAATTGTGATTTCACGCAATTGTTACTAGCGATAAGATCACCAGTATTAAGGCAAATTTTATTTACCACTAATATCTAATCTTTAATCAATTTTTATATTGCAGATGAATAATAGAGGCAAGTATGGGAATGCATGAGAACGATGAAATTATTATTCATCTATCATATAAAAATTACACAGATAAATGCACGCAGATAATTAAAGAATAATAATTATATTGATTGATTGACTTGTAGAAAAAGAACTGTTTTCTAATTCATACAGGTAGAAGAAAAAGAAATTCACAAAATTGGAGAAACTAACAACAATGTTACAGAAAGAAGAAAATAAATATACAAGGAAGATAGAAGGAAAAAGAAGAACTAGCTATATCCATCGCCATCCTCTTTATCAGACTTCTCTTTATTGCCAGATTTCTCCCTTTCATCATTATCATCACTATCTTCATTCTTATCAGATTCTTCTCCTCAACCAGATCTTTCTCCTTCGTCATTATCATTATCATTTTCATCCTCGTCAGAATCCTCAGCTTCGCTATCAGAGATGTTAAGATTTGGGATTATTGAGGGTATTTCCTTTGCAAGATCAGGATATATAGAAGGATAATGTCCATGATCATTGCAGACCAACTTAACAGAATCATTATGAACAACAATGAGAGATCTATTGAAATTCGCGGTGGTAATGTCAAACTGCTCCTTCAATCGTGAATATTTAATATTGCGAGCAGCAAGAGTATTCTCGAGCTGATTCTTCTCATTTTCAAGTTCCTCAATTCTTTCAAGATATCTTCTTTCATCTCCTGTGAGAATATATGACAACAAGTTATAAATTTTGTAAAGAAGAGTAATAAAAACAAGAAAATAGCGAGAAGAAGAACAGCAAACAACCTTCTCTTTCAGAATTCATATCTCTAATTAAGGCCGCTTGTTCAACTTGAAGGCTAACATTTACACCTAAGTCATTCCTGGCATTGTCAAGAACCTTCGCAGCCCAAGCAAACTCATCATCGCTATTAATAAGGAGACGAGATCGAACTTGAGTCTCCCTCGCAAGAAGATCTTCATTCTCGCGGATAAGTTTATCTCTGTCCATTTGAACGTCAAGGAGAGTTTTATGAAAGTCTGCTAGGGTCTTGGATCCCTTTTTGATGGCGAGATCTTTCTCGTCAATAATATCGCTATTCTTCTATCTTAATCTATCTATTTCTTTCTTTGAATAAAGGTAAAAACGCTTATATTTGTCAGTCAGACCTAAATTGAATCTGTGTTCAATTTTTAAGAGATTAAGCTTGGATCTAAGTTCATCTATGGAGAGGGATTTAATCTTATCATCTGAGAAATTACTTAAAGAATTATTAAGACATGCAAGAAGAGTATTATCATATACAGGTTCAGGGAAAGATTGAAAGAGTATAGCCTCATCAGTAAGACCATAAATATCTACAAGATTAAAGTGGTCGCTTGAATAAGCTGCGATAGAGTAAAAAGAATTAAGAGAGAAAGGAATTCAGTCATACCATAGAGTTGTTGGTTAGCTCTATCAAGATCAGAGATCTTTTACTTATCAACTGAAGCTTCAGTCTCCAGCTGTTTATTCTTCTTGTGAAGCTCAGTAACTTCATATTCTAATTTTTCTTTTTCATGGCGAAGTTTAGCAGCTTTCTCTTCAGAGTTGGCACGTCTTTTATCTAAATCAGAAGCAACAGCAAAAGAAGCTCTTCCAACCTGATAGAGAAAAATATAAATTAATATCTAGCGATAGAGAAAATATATAAACGAACTGAAGAAATGAAAACATACCAAGGAACCAAGAGAATTTAAGAGACTAGGAGTCAGCAATTGTGAGACTCCTTGGAGAGAATCATTGTCCACCAGAATAGGGGCATCGCAAACTTTGGAAAGAGCTTGGGATGTCTTGTTAATATCTTCATCCTTGTCATTACAAGTTATGCTGTGGGAAATATCGCTAAAAATTCTGGATAAATGAGTCATTGAAGAATCAGAAGAAGAAGAATTTTTTATTGAAGGAAAACCGCTAACATTAAAATCCTCGTCATTATTATCTTTATCAAGATCAACACTTGGATTTTCTGGAATTAGTTGAGGAATTGAAGAAGAAGAAGGTTGAGTTTTCCTTCTCTTTAGTGGAGGATCGCTAGATTCTTCATTGCGAGGGGCAGAAGACTTTCCCCTGGATGGAGCAGTAGATTTGTCCTTTGAAGATTTCCCAGACTTCTCTTTTGAAGATTTCTCCTTGGTTTTTGCGGGTATTAATGGTTCTAACTCTTCAATTTCCTGCGAGCACAGATGAAGATAAGAAATAGGGGCAACAATATATTGTTAAAATTTTATGAAGAGATATTTATTACTTCATCTGTGAAAGATTTCAGAACCAAGAAAGTTCTAGGCTTCCTAAAAGTTTGGTAACTGAGCTTCATTCTTTCAATCTGAGAAAGATTAAAATAATTAGCAAGAATATAAAAAAACAAGGAAGATAATGAGTAATAATAATATGAAAATTCAGAGAGATTAGTACCTCTTTAGTTCTCTCAGGCCAATAAAAAGACCCAAGGTTGATATTTTGCAAGATTCGCGGGAAGTTCGCGAGAACCAGAAATATAAGGACCTTCGAGACACAACGGAAAAATAAACCATTTGTCATCGCTAGAATGGCAAGGACCATGATTAGTTTTCGTGTGAAAGTCAATATCTAGCATGAGAGATTCTTCGACAGCGAGTTTCTTCAGGAGAACACCCCAACAGGTGCTATCCCTCTTCATATGGAGTATCTTGTAATTTTTGAAAAAGTTTTCTACAGTATAATTTGCAGAGTTAATGGGAATATGTTTGTAAGGAGTATTTTGAGCATCTTCAGAATAGCGCGATCCTTTGCCAGCACCACGAGAAGCATATTCAAGCAGCAACCTAATGCAATCTCCACCTAGTTGATATATTGCTCGCGAGAACCTCTCGTCAGATATTATTTGGTAGAATAATGGGAGTTCTGGGTCATAAAGAAGAAGGGGAAGACCAGCTTCAAGTTGTCTTAGCGATACTATGATTTTTTCGCGAGAACATTGATCATCAGTAAATAATTTAAGAAAAAGTTCAGATCTAGAATCCTGATCTGGAATTAAAGACAAGTTAAAACCTTTAATTTTGAGTTTCTCGCGCATCTCATTAAAGGCCTTAAAGTTTTTAGTACCAGCAACAACCATTTTTGAGTATGGGAATGAAAGAAAAGGTTGAAAATAAGAAAGAAATCACCCCGAATGAAGCGCAATTCGCGGAAAGAACAGTAAAATTTGCAGAGAGGGAACAGAGAGAAAGAAGAAGAAATTAAAAGAGAAAAAGGAAAGGAATGAGAAGAGTATTTATAGAAGAAGAAATTTCTCGAAGAAGATGAAGGTAATTAATGCAAAGAAAAGACGTGGGTGGTCAGATCGCAGCGGTTAGAGGAGACGTGTCAAAAATTTATTGGAAGAAAGAATTAGTGAAAACAGCTGGCGAAGGACATAGAAACATGTCATAACGGGGAAGTATGAAAAGATAAGTAGTTATGACATTTTAAGTTCTCATGATCTTCTCTCCTTCGCAGAAAATACATGAGAAGAGGCAAGATCTAGGACCAGAATATCGCTACAACGCTACTCTTGCGATATTTACAACGTTTCTGCGAGCGTCACTACCAATTCTTTAACAACGTTTCACGAGCGTCACAAAATATCCAAAAGAAACTGAAGATGGAAGAAATAAAAGAAGAATATGTTGATTCTGCGATGGTCATCATTCTTGCGATAGAGAATATTGTAGCGATCGCGATGAGATCGCAGAATAGATCCAAAATAGGAGGAAAACTTAGCTGTCATCCTTTATGTAAATCCCTGTATAAATGGCTCGATAGATCCAGAAAATGATGATGTATTTTTGAGAGCTGAAAGAGTCTTAAGGAGAGAGAAACTTCAACAGAATATTTGTAATCTTTGATTCCTTCCAATTCTGTAAACATTTCTGAGATTTGAATAGTAAAGTGTCGTTTAAATCTTTGAAGTTTAATTGATTTCCAATAGATTTCTATAGAATCTTAACAAGGGTGTAGTGTGGGAATTCCTGCAACTACACTAGTAACTATACAAGTACAAGGCACATAATTTTATAAATCCAAATAAATACTACTGAATCTTAATCCTGACCAGTGTAAGGCACCACTACTACAAGACGGCCTGTCAACAAATCCCTAGAAAGAGCTTTGAGTGTTGTATCTAAGCCTTCTTCATTGACATAGTGTCTCCAAAAAGACCCAGAAACTACAAAACAGAAACATAAATAACCTCAAACTGGAGTTTTCCAACCACACTGAGAAAATAATTGTTAAGACCAAATTCAAATTTATGAATCAATAGTTCCCCAACATTTCAACATAATAAGAAGGAAAACATTCCATTCAAATGTCTAGCAGAATAACTTAAGTGGAATAATTTTTTATTTTATTTTTATAAATAAAGGCCTTCAAAAAGGATAATGATCAACCTTCGACAGTTGGAATAAGACAAACTGGTGGAACAAACCAGTACATAGAGGAATTGTTCAACTTTTCCCATTGAGCAATCTCATATGCAACCGATTTACAATAATGAGGTTGAAAGAAAAAAAATGCAAGCTACTAAACTAGAAGAGAAAAGAAGAATTTCCTTAAAGATAGCATCCGTTCTTGAATCACCATCGAATAGGCCATAAGAAAATTGATCGATGAGACTTTTAGCATCACTCTTAATGATGATATGAGTGAATTTTTCCTCCATAGCTTTCTTCAAAATTGCCCATATAACTCTGGCTTCAGCTTCTTCAGCAGACTTTACTTCAAAAACCATGGAGGCATTAAAGGAAGCTTTTTTTGCAAAATACCGCATCACGTATCCTGCACCATTATCTCCAGTGATATCATCATAGGCTCCATCAGTATTACACTTAATCCAACCAAAAGAGGGGGGAATCCATTGGTCACACAGACTAACATAGGTAGTAGGAGAAATAGTTAAACAAGATTTCCTAGTTAAAAGCATAGCTCTAGCTCTAGCTAAGACTGCTAAGTGGGTTTCTTTAAGGTTTTGGAAAACAAGGTTATTTATACTACTCCAAATAGACCAGAGGACAGGAGCAAAGAGACATTGGTCTTTATCAGGAAGTTTAGTCACAGGGACAGTAAGCCGAAAATTCAACCAATCAAAGAAAGGCTTGTTTTCAAAGACCTGAGTGTTGACACAAAGAGAGCTGAGAAATTCAAAGTGTTTTTAGTTCTTCATTTTACTTTTATTTGCAATTTAAGCAACAACAAAAAAATACTATTTATATTGGAAATTCAATTTTGGAATTATTGACAAGGGGTGCCCGTCAAAAAAAAATAATTATTGACAGGCAAAGATCGTTGTTTACTTCTGATAATTATTGACAGTATGTGACTATCAATTAGTGTTTTCGACACCTTAAAAAATGACAGGCCACCCGACAGGCAGGGTCCGTCAATAATCTCTATTAACGATAGACCTGGCCTGTCGAAAAAGGTTATTTCTGGCGTAGTGTATGTGTTTTTAACACGTTTATTGTGTTCAATAACAACCGACTACTGTAATTGATATAAATGGAGAATTTTTTGTAAATGAATTCTAAAGAAAATACATGTATTTTTTTGTAACACCCCGAGTTCCGGACCAGGGTCAAACCCATATGGAGATCCGAACTCGAAGCATTACGGGTCGGAAAGAGACTTATGCATACATATTTTTGCTAATTTACTTTTGCACAAAACATAGTTGAACCTTTATATAACATAAACTAAAGCATATAAATCCGCTTATTATCATAACAACAATTTCAACCAAACTTATTATTTCAAATTACATTTCTAGCAACACAATTAAGCAATTCAATCACTAAGCTACTCATTCCTAGCTTTCGATGCGCCACTCTGATAAATCTGCAAGGATGTCAATTGGGATGAGATGACAGCTCAATAGAATGCATTCTCAATCTCAAAACATGCAAAACAATGTCAATGAGACAAATAACATACAATATAAGCATACGACATAATTTCGAGAAAATTACTAATATGGATACTCACCCAACATGATCACCACACAAGTACATTTTTTTAATCATGAATTCACAATACAATTATTCTTTCTAACAAATCATCTTAAGATTTCAAAACAAGAATTCACAATTTTAATATTATTTCAACAAATCACCCTTCAATCATGAGTTCATAATACCAATAATACTTTCAATAATTCATCCAATTAGATTTCACAATTGAGTTCATTGCATCAATAATAATTTCGACAAATCTACCAATTTAGGTTTTAACATTTGAGTTCATGGTATGAATGTCTTTCGTTCATACACCCACCTATCGTTTATCGGCACGGACAACCTCCATCGATGGTCATGAACAAAAGTTCCTATATATGGGGATCATTCCCATATGCTCTCGGGGATCATTAACCGTTTCATACACGGTACGAAAACCTTGGTTCGTACATCTACCTATCGTTTACCGGCATGGACATCCGCCATCTATGATCGGGAAACATAAATTCCCATGGGGATCACTACCCATTTAAATCTCCGAGATCATTACCCTCCGTTAGAATGAGAATAAATTCTATTGAACGGAAAAACATGAACTCATTTCCTTTTATAAATCATTTTCACAAACAACACAAGCAACCATGGCTTAACAACGTGAATTTCTTTCAAGCATTTATGCAAACAAGTTAATTGCAGCCATATTACATTATATGTTCCATATTAATAACTGATAGATGCATTTATGTGTCTAATTTGTCCTCAATGTTTCGTATTGTTAGTACTCTTTTTTGTCCTTATTATGGTGTTTTGTGTGTTTGTAGGTATTTTTTGGGAAATAAAGATTGTTGGAAAATTCGGCTCGAAAAGTTGTTCGGAACATTCCCCGGAGGACATTTTCTATTCGGACTCCCACTTTGGATAAGGGGTAACCCAGTTGCTAAGGGGCAACCCATTTCTATTCGCACCCCACAGCTGGTTAAGGGGAGGACAGCTTCTTCTCAAATTTAAATCAGAAAATGGCGGGAAAAGCTAACATGCTACGGCAGAATTAGGGTTGGAATTTTGGACGGGATAGAGGGAGATTCAATGGATGATATTCATTGGGTATCTTCCTATGGACTAGACAGGCGTGGTATAGGTGATAGTTTCGGTCCAGTTTGGCTGGAATTTCCGAGAGAATAAATCAGAGATGCACAGGAGAGTACGTGATCGGAAGGAGTGTGAGTTTCTATCGGCTTGAACTAGAGTGTGTTATACACATGTTTGATGACTCGAGAAGAAGGAAGGAGTGTGAAAAAGATAATTAAGGAAGGTTGGACAGCTGCAGATACGTGTAGAAATAAATCAGGGAAGAAAATATGAAAAAAATATTCCGAGAATATGGCGAGATATTTTGTCCCTGTTGAGTATATATAGGGTACTGGGGACTCAGAGAAGTTTTACGGCGAGAATTGGGAGAGTTTAGAACACTACAGAGCTAAAAGAATTCGATTTGCAGAGAACTGAGCTTGCTGCTGGTGAAGAACACGTGAAGAACATTAGACGCAAAGAAGCAGTCGTATTTCCTACAGTGAATACGACATATCCTAAGACGGTCTTATAGGCTACATCTTCAGTGATAGTTCACCAGTATCATTTTCTGTAACAGTTGGTTTGTAACTAATATAAGTGCTACAATCCCGATTTTCCCATTTTTCACTCTTTTCATCATTTGTAAACACCCTTTGAGCAATAATACTGAATTTTGAGCGTGTTTCCAACATGATGAGCGGCTAATTCTCCCACAACCAAGTCAATGAGGAACCTATTTACGCATGAATAATTGGTAACCATTTTATTTTCTCTAATTAATAATTTACAATTCACTCAATCACTTCTTTTGCAGAGTTTTTAATTGTTTGCATAATTTTCTTCATTAGTTGTGATTCAATTAGATAGGTTATGCTTTGTATTAAGATAATCTATGCTTAGGGATACAGTTAATTTTTGAGAATTTCCCTGATTATTTGTGAATTAAGAAACAAAGGACTTAAAAGATTATTAGAGTTTTGGGTTATTTACCATAATTTATTCATGTGTAATAGTGGAATCAGTGTCTTGGTTATTTTCTCATATCTCGAACTCAATTTTGATCTAAGTTTTCTTTACTTTTAAGTTTAATTAAATCTGAAATCCATTGCTTTCACAAGTCTCACGAACCTTTTTACTATAACATTATTGATTCATATCAATTTTTGGCGCCATCGACACAGAGCTTGTCTTTAGGCTAGAGTTTTTAGATTTTTATTTTTATTCTATTTCTTTTTTTTTTATGTTTTTATTTGTTTTTATTTTATTTGTTCTTCTTTACTTTTTTGTTTTTGTCTTTTTACTACAGATTTTGGAATTTGGAGCGAAAGAAAAATTTGCCAAAGCTTTTGGCGAATACTTAAAGATTTGGAGTTAAAGACAAGGCGAAAGGAGCGAAAGAAGAAGATTTTTTTATTATTATAAAAAGAGATAAAAAAAAAGAGTTTATTTCTTTAGATTGTATTAAGATTTCTTTATTCTTGTAATTTTCTTTTTATTTTGCACTTTACTTTTTGGACTTTGGACTTGGACATTTGAACATTAATTTATTTTTTTAAACCCTACGGAAGGGTAGTATTAAATATTAAATTGTTTGCAGAGAAGGACGGTGATTACGATATCA
This sequence comes from Papaver bracteatum, assembly GCA_023529315.1. Taxonomy (NCBI): domain Eukaryota; kingdom Viridiplantae; phylum Streptophyta; class Magnoliopsida; order Ranunculales; family Papaveraceae; genus Papaver; species Papaver bracteatum. Next base: position 469,911 of record JAJJWX010000439.1, read on the forward strand.
CCTCGGCGCCTCGGGTTCGTACATGACATAGGAGTCGTGGCCCAAGTCGACTTCAGCGGTTCATCCCCCGTCTGGTACGGGAGGTAAGTTTGTCGAAACACTCGTGAATCCCCTGTCAGCGAGTTACTGTATTCTTTCGTTTGCATATATGTTGAGGAACTGAAAATGGCTGTTTTAAATTCCTAATAAAGGGAAAGGACTGGCCATATAAGATAAGGGTTCAGATTTTATCACCGTTCTCTTCTTGCCCGCCTTAGGAAAACGAAACTTAAAGTGAACCTAAGCCTTAAAATTTGGAATAGAACGAGACAGAGATAGGGTAACGAGCTTAATAGGAAACTCGTTCGAAAAATATTGGTTACTCTTTTGAGCATTCTTCGAAGTTCATGATTGTTTCTATGAGTTGAATGCGTGACTGCGCCGCCCTGTAATGCGGTGAGGCCTTGGGTATCAAAGCACCAGCAACTTCCCTCGCCTCTATTCAACTTACTTAAACACAGATTGATTCCATAGAGGTTTTCTCAGATTGTAACGAATTCCTTTTTGAAAGAATAGAAGCTGGTCTAGAAACAATCTAAGTGGAACCTTCATGCTTTTTGTTTGCTAGAAAATTTTAGGTTTGCTTTGGTAGAGTCAGCCTGATTTGTGTTTGCTTAGAACCTCCCTTCCTTTTAGGATTTTTCTTTTCCTTTTTATTTTCTTTTTCTAGTGTATTTCCGAGGTCATTAAAGAACGGGCTTGGAAAAGAAATTAACACTCTAGGGTGTTTGATTAGTGACAAACCTAGTAGTTCTTCTTGTGAAGGCGGGGAGCTCGAAGACTCTTCTTTTAAGAGCCCCGTTTTTGGAAACTTCAGTTTTGAGAATCTGTCTCTTTGTGAGGAAAATACCCCTAGTACGTCATCTGTGCCAGCGATGACTACTTTGAAAGATTACATGTTCCCAACTAGGGCCAACCGAGCTTCGTGCATTAAATTTCCAGCCAATACGGCTAATTTCGAGATAAAACCTAGTATTCTTCAGATGATCCCTATATTCTTAGGAAAAGATGATGAGAACCCTTATTTTCAAATTAGGGACTTTGAGGAAATTTGTGGGACAGTTAGAATAAAATACCTTACTGATGAAGTCTTGAAACTTAAGATGTTTCCATTTTCCTTGAGAGATAAAGCCAAGACCTGGCTGAACAACCTACCATCTGAATCCATTGAAACATGGCAGGAATTGATTGCAGCTTTCTATATGAAATTCTACCCTAAGCATAAAACTGCAGCTGTTAGGCAGAAAATTAGTGCTAGTGTGCAACAAGAGGGAGAGTCTCTTTATAGGATTTTAGAGAGATTCAATAATCTCCTATCCCAGTGTCCTCACCATGGATTTGATAAGATGAAACTTGTATAAATTATTTATAATGGTTTAGATTATTCGACTAAATCCATGGTCGAGTCTATGTGCGCGGGTGAGTTCACTAATAAAATTGTTGATGATGCTTTTACCTTATTAGGAACTATCGCTGAAAAATACCAACAGTGGGAGCCTTGTGTTGAACCCCCTAAAAGACTCTTGGTCAATAGAAGTAGCACCAATGTGGTAGATACAAGCTTCGAGTCAGATGCTAAGTTTGCTGCTTTGTCTAAAAGGTTAGAAGCTTTGGAAATGGGTCAGTCTAAAAATAGGTCCATTGTTGAACCTAATAGAACCTCTCAAGTCTCTAGTTGTGGAATAGAGATTGATCACTCATTTTGGGAAGGTCATGTTAGTGAAGAACAGGCCCATGTTGTCTATAACAATGCTAGATTTGAGAACCGTCAGAAATTTGACCCATACTCAGAGACCTACAACCCTGGTTGTAGAAACCATCCTAATTTTTCTTGGTCTAAGGGTCAGAATCAAGGTCATTCTAGCAATTCTAAGCCTCCCCCAGGTTTTGGTTATGCAAAGAACCCTTCCGGTCAAACCCAGTTTCAGAACACTTCTGAGAAAAAGATCTCTACCTTAGAAGAAACTCTTGATTTGTTAGCAAAGAACCATGATATGTTATCAGCTAACCACCTTAGATTTCAACAAGAAACCAGGCAGAATTTGAAGAATAATTCCCAGACTCTTGCTAAATTAGAACTTCAAGTTGGCCAGATATCTAAGTTTATTAGTGAGAGAGAAGAAGGAAGGTTCCCTAGTCACACTGATCCTAACACTAAAGGATAGAAACCGTACAATCATGTGAATTCTGTTACAACCCTTAGGAGTGGAAAGAAAGTTGACAATAAGGTCGCCATGCCTGAAAGTGAACATGCTATAGTTCACCTTTCTGAACTAGAAACCGAGAAGACTGATAAAGTCTCTAAAGAGACCAATGAGGGTCATGTTGAGCCCAGATTTGTTCCCAGAGCCCCGTTTCCCCACCTGCTAGTTCCAACTAAGAGCGAGTCCAACTTTAAAGATATTTTGGAGGTTTTTAAGCAGGTAACTATCAACCTACCATTGTTGGATGCGATTAAGCAGATTCCCGCTTATGCCAAGTTTCTCAAGGACTTGTGTACACGAAATCGTAAGCTTAGTGTTCAAAATAAAGCCTTCCTAGATAGTCATGTGAGTTCTATTATTCAGAATACCACTACTCCTAAGTACAAAGACCCAGGGTCCCCTACCATTGCTTGCACAATAGGTAAATACCGTGTTGAGAAAGCGTTGCTTGACTTAAGAGCCAGTGTGAACTTATTGCCATACCATGTGTACCTTAAGCTAGGACTTGGTGAGATGAAACCTACCCAGATGACTATTCAGTTAGCTGATAGGTCCGTTAAAATTCCTCGGGGTGTTATCGAGGATGTTCTCATAGAGATAGACAAGTTTATTTATTCAGTGGATTTTGTTATCCTAGATACCCAACCTGTCCCTGACCCAGAGAACCAGATACCGGTAATTTTAGGTCGCCCGTTTTTAGCTACGTCCAATGCGATCATTAACTGTCAAACTGGTATTATGAATTTTTCTTTTGGTAATATGACTATTGAGCTGAACGTCTTTCATATTAGTAAGCTACTCGCTGAAATAGATGACTCGAGCATAGAAAAGGTGAACATGATAAGAACATTAGTCGAGGAGTCATTACTAAACACTTTGATTGAAGATCCATTAGAGAAATGACTAGCTCACTTTGGGATTAATTTTGATGATGATGATGATGTGATTAATGAGGTGAATTCTTTGTTAGATTCAACCCCTTTGATAGACACTAGTAATGGTTGGAAACCAAAGTTCGAACCTCTACCCGTTTCTGAGTCTACCCTAGTTCCTTCGTTGGAAAAGCCTCCTAAATTAGACCTTAAACCATTACCAGATACCTTGAAGTATGTGTTTTTAGGCCCATCTGAAACTTTACCTGTGATTATAGCATCCGACTTGGATAGTGATCAGGAAAATAGGCTAGTAACCGTGCTTCAAAACAACAATGAAGCTTTAGGGTGGACCATAGCAGACATTAAGGGTATTAGTCCTACTGTTTGTATGCATCAAATTTATTTAGAGGAAGATACCAAACCGTCTAGGGAGATTCAACGTCGACTGAACCCTAATATGAAAGAAGTAGTTCGAACCGAGGTTCTTAAGTTGTTAGATGCAGGCATTATCTACCCTATTTCAGATAGTAAGTGGGTCAGCCCCGTTCAGGTCGTTCCCAAGAAATCCGGTATTACTGTAGTCCAGAATGATAACAATGAGTTAATCCCAACCATAATGACCACGGGTTGGCGTGTCTGTATTGACTATAGAAAATTAAACAAGGTCACTAGGAAGGACCACTTTACCCTTCCCTTCATCGACCAAATGCTAGAAAGATTAGCTGGTCGTAGCTATTTTTTCTTTTTAGATGGATTTTGCGGCTATAATCAGGTTCCTATTTCCCCAGAAGACCAAGAGAAAACCACTTTTACCTGTCCCTTTGGTACCTTTCCGTATAGACGCATGCCTTTCGGGCTATGTAATGCCCCTGAGACCTTTCAGCGTTGTATGTTGAGCATATTTTCTGACATGGTAGAACGGTTCTTAGAGGTCTTTATGGATGATTTTTCAGTGTTTGGTTCATCTTTCGATGAGTGCTTGCATCATTTGTCATCAGTTTTGACTAGGTATAAGGAAAAGAATTTAGTGATTAATTAGGAGAAATGTCATTTCATGGTTCGTTCAGGAATCGTTCTAGGGAATATCGTGTCTTCGAAGGGTATAGAGGTAGATAGAGCCAAAGTTGACCTTATTAAAACTTCGGCGGTCCCAAAAACCGTAAGAAATATTAGGTCATTCTTAGGGCATGATGGATTTTATCGTCGATTCATTAAGGATTTTAGCTTGATTTCTAGACCTCTTTGAAATTTGCTTGCAAAAGATGCTAAGCTTGTCTTTGATGATGCTTTTTTAGAGGCTTTTGAGAAGCTTAAGACTTTACTCACTACCGCCCCCATAGTCCATGCACCCAACTGGAACCTACCCTTTGATATCATGTGCGATTCTTCAGATTATGCTATTGGATTTGTGCTAGGTCAGCGAGAAAACAAATTACTTCATATGATTTACTATGCTAGCAAAACTCTGAATGAGGCCCAGATGAACTATACCACTACCGAGAAGGAACTGTTGGCCATTGTGTTTGCCTTATACAAGTTTAGATCCTACCTATTCTATACTGATCATGCTGCTTTGAAATTCATTTTGTCTAAGAAGGATACCAAACCTAGATTGATTAGGTGGATCCTTTTATTACAAGAATTTTGTCCAGACATTAGAGACAAAAAGGGTGCAGAAAATGTAGTAGCAGACCACTTATCTAGGCTAATTGTTAGTTCCCCTGATGATTCCCTTCATATAAGGGATAGCTTTCCTGATGAACAATTGTTCTATGTTTCCCAATCACCTTGGTATGCAAATATAGTGAATTATCTTGTTACTGGTCAAATGCCCCAACATTGGGGTAAACAAGATCGTTCTAGGTTTTTAGCCGAGGTTAAGCACTTCTTTTGGGATGATCCTTAAGTATTGTCTAGACCAGATTATTAGGAGATGTATACCTGAGAGTGACCAGTCCAGTATTATTTCCTTTTGTCATGATCATGCTTGTGGGGGTCACTTTAGTGCTAAGAAAACTGCTGCTAAGATATTGCAGTGTGGATTCTATTGGCATTCGTTGTTTAAAGACTCCCATAGTTATTGTGTTACTTGTGAACATTGCCAGAAATTAGGAACCATTTCCCATAGGAATATGATGCCCTTGAACCCGATTTTAATTGTTGAGGTCTTTGATGTGTGGGGTATTGACTTTATGGGTCCATTTCCTAATTATTTTGGTAGTCTATACATCCTTGTCGCCGTAGACTATGTCTCTAAGTGGATTGAGGCGGTTGCGTGTAAAACCAACGACCATAGGGTTGTGATTGAGTTCTTGAAAAATAATATACTTACACGTTTTGGTACACCAGGAGATATAATTGGTGATGGAGGGTCGCACTTTTGTAATGGACCTTTTAAGATTTTGATGAAGAAATATGGTATTACATATAAGGTAGCCACCTCGTATCATCCATTGACTAGTGGTCAGGTAGAGGTTTCCAATAGGGAGATAAAACGTATATTAGAGAAAATGGTTAATCCTAATCGGAAAGACTGGTCGTCTAGGCTTACTGATGCCTTATGGGCTTATCGTACTGCGTTTAAGACCCCCATTGGAATGTCGCCTTATCGGCTTGTTTATGGCAAGGAATGTCATTTACCTGTTGAGTTAGAACATAGAGCTTATTGGGATGTTAAGCAGCTAAATTTTTCACTTGACAAGGCAGGAGCCCAAAGGAAACTCCAACTCAATGAGTTGGAAGAGATTCGTATGGATGCTTACGATAGTGCGAAGGAGTATAAGAATAAAATGAAACTTGTGCATGATAGAAATATTTTACGGAAGTCATTTTCTCCAGGTCAAAAAATTCTTCTGTATGATACCCGCTTGCATCTTTTCCCTGGGAAGCTACGTTCTCGGTGGACGGGTCCTTTTATTGTTCACACTGTCTTTCCTCATGGAGCTGTTGAGATCGAGACACCGAATGGTAGTAGTTCTTCGAAGGTTAACGGTCAGAGATTGAAACCCTTTTTATAGCCCTTTCCTACATGTGATGTTTAGGAGGTCCCTCTGGAGGACCCTGTTTACCCTTGATTGACCATCGAGGCGATTGTATGTTGTATATTAGTTTTTGATTTCTCTCTTCACCCAGGTACTATCTTTCCAACTTCTCTATGTGCTGATTCCTCATGTTACTTTAATTTGTGGTATTGCTCTTTTCATTAGAAACATTGAGGACAATGTTAAATTTAAGTTTGGGGGTGGGGAAGAAACTTTTTGTTAGCTTTTAGTTGCAATAAATAAACTCCAGAGCCTAGAAATTTATGTTTATTAAGGATGGAACTATCTAAGTGGATGGAAGCATTTTGGTTGTAGGAGTTGAAGAACCAATCTGATTAGATGGAAACATCTAAAGAGTCTATTCATAAAAGCACAGAGCTCAGGTGTTAGAAAAACATAACATGGTAGTTTCGACATATCCTCGTGATGGAAACATCGAAAGAATCCTGATCACTTCTTTTATTTTTCTTTTTACCATTGCTAGGGTGAAATAGAGTGGCTGAGATACTAAAAAAAAAAAAAAAATGAGACCAGACCACTAGACCAAACGGAATAAATACATAAAGTCGACCACTGGTACCCCTGTATATGCCAGCTGAGTTGACCTAGAGTTAGGATTATCGACCACTGGTCCCCTTGTATATGCCAGTATTTTGATATTAGTCCAAGACCAGTATCTCAGTCTGTTAGGATAGGTTCACCCTAGCCAACATCATCCATGTTTTTCTCTTCTTAATCTATGTGATTGTTTGACTCCGGTTTATGATGTCCCGAAACTATCTGAGTAGAGCTATCTCACTTTATATGAATTTTAGTATGCTTGAGTGCAAACTCGTGTACAACAATTGGAATTTCGCATCAGGGTACCTCCTCCTGTAGTCAATAAGTATGCCAACCAAGGAGATTATGTAGTGCCTTACAAGGTTCTGCGTAAATAGCTAGGGTCTGGAGTAAAGGTTTTGTGGGTACACCTCTGGTAAACCCTCCGGAGATGACACTCCGCCACTAGGGACACCTAGCGGTTTAACGGCTTGTTGCACGTGCTAAGTGCAGTCATTTTATTTTTTAGATTAGATTTGCCCGGGACTAGCAAATAATAAGTTTGGGGGTATTTGATAGACGCATATATGTGTCTAATTTGTCCTCAATGTTTCGTATTGTTAGTACTCGTTTTTGTCCTTATTATGGTGTTTTATGTGTTTGTAGGTATTTTTTGGAAATAAAGATTGTTGGAAAATTCGGCTCGAAAAGTTGCTCGGAACATTCCCCGGAGGACATTTTCTATTCGGACTCCCACTTTGGATAAGGGGTAACCCAATTGCTAAGGGGCAACCCATTGCTATTCGCACCCCACGTCTGGTTAAGGGGAGGACAGCTTCTTCTCAAATTTAAATCAGAAAATGGCGGGAAAAGCTAACATGCTACGGCAGAATTAGGGTTGGAATTTTGGACGGGATAGAGGGAGATTCAATGGCTGATATTCATTGGGTATCTTCCTATGGACTAGACAGGCGTGGTATAGGTGATAGTTTCGGTCCAGTTTGGCTGGAATTTCCGAGAGAATAAATCAGAGATGCACAGGCGAGTACGTGATCGGAAGGAGTGTGAGTTTCTATCGGCTTGAACTAGAGCGTGTTCTACACATGTTTGATGACTCGAGAAGCAGGAAGGAGTGTGAAAAAGATAATTAAGGAAGGTTGGACAGCTGCAGATACGTGTAGAAAGAAATCAGGGAAGAAAATATGAAAAAAAATATTCCGAGAATATTACCCATCACTGCCGAATAAACAGAATTTATGGCGAGATATTTTGGCCATGTTGAGTATATATAGGGTACTAAGGACTCAGAGAAGTTTTACGGTGAGAATTGGGAGAGTTTAGAACACTATAGAGCTAAAAGAATTCGAGTTGCAGAGAACTGAGCTTGCTGCTGGTGAAAAACACGTGAAGAACATTAGACGCAAAGAAGTAGTCGTATTTCCTACAGTGAATACTACATCTCCTAAGACGGTCTTATATGCTACATCGTCAGTGATAGTTCGCCAGTATCGTTTTCTGTAACAGCTGGTTTGTAACTAATATAAGTGCTACAAACCCGATTTTCACCATTTTTCACTCTTTTCATCATTTGTAAACACCCTTTGAGCAATAATAATGAATTTTGAGCGTGTTTCCAACATGATGAGTGGCTAATTCTCCCACAACCAAGGCAATGAGGAAGCTATTTACGCATGAATAATTGGTAACTATTTTATTTTCTCTAATTAATAATTTATAATTCACTCAATCACTGCTTTTGCAGAGTTTTTAATTGTTTGTATAATTTTCTTCATTAGTTATGATTCAATTAGATAGGTTATGCTTTGTATTAAGATAATCTATGCTTAGGGATACAGTTAATTTTTGAGAATTTGCCTGATTATTTGTGAATTAAGAAACAAAGGACTTAAAAGATAATTAGAGTTTTGGGTTATTTACCATAATTTATTCATGTGTAATAGTGGAATCAGTGTCTTGGTTATTTTCTCATATCTCGAAATCAATTTTGATCTAAGTTTTCTTTACTTTTAAGTTATATTAAATCTAAAATCCATTGCTTTCACAAGTCTCACGAACCTTTTTACTACAACATTATTGATTCATATCAATAACTTTATCTAATCATCCTCAAATTTTACAGGAACATTCTAGACATATTCATATATAAAATATCCAAAATTCACACCAAACCAACGGTTCAAACAAAAGATATTCGTTTTATATGATCATTCTAAAATCTGGGAAGATAACATCATATTAGCATATTATTCACAGTAAATTCATATTAGTCTCAAATTGAGCAAATCCAAAGTAAACGAAATATAAGATATTCATTTACAACTTTTGTTAAGAACTTAAATCATTTTAACATCATTAAGACTGCATAAGAACCTCAAAACCCCAGCAAAACAAAACTGTTTAGAATTTCAGAAATCCTTATCGAAACTAAATCAAACATTCAACGGTGAATTTACGGTGCATTATTCTCAAATTGTAACTAGTGATATCCAATTATGTTATCTACTAATAATCAAAGGCTGATCATCAATCAAATGCATCTAATTATACAGATAAATTTCAGAACCTAAATGATATAAGATTAAACAAAATAAAAATCAAAGTATAACAAAGAAACACAAAGAGAAAGGGATTAAACATTCTTCCTTTTATTAGCTCTAATCTCCTCTAAGTTCTCCATATAATTATTCTCTAAAGACCTAGTTGCACCTCCTGAACGCCTATGGAAAAGGAATCAGCCATCCAACTTCATCACCCATGAGGATCTGGAACGACTTCTCCAAAATCGAGGCAAAGAAAACCCGGTGGACCTGCACCAGCACCAGGCTCCATATCCTCCTGATGTGCAGAGAGTTCCCTTACCAAGAGGATATTCTTCTCATAAGTTTTCCTTTTATGATGGTAATGGTAAGGCTCACAAACACATTTCTCGTTTCTTGGAATCTTTGGGAGAACACGAATACAATCACGTCCTCCGCCTGAAAGAATTCTCAAAATAGCTTACTGGAACAGCATATACCTGGTATAACAACATCACACCAAACAACATATCAAACTGGTGTGAGATGGTCACTTCCTTTTACAAGAAGTATTTCTTCGTGTCCGAGAAAATCACTTTCTCGTACTTGGGAAGAATGTTTCAGCGAAACAACGAGCATCCGAACGATTACGTCAAGAGATTCAGAATTCAACTTTGGACTATCACGATCCAAACGTGACCGAACAACAATTGGTAGATTCGTGCATCAATGGTATGGTTCATATCTATCATGCTTTACTAGAAAACCTACACTTCCAAACATTCTCAGAACTTCATGAAGCTGCTAAGCGATCGTCTACGACCGCACCAGCACTTTTATAAAAAAATAGACCGGCCAGGGGTGAGGATGCACGCAAAACTCGAGGGAACATGCGTCTTATCAATAAGAAATACAACATCGGTCCTTCTACAAGCGTGGTAGGTGGAGGAAAAAGGAAAGATCCGGAAACGGAGCAACAACCCAAACGTGTAGCGCCAGCGCAGACAAATCTATCCCAGAAACTAACGGCTAAGGCTCCTGAAGCTGGAGATGCTGCTCTAGACTTCTCATTCCAATAGATGAGGTCATCGAACTCCTGGAAGCATGGATTCAAGATGACGCAATTAAGCTACCTCCTCTTAGACTTCCGCCAACAGAACAAAAGATGGTGAATCCAAAATACTGTCGTTATCACCGGTTCTTCAATCACCCAACCAGTGACTGCAACAAGTTGAAGCGCATTTTCAAAGAGAAAGTGGATGCGGGAGAACTTCAACTAGGAAATGAATGAGTCAACAGGGGCCCCCTTCCTGTCTGGAGTTGCATGATTTCTGGGGACTCTGTTCACAAGACTGTGCAATCTATGATGAAACGATTGTGTAAAATTATGTATTTCTCTAAGAACAGTGACAAGACATGTTTGGGGATTTTAACCGTGTCGCATTAGGAAAGCGTCTGTTTCGAACTAAAGAAGCTTCTCCTGAACCTCAATCCTTCCTGGGAAACGCGCTTTGTAACTGGGGACTCCTAACCATCGCTCGCCTGAAGGATGTCTAGTTCGACAACATGCTGATTGATATAGCATCTGATTTCAACATTGTCACCGTCAAGGCCCTGAAGGCTGCAAAGATTTCGAAACATGATGTTATTCGTTGCCCAACCATGATCAAAAATTCTGAAGGAGAGTCTAGAGACGCTTACGGGTACATCGACCTCGAAATCAAGATATGAGACGCTCTAACACGCGGTAGGTTTCATATTTTGAAAGATTACCCGAACTATGATATGATTTTGGGGCGCTCGTGGGTGCATAACAACAAAGCAAAGTTAGGAGCATGTCCCTTTCCAGTGTATGTACCTGAAAGTATTACCAACAAGCCGTCAAATCCCAAATATTATATGTTGCCGTATCGACAGCTTTCCTATGTGATGCAATTACCTGTAGAGAGCCCACCAGCGTACATCAGAAGATTCCGAACTCAAGTAAGTCTTATTGAACAACCTTTTTTGCAATCGTTCACTCCTCCTGCCATTGAGTCTCGGGGACTCGCTCCAATCAATAACACGTTCATCACTAGGAGATATGAATGGGATGCTGGTGCTTTCAAATGCTTTGTTAAAATTTTGGAAGTTGTCTCAGTCAAAGACGAAAATCCCAAGGATCAAGTAGTCATACAACGTCCAAGCCCATTTCAAATTGGAGATCTGATGATGAAAGCGACCGCATTTCAATTTGGAGATATGACAGTAAAAGTGTTCGCCGGTCTGATTCACCTACGGAAAGGGAAGATAAGCCATACCTGGTGGAAGATGTTATCTTAGGCGGGTACTGCAAGCTCATCAACGCTGACAAATTAGAGGGCGTGATAATCTACTCACGATGGATCAAGCCTTTCAATACCTAAAACGTTATGTTACCTTTTCCTCCAGCGTTCCCTTTAATATTTCTTCTAGTAATTTTCTCTTTCATACAATGTTTCTAATTCCTCCAAAATGATTGCACTGCTTGCATTCATAATTAGGGTTTGAAATTTGTCAGTTAATCGAAATATTTCTTTTAGAAATATCTTTACTCCTCAATCACGACACAAAGTCTTGAACAGAAACCAAAACCCTCACCTACCTATCAGTCCAAACCAGAAAGAAAAAAAACCATAAAGAAAAACATCTTACATCTTTTGAGAAACATTGAAGGCTTACATACAGGAAAAAAGGGGCAAAGGGGATTAGCATGGTAAGCACATAGGAAAATGATCTACTCCAATAATGAAGCAGCATCACCACAATGGGATTTGTGAAACTCTTCTTACTGGAAGACAAGTTCGTGGTTAATATTTGACTCCTATTATCGCATCATCCTTCATTGTTTGGGATCGTGAGAAATCACCATAAAGATGGTACACATAAAATGCATCATTAGTTTTATACGTGAATTGATAAAATGGAGGGATTCTATTATGACCCTACTAGAGAGCGTCGCAATTGGGTCTCAAGATAATGAATAAAAAACTATTGTTTAAATAAATCTAAACTCAGTCACTGCTGAGTATGAAAAAAAGAATGCCTACAAACTATGAAAGAGCGTCCATCTACAAAATAGAGGATAACATAAGGAAATTATAATTATCAGTGAAGATCGGTTGTGTCTTCACCGGATACATCATTGAAAACTGCTTCAACATCTTCATCACAAGACGCTGCATCCTCTTTGGAGTCTGCCTCGACTTCCATTTCTGATGCCATTACAAATCCTTCATCAATAGGTTCTTTAATACTCCCTCCAGGAGACGCGCCGACATAGTCCTTAAAAGCTGCTTCAACATCCTCATCCTTGAAAGCTTCTTTAAAATCTTCTCCAGATAACGCTACCATGATCTCCGCATCCGCCTCAGTACTCCCTCTGACGGTTGCCTCAATACCCTTCACGGAAGCTACTTCAACTTCTCCCTCAGGAGCTGCCCCAACATCATTCTGAGAATGCTCCGGTTTGTCCGTGTCATAATTGAGGATAATGATTCCATTATGGATAGGGTAATCGTGCTTGTTTTCATCGGAAGGACGTTCAAGCTCTATCCTTCTCCGCTTTAACCGAGCTGCAAACCTTTCATCTCTCGCGCTCGGCAGCTGAGATGCTTCATCACGCCTCCATCCTTCCTCCATACCAATTAAAGCTAAGAAAGCCTGAACACACTCCTGAACGAGGCGTAGATGCAAAATATACATACCTTGAATGGCACAGCCATCTTCAAGAAACATAGGATCTATTTTGGCCATCACTTCTTCGAACGCATTAGCTTCAGGTTTGTTGACTTCAAAGCTTTTTTCTGGAGAAGTGAAAGAGTAATCATCAACAGTAGATCCCATCATATATACTGTAAAAAGGGCATCAAGATTAACAAAAAAAACAAAAATAATAATCATCATCAATTGAAAAATAAAGATACATGATGAGCATGAAACAATACCTAGAACGAGGAAGAAAAACTATCATGTGATGAGAGAAAGGCTCCAGCGTCTTCTTTACATTCCACAAATCAGCACGATCCCGGGAAGAAATGAGTCTCTACTTGCCGTGTATAAATGATCCAGATGCGGGATAACAATCAAGTGGATACTTATCTATCTGGAGATAACCACGCTGAAAGAAACGTGCCCTACGCAAGTACCAATCCAGTCTCTATCCAGGTAATGTACATCGAACTCCTCTTCTGAATTTCTTTGTCTATCACCATCTAGTGCTCACACCGCAATAACGTTACTGTTACGTGCTAAGCAGGGGACTTAATGTTGATGGTGGTTTTTAGTTTAGGGTCAAAACCGTAAAACCCTATATTTAGCACTGTGATCCTGCAAAGGAATGAAAACCACTTGAAAGTAATGAGTTTTAAAACCTCTTTCTTTACGCATGTGCTGAGAAATTAAGTATATGTAAGTCTGAAATTTATTCAGAATGGTGCACATAGTAGCAATCCCAAATATTCTATGAATTCTATTTTATGCAAGCATTATTAATTAATGCCTGATTTTCCTGGTACTTTCTTGTGCTATGTTCCCAGCCGAACTCTCATTATTGACATGACGATGAAGTGTTCACTCTCAGCTGAGTAGGATGAATCTCCCGGAGTGCTAGTATTGAGATCTGCATGAACATACCCACACGGGCTACATTACTCTCTGACAAAGAGATCAATGCGTTCATACACTTTTAATTAAAGTTATCGCAATCGAACACATATTTACTCCTTAAAGAAAATCTATACTTTTAATGTCAGTATCAGAAAAATAATCACGTCCACACAACTTGGTCGCATGATTTAACAAGAATAGATTACTCTTAGGAGGACTAGGCAATCACCGTAGCAACCACCGGCGAGCCCACCAGTCCTCTAGTTGATCGACCCCCATGTTGCTCATTCACGGGCGCTTCAAATTCTGACCCAAACATGAATGATTTCGCTGCGTAAAACCAAGCTCAAATGAACTGAGACCGTAAAAAATGGTCTCAAAATCTATCATATCCGTCCAACTTCGCCATCCTAGTTGGATGGCTTAGATCTTCCTGCAAACGATTAAAGAAATGTCAATACGATCATTGGCGGCCCCACTCTCCCATTGAACAAACGACTTGCCAGCGGCAAGCCTATAGGCCGCTAAATCGATCGCCCAATCTCGATTAAACGCGTCATGAACAAAACCCTAGTTTGGGTCGTGATAATACATAGTTGTCACACATCGGTCATGACCGTCCGACTTTTCCGGTCTAGTCGGACGGCTTGGATCGCATCTCGAGAAACCAAAGAAGTGCCAACGTGTTCACCGTTGGCCCAACTCCTTCTTTGGGCGACTAACCTCTCCATGGCAAAACCGGAACATACCAAATCGTTTGCCCAAAGTATCTTGAACGCGTTACTTTGGACACTAAATTACGTTTGCGGTAACACACTACTGCCGCAAATCGATCATGGCCATCCAACTTCGCCGACCGAATTGAGTGGCTTAGATTTAATCTTAAACGTCCCTAAAGATGTCAACGTGATCATTGTGGACCCACCTTCACACTGATTGACCGACCTACGCAAACTGGGACTCAATGCCTGGAAACGCTCGCGTAAAGGGGAGTTGGCCGATCGACTCCTAAACCCTAAAATTGCATCAAACTGCGTTGAACAACTGCCGCAAATCGATCCCGACGATCCAAATTTGCCAGCCTAGTTGGATGGTATAGATCTATTTTTAGAAAACAAGCAAAGCAACATTGTAAAAACCGGCCATCCTTCTTCCTCATGAGGCGATCGTCCAAGTAATGGCTTGTTTCTAGAGCCATCAAACGATCACCCAAAGGTGGTCGATCATGCAACCATTTTAAAGATGCTTATCCGCGACTTATTCCATCAAGCTCAAAAATAATGATGCTTCATACACATCGATCAATTTGAGCTTCTTTACATGCGTCGAATACATACACATTTTATTTTGGCCTCATAAACAACTTGAGATATTCTCAGTGGTGGGTCCCAAGACTTGACCCACTTATTCGAGATATCAAACATGTCACAAACTAGGGGATGCTTACTGGGGTATTGGTCTGGCGGTTTACAGCGTCCGTCGTGCAACGCGTTCATTACGAGAACGTGTTAGAAAAATGATGGAGTAGTGGGTGAAGGTGTGATCACGCAACGTTCACCACCACTTACACAACTCCATTATTCTACCACTTAACCTTCTACACTTCATACGAGATCAGGGTTGCGCTCAAATGACTTGTATTCAAATGAGGGGGAACAGGTGTTATCAACACAAGTAGACAGAAACCATTTTCTGATATGAAAGTCATAAAAAACCACACCTTCAACATTCTGATCTCAAAACACCTTCTCTGCTTCCCTCCCTAAGATCAACCCTTCTCCTTCACCTTGTGACCGAATTGAATCTGGAATGGCCATTTCTTGGTTTAGGCCAGAGTCTTACAAATTGATCTCTCGAACTTAAAATCATTCCCGTGCAATGCATTTGTTTAGGGTTTGAACTCTTTTCTCATCAACACACCCTAAATTACCAAAAGTAGTAGAATCGGTTTTTAACCCATAAACAGTGATTATATTTACACGTTAATATTTTACTAAGTGATAAGAGAATGTCTGCTAGATATCTAAGTTCAAGTGCATAACCTATTAGGCTATGGAAAACAAAACGACTCCACAAAAACCCAAATCACAAGGTTATCTAATTAGTCGAGCAATATCTGATCCAAAATCATAAATAAAAATAGCGGGTATTACATTTTTGTATGTTTTTTTTTCCAGATATGTAACTTCTAGATACACATGTCATATGTATGTGTAACTTCTGGATACACATGCGATATGCATGTGTAATTTCTGGATACACATGTGTAACTTCTGTTTACACATGTGTAACTACTGAGTACACATCTATATATAAGTGTAACTTTGCATTACACATGTCATATGAATGTGTAACTTCTGGATACACTTGCCACATGCATGTGTAACTTATGTGTATACATTCATATGTTGGTGGTCGATGGTGGTTGGCGGTGGCGGCGATGGTCGTCAGTGGAAGTGGGCGAAGGTGGTGGTCGGAGATGGCTAGTGGAGGTGGAGGTGTTGGTGGTCAGAGGTGGCTGGCTGAGGTGGTCGGAGGTGGTTTGATGCTGGTGGTCGGAGGTGGTTGGTGGAGGTGGTGGTCGGAGGTGGTTGGTGGCGATGGTATTTTGAGGTGGTGGTTGGCGGTGGCTATGGTGTTCGGAGGTGGTTGGAACATCATCACACTATATTTTAATAATTTTGGGCTTAAATTTAAATTTTATTTAATTATGGACTTGACAATATGCATAAGGGTATCAAGGTCTTTTAATAATTTGGATCCTATATTAAAACTTCTTTTAATTAAGGGCCTCATATTATGGGTAACCCATGGGTGGGGCCTTAGCCCAAAATTGGATGAGTTAAGATTGATCTTTGTCCCGTCTCTTGTTTTTGAGTGTTTTGCTCTGTTTTGTCGCACTTGTTCAATTTCTCTTGGACTTGGGCACTTGGATTATTGGAGTACCACTCTTCTAAGCTCCTTTATAGCTTTTACAAGAATGTTGTTGGTGAAACACAAAGAAGGAAGTTCAAGAATTGGCAGTAGTACGCATTGCTATGGAATCAAGTATGATTTCAAAAACTAATCCAACCGCATCTTTGAACCAATACCTATCTTAGAATCAGAAACATAATCCTTTAATATCCCCTAATTTTTTTTACCCTAGATCGCGTTAATTTTTCTCCTGAAATCAACGCAAACCCTCATCTCATATTTGACAGAGATGAGTGTAGAAGAAGAAGACTTCACCATGTAATTTTTTTACTTTTTTTTTTGTTATTATTGCTTGATTTTGTTTTTGCTCTTATTTGCTTGATTTTGTAAATTTTTTGCATTATTTCTTTTTGTTTGATGTAATTGATGGAGCCTTAAAGCATGGGTTTTATTTGATTTCATCTTTTTGGCGTTTTAACTGATTGTGTGTGGTGTTGTTGGTTAGATTTGATGGTGTGGGCTGTTGGTGTTGGTGGTGTGATTAGTGCAACAGATTTTTTTGTTTAGTTGGTGGTGGTGCATCATTTGTTAAGGTGTTTGTGATGAGAAATAATTGGATATGTTATGAGAATGGATGCTGGTAGTGGTGATGCAGGTAGATATTGGTGGAGAATTTGACTGAAATTTGTGGTTGGGGATTTTTGCTTGCTGGTTGTGGATTTTTTTTTTGCATCATTGTTGTTGATGGCGTTGATTTGGATATGTTGTCCTGATGTTTTCTTAGGTTAAAGAAGTGATGGGAATAATTTACCTTGCGGTGAGACTCCTTCACGGAGGAAACAAGGACATAACTACATGGAAGGTAAAATCTTTGTTCATAGCTCTTCTCAAATTAAAGCTAATTGATGTTTGAACCTATTCATGAGATAGTAACTTAACTTAACTGATCTGGACGTTTTTGAAGGAGTATTGTTGAATATTTGGATATCATCTGGGGACAGGGCGCTTGAGTTATTTTCACTTGTATAGCTCTTATGTTATCAACTGTGATACAATGGACGGGTTCAATATGCAGCAAACATGACCAGTATAATGAAGCTGATCCCGAAAAAATCACGAAGGTTTATTCCTACACTGAAGACATATTTAATTTTTATCCTTGATTGTCTTTATATTTGGCTTTTCTTGTATATTACTGGTCTCTGATTTCATTGAGATTGGGTTTACTGGACGCAGACATATTAAATGATTTGCTTGCATTTGTAGAATCCTCTGCAAGGATGGAAGAAGTAGTAATTCAGAATGATTAGAGAAGTTTAGGCCAAGTGAGCAACACCTGAGATTCACAACTACATGTTTAGAAATGAAAACGTTCACTAGTGGAAAAGGGTCGTTTTAAGATAGTTGAAAAGTGTCGTATTAGGGATATATACGGCACTTTGGAGATGCCTCTGAAAGTGCCGTAGATTCAGTGTCTTTTTCTGGAACGACATTTTCAAGTTGACTAATAATAAATTTCAATTACGATACTTTCAAGTTGTTGCTAGGTACAACACCTAGTGTATGTCGTAGATTTAATTTTATAATATAAAAAAAACAAATCAGCTGAATTTTGAAGCTGATTCAGCTGGATTCCAGATCAGATCTGACTGACTACAGGGATGAAATAAATCAGAAATTAAACTCAAATTACCATGAAATAAAACTTGGATTCATAAATCTAAATGGTCATTTAAATAAAAAATAATTATATTTGTTTAGGGCTGCACAAGGTACGGGACGGTACGGTTTTTTTCCTAGCTCAGTACCTGTACCTCCCTATGGACGGTACCTGTACTTTTTACCTATACCTGTACCCATGCATTACGGGACGGTACGGTACCTGTACCTGTTTAACTCGGGAACGGGACGGGACCGGTTCTTTACCTGCAACATATTTGTCTATCTTATTACCATCTGTCTTAAAGAACCCGCAAGAAATAGGAAAACCTGCCTCATGCCATTTTTTCTCATCTACGTTAACAGGATCAGGTCTCAGCCACCTAAAATACAGTACTTATTCTTTGCTATTTGTTTCCTTCTTATAACGACGTTCTATTCTAGTAATTTTAGCATACAACCGAGGCATTTTTTCTTGATCGTAAACAGCCAAAAACTGACCAACATCAAATGCACCAGGATTTTTATAGTTGCAAACTATGGATTTCAGAACGCTCCCAGATAATATTTCTAAAGATCCTTCCACTCCATTTGATCTAGTACTGCATTTAACAATGTCCGAGCTCATTTCTTCGCCACAAACTTTCCGTGTGAGTTTGTTGAGGGTTTACGTCTCAGCAACAAATTCACAATCATCCCCACCCAAACTGACTCCATCATTCTCGAAGTCAATCTCTTCCGCCACTTTCTCTAGGTCATTCTTTGCAGTTAGATTGCCTACGTTCTCTCTTGATGACCTTAATATCAATGGCTAGAGATCCTCGGTACTAAGGTACGGGACGGGACGGGAATAGCCTAGAACCGTTACTTGTACCTACTCTAGGCACGGTACCAGCTTTTGGTACTTGTACCTGTCCCGGCTGACTACGGTTCCGGGATGGTACCTGCGGTTCTGGTACGGTTCCATGGGACGGGACGGTGTGCATCCCTATATTTGTTACACAGTTCAAAAAGAAGTAATCACATCTGAATTCATACAAGTCATGTAAGTTCTCAGGTTCATACAGACAACTACAAACCAACAAAACGAGATATTGTCGGACGATGAACTCACAAATCCACTCTCTTAAATAGTTTTGGCGCTTCCCTTCTTGGATTTCTCTTACAATTCTCTGTCAAAGTAAAAGGTGCACAATATCAATACCAGGCACTTATGACAGTAGATACTAAAATAATACATACATGAACCTTTTAGCATGAATTTAACAAGCACATTCAAATTATATACACAATACAATATGAATGTTGTGGTAGAAAATTTCCATCAATATAAGTTCCACCTCGAATGAGACAACTCAACCTTCATACAAGTGCTGGAAGTTTTCACTTGTACATTCAAATAATTGGGATTACTCTGCATCCCAAGCAATATTTTTGTAGCCAGAAGGAAACTTTTTTCCGCAATAATTGGGATTACTCCAATCTACTCAATGGCCAGGAAACACACAACAAGGTGCATATGATTGACGAATTACCATGTTATACCTGAAGTTTGATATCCATCTATATATACAACATTGAAATAACTACTTGTCATTATATATATTCGAGAGAGATGGGGAGAGAGAGATATAGATGACCTTACAGTGGCGATGCTTGGTATCATAAGGATACTTCTGCTCTGCAGTGACAGACTTCAATGCCTCTTTAAACTAGGTGTTGCGTCCATTCAACTACCTATCAGTTTGGAAGTTAGACAAGGCTCTTAAGTGACAGCATCATTGAAAATTTTTAACGACAACGTCAAAAGTACAAAGGAACTACCATCAAAATATAAACTCAAAATAATTTTCAAAATTCAACCATTCAGCTTTAAGCAATCTAGAATATTATCAGAACCATGTCATTACTGTGATGCAGGAAACTCCTAAGATTAAGGGGTACAATATCAATTATCAGTTTCTTATGTTGCTTTGTTGCTCCACCACTCTTCGCAACAGTTTCAAGAAAAATGGTGGGATATGAAATAAGATGGTGGACTGAATTAAACATACCCCTTCTTACATTTTTGGCTTGACATCAATAAGACTGTGAACTGAACTAAGCAAACCAATTGAGTGTAAAAAGTTTCACAAGTTCGAACAGTCTCATATTTCTCTTCTAGTAGCTAGTGTGTACTTAATGACCATGACAGCATAATACAAAAATCAGAGCAATTAAATTGTATAACCATATATAAACTTAGTATACAAAGCTATACCTCATATATGCTAAGAATTATCTCATCCAAATCGCCAACTTCTTCTTTTGGTTTATAGCTACCCCTTGGGATCAGAAGATCAATTGCATCATCAATCTGCAATACACATACAAGTGGAGTTAAAAACCAATATATGAAACATAACACTGAGAATACTGAGTGAACAATTACAATTATGTGAAGTGTAATTAAAAAATAATTAGAGTTTGTCTGATTTTGAGTAAGAAATATTTATTCAAAGTTGATTCTTAGTAAAGAATTAAGACTTGTTTGCTTTTCATTTTAACTTGAACCTTTTTGGGCTATGCACAATACATATATGTGCTATATATAAGAGGAGCTGTAACCAGGCTATTCAAAAATATTGTAATCAAATGGAAACTACGAAGATCTAGAGCCACGTTAACAACGTCTAAGTAGCTCCAGTTTTTCTTCTTACCACGTCAAAACTACGAGTGAGCATTTGGCCCGTAATCCGCGGATTTAACCGGGACCAACCGTTCATTTGCGGATGGATGTCCGGACCGTTCGTTAATGGGTTGGATGCGGATGGAACTTTTGAAATCCAACGGATAATGGATCGGGCCGGATGCAACCTTGAAAATCCGTTGGACATCCATATCCGTTAAATTAAGAGCATTTATGTAATTCTAGAAAATATTATGGATATTTAGGAATTTTTGAGATGTTTGCTTGGGGTGTTGTACATGGTATTTTTATATTTGTATACATATATAGGATATGTAGGTTTTATAAGGAGTCATTTGTGTTAGCTTTATTTTTTTTACTATAAATTTTAACTAAAACAAATCCATTGGATTATCCGCATCCAATCTGTCCATCCGTGCATCCATTGGATGCAAATCCGTTGGATATGAATTGGATGCGGATGCTAAATTTGAAATCCATAGTGCAATGGATTGGATGCGGATGAGGCGAAAACCGGCACATACCGGCCCATGCTCACCCCCGACTCAAAACCTTGTTAACAGTCATTATAATTTGTCAGTGTGTCGTCTGTTGTGTGCGCTTTGATGCTTTATGTGATTTCATCCAAGTGAGCACTCATAAGTCCATACTTTGGATTTTGGATGGTCCATCACTCATAGGGGGCCCAAGTTTCGCAGCATTTGCTGCGATGGCCCATATAATTTCAGCTTTTCTTATATAAATTTCAGACTATCAAAACAAAGAGATGTGATAGTTGTTCCTCAACAAAAGAACCTTATTTTAGGGCATACGTAAAACTTTCAGGGCATACAAAACAATAGTCCCATCTTGGATGACCTTATAAGGGGTAACCTATGGGTAGCTCAATTACCTATATACCCTTAATACAAAAATTTAAAATTAGTTTTCTAAAAAATCGAAATCAGTTTCCCTTTAACATTTCTTCTTCTTCCTCCTCTAGCCGAACTCTTCCCCTCCCGTGAAAAATAAATAAATTAATCACCGTGATTAATTGTCGATTCATAAAAATTTGATCGTCGATTAAACTCAACTACATAATGACTCGTACAAAGAAAAGCAGGGACTAGGCAAACCAAATTGTCTTCTAATCCATCAATTGAAGAAGAAGAACCAATTGAAGATGAAGGTGTAGAAACTAAAAATCAACCACCAATTGAACCAGAAATTGAACCAACTGCATCTCCAACTCCGGAAATGAGGATAAGAAAGTAAGTTTTACAAACCCAATCTCATATTTGTTGTTTTTCATCGATTAAATGACGGTTACGGTGTTGGGTTCGGCTCAAAATTGAGTTGCATTTTTAGCCGAACAGTTCTTCACAAAAGCTTCTGTAAGTGTATATGAACAGTTCGGATCAAGTCGAACCTAGTCACGGATAGAGATGCATAGGGGTTCGGCGTATTCGATAATCATAATATGTGCCGAACCTAGCACATTTACGAGGTTCGATTATTACGATATTCACATTATGTGCCGAACCAATACAAAATTCTTAACCCAACAATTCTCAAGAATATAAATGATCAGGTTCGGCTTATATAATACTTATGTGAATATCCGAACCATGTACTACCAAAAGGTTCATCGCTTACAATTTTCTCAATATAAGCCGAACCTCACATAATTTTTCTTCCAGATCATACAGGATTAGGTTCGGCTCATTATGACATTTTTAAACAAGCCGAACTAGGGGCTACAAAGTGGGTACGACTCATAATAATAACACTTTCAGCTTGCCGAACTGTTCATTAGTTGTCAATATCCATGTGGGTTCAGCTGATATATTAAGACGAACATATTCCAGACTCGCCGAACCTTAGTGAAAAAACACAAACTTTTTATGATTTTAAGCTACAAAAGTGAGATTAAACATAAGATAGAAGTGTACTTATGTATTAGAAGCATTGGGTTCCTCATATATGTATTCATCATTCGGATTTGGCTCATAAAAATCATCACCTTGAGTTTGAGTTTGAGTTTGAGTTTGTGTAAAATCATTCCCATAATCTAAGAAATAAGCCATTTTCAGATCATTGTTGTAATTGCTATGTATTTTCCTAGGTTTTTTAGATGAAGAATTACCCTCCTCATCCATTGAATCAAATACAAGTTTTTTTCTCATTTTCCCCTTCTCCTTCTCCAAAAAAAAAAAAAACTAACTTTTTTTTTCCTTACTCAAAAATTTTCATTTACACAAATTTATAACTAAATAATCTTAAAATTAATCACTAATCACTAATTATAATTATTTAAACTAATCATTAGTATTAACACTAATCCTAAAAGGGCAAATTTGTCATTACCAATAATATTTGGTTAAGGGGCTTTTAATTTTGATATTTACAACCTTTTTTGTTTTTATTCGGTATGCCCCGAAAGTTTTACGTATGCCCTAAAACAGGTTCCAACAAAAGCTCACTGGAACTAAAAAAGCACAAACTGTAGGCATGGGCCGCCATACGCGCTTGTGACAAAAAATACAACACTGCGACAGCATATCACTCCGTAGTTATATGCTTTGACAGAGTTACAAAACACCACTTTTTATGTCTGATAGTGTCCATAGGGATGATAATTCATTCGGTTGCCCATTACTAGTGTCCCTCGGCTAACCGACCGAAGCTAGAAGTTTCATTTCTATGTACAGGAAAACTCATCCAAACTAGAGGTGTAAACTGGGCTGTGCCAGTCCATCCCAGCACGCTAAAAGTTGAGCACAAATTTTGATTTCAAAGACGTGACTTAGCCTAAAGCGGACAAGACGTTAGTTAAATGGGACGTGCTGGGTTTAACTAATTGGCACAGTAGCCCAGCACGCGGCACGGATTAGCACGTGGCACGGCACATCACATCACGTTAAGAAAGAACGTCATAGCATGCACAAGTACACCATATAACAAGGCATAATACATCATATTTTGTGTATATTTCACAAAAGAGTCACTATTCTAGCTAGTTTTTGACATTTTATGCTGACTTATTTTTATAACAACACATATAATACCTAAATATTTGGAAAATATATTCCAATATCGTTGTTATAATGTCGTTACCTATATTTGTCTAGAACATTAATTTACATGACAATGATCCAATTTTATATTTGATGGTTTATTTCTTTTTATTGAATAAACTTGTTGATTTTACTTGAAAAAAATTCAAATGATATGTTGTCTACTTAGATTCTCGTAATAATGTCCGACTTAATGTATACCATCAAGTGATTTCAAATTATTTATAACACGTGTGCCAGCACGGCACAACACGTTTATTCGTGTGACGTAATGTGTCTTTGCCTATCTTTTGACTAGTAAAGCACAAAGACGGACAACACGTTTAAATCGTTACACAAAGGAGACGTGAAGCACGCGACTTCATGTGTCTGTTTGTTGGGCAGCACACGTTTTACACCTCTAATCCAAACGCTTCCAAAAAAACAAAATATCTTGATTGTCATTTGCTGTTTACTTACGTGCATTGCAAATATTCCATACAAACTTTACTGACTCGTTAAAGAAGAAAATCCCCGCAAAAGGAAAACAAAACACCGAAGGAGATGTACCAATCTGTGCTTTCTTTATCAATTACCATTAACCTTTATTAGTCATCTTAATCCCAATGCTTTAATGAATCCAAAAACTTTCTAATCAAGAATATGAACTCAAAAATGCATTCACATAACGTGGATTTTTCAACTTTTTTCTTTAAACACGGGTTACCCCCTATAAACCAACAGCCAGCAACACGTAGAAAGACTCGTGATCAAAGGAGTTTCAGTCCCCCACGGCCACGACACCATCTTATTGCCACGTGGTCAAAGCTTTTCCTTTTGTGTGCATGGGTCCCACTTTAAAGCAGCACCACTGGTACACAGTGTACCACCCACCCAATTAGAATTTCCCGCGCAATAAAGATGATATTTTGTCTTCTTCCGAGGGGGCTGTGTTATTCAAACTTCGAACTTGTCATGCTATGATGAAACATTGCCGTCAGATCAACAAGGACTAAAACTTCAGTCAAAAAATCTAAATATGCTGAGAGATATTACCAATGATATCCCGACACGTTAACACTGTCTGAAAAGGAGAAGCTCTGAGCGCTCATCAAATCTTTCTTTCAGTTGTGTTCTGGTTGGTACGATAAGGGAAGTAAATCAGTTCTCTAGTGTAAGAGAAGTACACCTGATGATGATGCGAAAGACATCCTGATGGTTTGATGAGAAATTGCTCAGCTTTAAAAAGTATAACAGCGTCATAATTATAGGAGGACCCAAATACCAAAATATGCTTATCTATATGCCACTTCTATGTCTTTTTTTTTTTTTTTTGTAAGAGAAAGGTTGGATTAAAAAGAAAATATGTACAAAGTTAAATACAAAGGAGATTCAACTCCATACCCTCAACAACTAAAGACAAAAACTAACTCAAAGCCATAATCTCCTCCCATTGAAATAAAAGTTGAGTTGAAGAGTAGTTCTTGAAAATGTTGAACTCCACAGAATGATGTCGAGTTTAACCGCATACAACAACTCCTCCTTATCCTTAGGGCGACCACCATGATCCCTGCAATTCCTTTCTATGTCCTTGCTTTGACCGAAATTGCATCGTACAATGGAAAACTTACGAGTTTCATTTTTGATTACGAGAGAAATAAAAGGTTAAAAACATGTATTGTATTCTTATTTTAACGAGGTAAATAAATTAGATGCTATAAGTCTACAACCCTTTTGCCTTGGAATCGTGGTTTCGATCATGCGAGATAAGTAAATAATAATAATACGTTTAACGGATAAAATAAGATTAGATTGCTTTTATGATTCTAGTAACTTATGGCTTACGCCTTCGGCTAATGCTTGACTCTTGGTTTTCCGAAGAAGCTTTAGCGTAAGGAAAGAATGTAGCATGAGTGATGAGTGCATGGCCGGTTGAAAGAGATTCATCGAGAGAAGTCTTTGTTAATAGAACTCTCCATAGAAGTTTTTTCAAAAGGTCCATGCTGCACAGTGATAGTTCAAGTGATAACACTGGTGGCCTAAGCGTGATAGCATTGGAATGTTGAAAATACCACCGAGTCTCCATCTTTCGCAACAACCACAATCACTTGCTAAGAAGTGACAAAATAGAAGTACCTCCAAGTCATTAAAAGAAGAATCTAAGAGATTTCGAAAGTATGAAAAATTGGAAAAACGAGCACAAAATTAGTTAGTGTGCGTGGACAGTGTGGGCACAACAAAATGGGGTGGGTCAAAAGAGATCGAGAATGATTGAACCAAAATAAAAAAAATAATATGTTGAAAGTAAAATATATTGGTGGAGTGATTTGATTTGTAAAGAATCTCTTGTTTTCACATGATTTTTTCTTTTTCCTCCAAGTACTTAGCAGGAAAATTAAGTTCGTTTCTTGAGTTTTGTTAGCTAACATTCCTGCATTACTAGTGATTTATTAAGCGAGTTCTAGAAATTTTTAATCCTAAACAAGAAAGAGTAATACGGATTAAATCGATGACGAAACTCATCGTCACAAGCGTTATCTTCTTTTAATTGATTTATTATTACTTAGGAATTTATCTTTGGAGATCTTATCTACAAAGCAACCGAACTAAGAAAATTACTTTTACAAGAAGAGACAGTTACCTCAGGCTACATCATTTTTAACTTCTTCAAGGGACGAATTTTTTTTTTTTTTTTTAGAGGAATACTGTCCCAAGGTGAGCAATAGACCGTACGTTTCACTCTTCGCATTTTGGTCTAATAAAGGCTGAACTTACTATAGTCGGGTCAACTTGTTAGCTAGTGCATTACCACGGTATTCCGGTCTTGGTCAAGGAAGTTGTACTTAAACAGGGTTCATGACAGGGACTGATCATCCCAACCTATTGTGTCTATCTGCATTGAATTGTAACCATGCACTTGCAGACTTGCTGCTAATAGTCATTCAAACTTGTCTTTAGGGCACCGCCTGGTAGACGAAGACTATAAGTCTTGAGAAAAACCTTGAATTTTCTCAATATGATTAGCAATTTTTCTTGCGCAGTATCAAATCGGAGCCGTGTAAAATGGTTAGATGCCAAAATAAACTAGAAAAAAAAAAAAATGAAAACTCGATTAACAGAGAAAACTCATCATATGATATGACAAAGTATGACTTGGTTAGTGTAATAGTGTTGTTATAGCCTAGCGTATGAGCTACAGGTACCAATTGCCAATTGGTTCTACAACTTGGCTCTTAGGGAACACATTACCCCAGATTATGCATTGCCATATACGTTCTCAATAACTTCACAGCATGAATTCTGCCCCAGATACGACGTGGGGATGTACTACAGTTCTAGGTTGAATCATCTCCATCCTAACCACTTAAAAAGCGTTCTACGAACTTCTTCCCATTGAAAAAGCTCAAGTGGTTGAATTTGGCAAATGTCAACCCACAAATGAAATAGAGAAAAAATCTTAAAGGATCTCGGCATTTCAAGTCAACCATGCGGATATATATAACAAGACATAGATTCTTCACCGGAGCTAGATGTTTTGCCCCTTCTGGCTTCCACCTCTTTGGACTTCTGAAAACAATAAAATTGCCCCAAGCAAAAAGTCTAAAGGTTGAGTTTTGTGTCAAAATGTCAAAAGTGCTGCTATAGTGGCACAGCATGAAGCTTATGACATGTCTAGTTTTGCAAGTCAACTCTGTGATTTTTTCGCATAGTTCTTGCATATATCATCTAGTTCTTGAATCAATTTCTTCAATTGGATTTGTCCTAGGAATCTGGCTACTAGCTATAGGACATTTTGCATGACTTGTTCTAACGCTAAACAGCTAAGAACACGTACTCCATTGTTCATGGACAAGCACAACAACAAAAAGGAGCTTGATAAGTTACTTTATTCCGAGGTGAATAATTCAAACTAAGTTCAAAAAAAAAAAAATTATTTTGAAGTTAACTTACTCGAAATTATCCGGCCGAGTGCCATTTATGTCGGCCAAGTCGCGTAATTTACGAGTGAATTGATGAACAGTAGACGTGTATAATTGAGATTAATGCTTAAGTATATATAGAACCAGATGAATCCAAAAGAATAATTTGATCAATTTCGCAAGATTAACACTATAGAAAAAAACTACCATGATTTAAAAACAGAATAAGAAACATTGTACACGTGATTGAAGCCTAATTGGGATTAAGGTTTAGCTATAGAACAACAAACAACAGTAAAGACGAAACAAACCTTAAATTTGTAAAAAAAAAAAAAAAATTAAAAAAAATTGTGTAAATTGTAAGACAAAGGATGAGACAAATTCACAGACATCTTCAGATCAGTTTAATGTGAATCTAATATGGGCGGTTAGACGGCACGTCAGATCGACAGTTATCCGATGTGCATTAGAAGGCTATTGTTTATGGTTACAGTACAGGCATGGGTCCTGCCAGAAAATTCGTTCTGTTTGCAACCAAGAACCCTTTTTCATACATATGTACTTCTTGTCTAGCCAAGTTTCACCATTTTCGAAGACACTATGTTTCTTACCCTAAATCCTACTAAACCATGCTGGAAACAGGGATGCATAATTACATATTATCATCGTTGGATATCCGAATCATCCTTGAGCGCCAAAATACATCAATCAGTTTGCCTTTAGCGGATTAAAAATGATGTCTTGAATATTGTTTTATTCATTTGGTTAAAACTGGAATGTCATGACAAGTTTAGCTTAAAGGTTCTTCCTCGTTTCATGCCTGCCTAATTTTGTCCATTTTCATACGGCGCTTTTCACCACAGTTTGAATAACAACAGATTACCTTCCATGGACTGAATCTAGTCCAACTGTACATTTGTTTTTACTCTTTTAATCTTAAACTAGAATCAACTGTTTTTTTCTTTTTCATTTTAAAGATTCAAATTCTTAATAAACAGAATATGATGGAAAGCCGAATAGGAATCAAAATTAGCAGCTGCAATGCCGTTTTCGGAGTTGACTTAATTGACCCAATACATCTCCCCAATCTTCTTCGTCGTATTAGTCGATTCCTTATGCTTAATCCAGATTAGTACTTTTAATGACATAAAAAAAATTCTCTATCAATTTCTGTAATTTCGATAATATGAGAAAGGAGCAAATTCCCATGCAGGCCAGGGACTTGTATTTAGGCAAAGAGACATTCAAAAGCCTTACAAAAAAATTTGTTCCCAAAGTCTCACAATTTCTAGCTGTCAACCAAATCTACTATCTATCTCCCTTGAAGTGAAGAAGAAAACTGTAGGGAACTTTGTTAATTCTCAAGAGCCGTCCTAAAATCTCTTATAAATAGGCCCGTTACTCATTTTAAACCACACTCCCCCTCACAGCAACCCAGCTCTCTTTCTCTCTCTCTCTCTCTCTCAAACCCTGAGAAACCCACCATCTCTCTCTGTTCTGTTCCGTCTCTCTCTCTGTTTGTCTCTTGTTTCCTATCTCACAAACTAATCATGTGTAGAGTAAGTTCATCATCATCATCAACAACTGTTCCAAGTTGTGAATGCAACTCAGACCAACCACACCTGATCTCAATTAAAGATGATGATTCACAACTTTACACTCATTTGCTACCAAAATTCTCAAAACAAAATGATGAAGTAGTTTTGCAGAATTCGAACCAGACTCATGTTGCATTAGCGTTTACAGAATGTAGATCTATTGCAAACATAGCATTACCAATGATTCTCACTGGGTTATTGCTGTATTCTCGTTCAATGGTGTCAATGCTTTTTCTGGGTTATCTTGGCGAGTTATCCTTGGCTGGTGGTGCTTTAGCTATTGGTTTTGCAAACATCACTGGTTATTCCGTTCTTTCTGGTTTAGCTATGGGAATGGAACCCATTTGTGGTCAAGCTTACGGAGCTAAAAAGCTTCACTTGCTTGGTCTCTGTTTGCAGAAAACAATTTTGATGCTATTATCAATTTCAGTTCCTATTGGATTTCTCTGGCTGAATATGAAAAAAATTCTCATCTTTTTTGGTCAAGATGAAGATATATCAAGTGAAGCTCAATTATACATTTTGTACACACTCCCTGATCTTTTCCTTCAATCCATACTCCATCCGTTGAGAATCTATCTCCGTTCGCAATCGATTACTCTTCCGTTGAGTTACTGTGCTACTTTCGCAATCATTCTTCATGTGCCCATTAACTACTTTCTTGTTTCGTATCTTGGTTTGGGCATTAGAGGTGTTGCTTTGAGTGGAATTTGGACTAATTTCAATCTTGTTGGATCTTTAATCATCTACATTATCGTCTCCGGCGTGTATAAAAAGACATGGAACGGTTTGTCATCGGAATGTCTAAAAGATTGGCAATCACTTCTAAATTTAGCAATTCCGAGTTGCATTTCGGTTTGCTTAGAATGGTGGTGGTACGAAATCATGATTTTGCTTTGCGGTTTATTGATAAATCCAAGAGCAACAGTTGCATCAATGGGTGTTCTGATTCAAACAACTTCTCTAATCTACATTTTCCCGTCGTCACTAAGTTTCGCCGTATCGACAAGAGTTGGTAATGAATTAGGCGCAAATCAACCAAAAAAAGCGAGATTAGCAGCACTAATGGGTCTCTGTTGTAGCTTCTCATTGGGTTTTTCAGCTCTAATTTTCGCAACAATGGTGAGAAATGTATGGGCAAGTATGTTTTCAACAGATTTAGAGATAATCAAATTGACAGCAATGGTGTTGCCTATAATTGGATTATGCGAATTAGGAAATTGTCCACAGACAACCCTTTGCGGGGTTTTACGGGGCACGGCGAGACCGAAAATCGGTGCAAATATCAATCTAGGCTCATTTTACTTAGTTGGAATGCCGGTAGCTGTTGGATTAAGCTTTTACTGTGGGTATGACTTTAAAGGATTATGGTTCGGATTATTAGCAGCACAGAGTTCTTGCGTTGTGTTGTTGCTGATTGTTTTGGGAAGAACAGATTGGGAATTACAAGCTGTAAGAGCTAAAGAATTAACTAAAAATTCTCCTGTTCTTGGTGATAATGACGATGATGATACTAGTGACATTGTCAAAGAAACAAGAGAAGAAGAGAGAAAGATGATGACAGATGATATTGAGAAGGATTTGTCGACTCCGTTAATTACGAACAAAGACGATCAATTATCATTGGTTTAACTCAAAATATTTAACGTTTTTCACTCGATTTTGTAAAAAAAAGGTTTAGGATGGGATTAGTACTGATCATAGTAATTTGTTTGCTGTTATACAAAAAACAACTGAGAAGGAGCTTTAACTTTTGAGGTCTGTTTGGTTCTTGGGGTCTTTTTTCTTTTTTTGACTTTTGGATTGTAATTAAAGAAGAAACAAAAAGTGAGAAATTATAAAGTTGCTGATATTTTTATCAGAAATTCATTTGTCATTTTGTCCGGAGTCATACAAACGGGCCATTTTTTTTCTAGTAGCCGGATCGGCACGGAAGACTGTGCTCCCCTTGTCCGTATCTTCTTCTTCCTCGTGGTCTGTCTTCCAATAGGAAAATATCATAAATAAAGTTATTTAACATGCACATTATTGGAATAACTTATTTCTAGGATTGGATCGAAAACATAATTTATTTATGATTTTTTGCTATTTTTCTCAAAACTGAATTTTAGAAGGTCAAGTTGTATTTTATTTTAAAGTGGTCAAGTTGTATTTTATTGAACTGGATGGGGCTGGCTATTTTTCTCAAAACTGAATTTTAGAAGGTCAAGTTGTATTTTATTTTAAAGTGGTCAAGTTGTATTTTATTGAACTGGATGGGGCTGGTATGCATGGGACTTGAGTCAATCAAGTGGCTCAAGTTACAAAATCATTGAAAATAGTTACCTGAAGTGAAAAATGGAAAGATAAAAAAAAACCTTCAAGTACTCCTTAAGGATGATACCTTAGTTTCTCTTCGTCTGCCATGCAATTTCACGATCGATATCCTCTCAGATTTTTGACAGTCATGGCAAGGGCCGCGGATTAAACAATATCTTCCGGTATATAATTATGCAATTTCACGATCAATATATATTCAGATTTTTGACAGTCAAGGCGAGGTCCGAGGATTAAACAATATGTTCAGTTTTGAGTTACATGCTTGGTTCGTGAGCTTAAAAATTAGTTTTCAGTTGCAGTAATAATAAACTAAGGGATTTGTTTTGCATCGGAATCTTGTTTGCAGGTTTTAAGTAGACAAGTAGAATGGACGTGTGTTGGACGTTTGCAATCCACCGTTTAAGTTTGTAAGAACATACCCAAGCCAATAGGGTTTCATATTTCCACAATCCAACGGCTGATTTTAAAGAAAAATAATAGAAACACATTGAATAATTATTTGATTTGTTGATGTTAAAAGCAGTTCAAATTTTCTGATGAACACGAAAGCACGATGCAATGATGATTACATGTATATTTCGTCGGTTAACAGTCAGTCATGGACTGATGGAAGTGCATGCATTTGCGAATATGGCAAGCTCAATACTACATAGCTTACTACTCTATAATACTCCCTGCAAAAGAGATACTATCTCTTGCGTAGAAACAGAGGTAGTATGGTTAAGATAAAATTGAACGAATCATCGGAGAAGTGGAAGAAGAGAATATTGAGATTCCAATCCACATATGATGAGTATGGACCGTATGGTTACATCAAGTTCGAGTTAACAATAATTCATAACTAGGAGTATTTCTTTACGAAAATCTCAATAACCATTCGATATTGTCTAGGACGCTAGGGTTAATTACTCTATTTAAGGAACACTGTCTTCCACTACTATACATTGCATCCATTTTACATCAAATCATGTCATTGATTATAAACTCAGATAACTTATTTAAATCTAATCTAATCTAATCTCGATTAATACCTAGTCAAAGTAAAACCTCAGGTTCAATATAGTCAGCTCTAAACCAATGAATCCTTCCTGGGATTCGTCATTAGATTCAAATTTTGTGGGAGATCATGTAACTAGCTAACTAGGGGTGACGTACTAACTTATATGCTGTTTATGAATTTAAAACCTACTCGGGATGGGTGATTAGACTTACTGAGTTAGAATTGTTCCTACTAGTACATTTATGGTCAAAGTAAAGTCAAATAGTCATTTCCCAAGAGAAAGAAACAAACACAAACACTCGTGCGGGTGCGCAGGGTATATTAACTGTTTTTGTGCCCATAAATGTATAACACTCCAAGAGATTTTGATTTAAGGTTATCTATCGAGTCTAGAGTCCCACTGGCGGTCAACATACAGTACAGTTTTGTTGGCAATCGAGAACATACACCAACCAGGAGAAGGTTAGCCTTGACTCATATTCATGGTAATAGCTGGCTTAATTACGTGTTTGGAATGTTAATCTTGGAAACTCATTCCCATTTGACTAATAATCTGTTTCAACTGTACGTGAGATTAAACCTCATCACCTTGGCTACGGTTTAGTGCTACTCATGGTAACAAGTAGCGAGGGATATTGAAACATGCATGGCTTCCATTTTGGTGTTCCATGCATGCATGTAAATATTGAGATTTGAGAGGCTTGCCAGTTTTGGCTGCATTTCCCATTCCATAGTTTTGGGAAGCTCACGAGTGTTTTCTGAAATCTGAATAAACATAAGCCTTTTTCCTTTTTTTCATAGAGGGTCTAATTCGGTGTACGAATTTCACAAAATGTCCCGTCCATGATTCACTTCAAAATTGTTTATAAATGAACGAGAGGTGTGGTTTGCCATTCATTCATGGCCATGGGGACCCTGTTTGTGGAAATTCGTTGGAAACCGCCGAATAAATGGATTGGATTGACCTTATTCTGGAATCGTTTTGGACCCTTGTTTTTTTGTGGGACCCTTGTTTTATTTAAGGTAGGACACCCCTCATAAATGTAGGCCACCCCTTATGAATATATTTTTATTAATACCTAAACTACATTTTTGATTATTTTTGGGTTATGTTAGTGAAATGATTAAATAAAAATTAATTAGTGAAATTAAATTAAAAGATTGGTTTTTATAAAAAGTAGTAAATTTTTTTACCACCACCTCCTCCCACCACTGCGGATTACCACCACCTCCGATTATCACCACCACCAACCACCGATTACCACCACCACCTCCTCCTCCCACCACCACCACCACCTCCCACCACCACCACCACCACCGATTACCACCACCACCTCAGACTATCACCACCACCAACCACTGATTACCACCACCACCTCTATATATATAGCTTAATTTAAATCATTAACAAAGATATTCTCACAAACTCATTGCTTGTCATTCGTTTTTGGTTGAAAAAATGAGAAGTAATCATCAAAATGAGTTGAAAATGGAGGTTTTTTTCCTTCCAGAGACAGGTTCGATTACGTCGGAAAAAAAAAAAGTCTCAGCCGAACTTTTACTTCGGTTACGTCGCAAAAAGTTCGGTTATCACTAATTAATTTTTTCTGAACCGAACTCAGAGTTAGGTTCATTCGCAAAAAATACTTTTAACCGAACTATGGGCTAATTCCATATATTCATTTGCAAGTGCATTTCGGTTGGATCGCAAAAATTGTTAAGTTTTTTACTTTAACCGAACGTTTGCCTAATTGCACATATAACCTCAGTTCGGTTGATTCGCAAAATATGTTGAAGTTTGCGAACCAACCGAACTTCTAACACTAGGTTACTTTTAACCTGCAGTTCGGTTGGGAACTTGGTTGCGTTGAAGTTTGCGAACCAACCGAACATATCTCTGTAAATGAGTTCGGTTAACTAGCAAAAATAATTTCAAAAGCGAACTCTTCTCTATATAGCCAAATCAAAATAGTTAATCTCGGTTGTACAGGCCGATATTAACGGTTTTTATAGGATATAGGAACAAATCTGTACGATACAGCAAATATCGGCGATACGAAGGAGGAACGTTAAAAACGCGCGTATCGTCCTGTACGGGCCGATATACCAGTTTCACCTGTACACCTATAATATAGGGAGAGGGCATGCTTTTGAATCCATAGTTCTTGTTTGTATCTTAGTTTTAAATCCAACCATTGGATCTCTTTAATTTTCATAAATGTTGTTTGTTACAGTATTATGAAACTTATTTTAAATTTGTAGTACGATCGGTGTTGGAGATGTGATGAAACCAACCAATTTCAGATTACATTGCTACAGATTTCAGATCACTGTGCAGAGATATAAACCTATGAAAATACATTTTGTACAGTGTATAATGACCTGAAATTTTAATGGGGGTAACCCATTTAGTCTATGAGGTTCCTGTAAAAATTTCACTCAAATATGAGTTAGAGAAGTACCCAAACCGACTGCGTTTTACAGGTGAACTTGTAGAAATTCAGTTTGAGATGAACTTATAGAATCAGTGGTAAATTAGGTTTTAACCGTTACATTTCTATGAAAGTTTGATACAATGCCTGTGATATATCTATGAATGTGTGGTATAAATTTCAGTTGGATCAGATTAGTATTCATGGAGCATTAGAAGAAATGGAGTTGACTCGACTAGGTGATTAGTAACTAATGTCAGACTTGGTATATCACTAATGGTTTTTATTTTGTACGATTGAAGTTTACAACAATTATTATTTTGTAAGATTGAAGTTTACAACAATTATTATTTTCTATTATGTTTTTTTTGAAGCATATTATGGTTATATTTTCCCCTATAGTTATAAAAATATACATTTTTTCTATTATAGTTATATATATAATAATAAATATTAAAAAAAAATATTAATGGTGTATCGCCTGTAAAAACAGAGATTATCTTTTGTATATGTGTATAGGATCCGACCTGTACGATACCGATA
This sequence comes from Papaver bracteatum, assembly GCA_023529315.1. NCBI lineage: Eukaryota > Viridiplantae > Streptophyta > Magnoliopsida > Ranunculales > Papaveraceae > Papaver > Papaver bracteatum. The sequence continues at coordinate 505,884 of JAJJWX010000439.1, forward strand.
CACGATATTGACTACCTTGAGCCAAATGTTGAGTTCGGTTTAATCGCAAAAAACAAAATTCTGCGAACTTACCAAACTCTGTTGTTTAAAGTTCGGTTACAACGTGGTCTAGTCGACTGAACCGAACAAAACTCTGTAAACTCAAGCATAGTAGTTCGGTTACATTTGATTTTTCATCAGCTAGTCGAACAAACAAAAACTCCATTAAAGCTCTGGTTCGGTTGCCTGTGATTTTGGATTCATTAACCTAACTGCATTTGCAGAAAGTTCGATTACATGTTCTTTATATAATAAAACCGAACTTTGTTGACCTGGTTGAAATTTTTTTATTACAATTTTGATTTTCAAGATATTTTAGGTCATTTATAGAAACATTCACTAAGTTACAAGCATACTTCGGTACCTAGAGGATGTTTTTTCTCCATATTCACCCATCTCAAAATAAAAAAAATTCCTCCATCTTCTTCTTCTATCACTTTAGTCACTCAATAATCAGAGGTGGTGGTGGTGGTGGGCGGTGGTGGTGGTGGTAATCGGAGGTGGTGATGGTAATCGGTGGTTGGTGGTGGTGATAATCTGAGGTGGTGGTAATCGGAGGAGGTGGTGGTGGTGGGAGGAGGTGGTGGTGGTGGTAATCGGTGGTTGGTGGTGATAATCGGAGGTGGTGGTGGTGGTAATTGGAGGTGGTGGGTTAATGTTAAATAGGGTAAGGGGCAAATTGGTAAACTCATGACTTTAGGACACCCCTTATCATTGTAGGATAGGGTGGCCTTAAAAATCAATGGTCCCCCAAAAAATACATAGGTCCCCAAAATATGATTCTTATTTTGGAACATCAAATTGGGGGATACTTTTTTTAATTAAGGGTTATCTGACAGTCAGCATGGTTTTTTGATGCTGCCGGCATGGTTGATGGATTGCCGATACTGAAAAACCATACCGTCCGCTACAGTAAAATATCCCTCAATCTGGCCTTCTTATTTTACCTAGTTTATATTCATTTTGAAGTTTTAAGGTTTATTAATTAACATTAGAAGTACACGGTATTAGCTAAAAAATCCAAATGGAAGCATATCAAATTAACAGAAAGCATGGGATCTTAGAAATCATGGGACAATCTTAAGGTCTTAATCTAGTTAGTTATTTCATGAATCACGCGGCCATGAGTCCATGACCTTATTGAAAAGCCGTCAAAGAGATACTACGGAGCCATGGAGGAGGCATGGAGAAAAGAAAATCTGCCTGTCTAAGTCATGGATGATCCTCTCATCCAAATCGTCGTATTTATTAATTAGTTTGAACTTTCAAAGGAAATATAGAAAAAAGAAAAGAAGATAAGTACAAATGTACATACGATTCTCTTGTGCGAAAAAAAAAAAAAAAAACTAGCTGGTACGCTGGCTGCAGCTACAATTAATTATTGTGAGTATGTAATACGTACCACACCTGTGTAGTTTTTGTTATACAAGTAAGGGATCAAACAGAATTAACATTGAATTGTTGAACCCTCAAAATGAGTAGTATAGTATTGTTTTGATGTATTGGGAAGTCCCGACATTTTACTTGTTCGTACTTCAATCACAAAAATCTACAAGCTTTTTGTTTATTTCTTACAGAATTGACAAAAATGAAACTATACATCTGTCAATGGTTATGAATCATATGAAAAGCCGGAGAACTAGAGTAGGAAGATGATCCAACCTCTGATTTTGTATATAGAAATCCTTGATTCCGTGTCACCATCATGTTTGGAGAAAATTAGTTTTTAACATGTGCTTATCACCTTTACCGATCAAAAAAATTATCGGAAAATAGGTCATTTGTTAAAAGATTTTTAAAATATGGTTCAAATAGACGAGTAAAAATTAATATGGGTGAAATGGACACCAAAAAAATAGCAAGGATGAAACTGGATTCATCCTGACTTAAATATAAAAAATAACAACGATAAAACTGGATGCATCCTGATGTAAATTAAAAATAAGAAAAAATATTTAAAAATAGTTAGGATGAAACTGTTTACATCCTGGCTATTTTTACATTTTTTTTCCATTTAAACAGTATCAAAATTGAAATATCCTTTCACCTATGTATTGTTGATTTTTGTCTTTTTAACCAATTTTGTGAAAAATAATTCAGGGTATTAATTCAGTATGGCACATTATTTAACCAACTAAAACAAAGTGTTTGAGTTCTTGCAAATTTATCTACAGTATCAGTTATGTGATTTGCATCTCTGTGAGCATAAGTGCAAACCCAGGAATAAAAAGAACTTAAAATAAACAAAGAATCATATATTGGATTATAAGTTGTCTATTTCACTGCCATAGACTTTCCATTGAGATCTGCTACTACATTCAAATAATTTCCCTCCAAATGGTCCATTGAGATTGGTTGATAAAAACTGGAAACCACTGGTACATGATATACTCAAAATTAATTTTGTTGCGTCACATATAGATAAAAATGTGTTGTATATAGAAATCTTTCACTCCGTGTTACCATCATGTTTGGAGAAAATTAGCCTTTAACAAGTGTTTATTGTCTTTACCGATCAAAAAAATAATATTCATCGTCTTCCAACCGCCCTAGTGGGTACAAGGTCGGCTTATGATGTAGGCGTATGGGCGGGTGTCGGTTACGACTATGGGTACAAGACCGAACTCCGATCATTGATATTATCATTAGTGATTTTACCACTGTACTACAATGACATGAGATAGTGCAAGCTATTATCATCTGCACTTTTTTTTCAATTTTCTTGCTTCTCTTTTATAATGTGCACTTAAATGTGAGTTTTTTTTTTTTTGGGTCAATCAACATATTTCAATTCATTCAAATCAAAATACTGATTACATGATCGCTTATACAAGAATAACAAAAACATCAAAATACAAGATGATTAAACCCCTAATACAATTAAAGATACCAATTACAAGTATATCACGAAGAGAAAAAGCGATAAACCGTAAAGATACCCAATTTTTGTTTATATAGTAGGGAAAAATGATGGTCTTATCAGTAATCAATCCCGACCATTTAATATGATATTCTTCTTCTTTGATAAGAGATGCTCCTGAAAGAAAGGAGTATTTTGCCCGTAATCTTGTATACCCAAACTAACCTGGATGCCCTAAATCTCTTATGTTGAAAATAGCAAGCAGCGATCCATCCATGAAGATTCAAAGAGATACCGAGTTGAATGATTGATGTTTTTGAACCGAGAATAGCAAGACACGATCCAGCCATGAAGATTTGAAAAAATCGCCCGCAAAGCGAATAGACAATCGTCCAAAATGGCGAAGAAAAATCGCCCCAAATGGCAAAGAAATATGCCGAAAGACATCAAAACAATAGAAACATGTTTTATTTGATTAACTAATGACTAAAACTTAAAAAAGAAAAGAAATCTTGCTCAGATCTGGTCCAAAAGGACCAGATCTGAGCAAGAGGTTGATGAAAGTTTGGTTGTTTTTTTTTCTTCTTTTGGAGAGAGAAAATAGAGAGAAGAGGAAGAGTTTTTTTTTTTCTTGTTGCCAAGTTTTTTTTGGTGGGTAATTTGTTTTGTACTATTCATATGTTATTTTGATACAAAATAACTTGGCATATTTAGGGGTCACTAGAAAGGAATTAGGAGCCACTAATAAGACAAAATAGGGTCATCCAAACCTAAAATTATGTCACCATTTATCTTCAATTTTCGTAATGGCTAAATTGCCCCTCACATTTGGTAGTTAATACTACAATCGGTAGTTTGACTATATATAATCGGTAGTATTTATGTTACAGTAACTTCCGAATATAGAGTTGCCCCAAAAATGAATTTTGTCAAAATCCTTTATTTTTCAAATTAGAGGAATGATATTCGGTAGGTAAATTGATTATTATCTACCGATTATTATTGATTCAAAAAATTTAATTTTTTATACTAAAAATTAAGCACAATCGGTAGATAATGAGCGTCACTTATTAACACAATTTACTACCGATTATTATAATTCCAAAATTCGAAAAATTAAGGTTTTTTTCAAAAACTCATTTTGGGGCCAGTATATAATCGGAAGTTAATTTGTTTAACTGAAATTACTACCGAATATGATAATTTTCGTTTCGAAATGCCATATAATGGAAAGTTAAGTTCACTTATCTTACTTCCGATTGTTATAATTCCAAAATTAAAAAAATTAAGGTTTTTTTCTTTCCAAAAACTCATTTTGGGGCCAGTATATAATCATAAGTTTGTTTAACTGAAATTACTACCGAATATGATAATTTTCGTCGAAATGCCACTATATAATCGGAAGTTAAATTCATGCACTTATCTTACTTCCGATTGTTATAATTCCAAAATTCGAAAAATTAAGGTTTTGTTTTTTTTTTTTTTTTGCAGAAACTCATTTTGGGGCTAATATATATTCGGAAGTGAAAATTAATCCAATTTACCACCGATTATGGTAGTACGCAATGATTGAAAATTGAAGGATTTTGGAAATATCTCATTTTCCTTTCTAGTGGCCTCTAAAAACGCTAGGCAAAAAAACATCTTTAATATATCGGTTCGTGAGTTATAACCCCAAAGGTGTCACTATCCATCCACTAAAAACCATCAAAACAAAAGTAACACAAAAACCCCAACAAAACAAAAGTAACTCGCGGTTGATGAAATAAAATTTGATGAAACCAATTTTGAAATTTGGGGTTTTGTATCAAGTTTTAAAAATTTGGCGTTTTTGTATCAAGTTTGTTTAAGATAGAGTTTTAATGGATTCCAATATTTGAGTGGGGTTTTTGTACCACAAGTTTGGTCACCTTGTGCTTTTATGACTAATTTTGTGAATATATATTCAATATTACACGGCCAAAATATCATTTTTTTGTTCATTGCTTATCTATAACGGACATAAAAAAGATCTTAGAAATCAAAATGTCAAACTCAAAAGAAAACCATTCCAACTCATTTTCTTATGATAAGCCACCGCTGAGTCCGCAAGGTTGTATCAACGTACTTAATTAATCACGTAACAAGATATTAACAAAACTTTTGGGTTCTGATGAGTTAAACAATAATATTTATCATTTCTCATGGTCGAGGTTCCACATAGAACATGCGTATCTATTTTTCTCTCATCTTTCATATACTAAAATAACAATATTGCTAATCAGCCATCGATATTCCTAGTTTACTGTTTGGGTCAGATCGTTTGGTCCAATCAGAAACTCCGGAGAGTGGCCACTACAATAATTTATTTATTATTGCATATAATGTACGTGTTAGTTGTAATTGTTTCGACATTGTGTGCGCATGTCTTGCTTGATTATGCTTAGAGACAGGTAATGTCAACCAAATTCCAGGACACAAAGTTGAAGACGTTTTTTTTTTTTTTTTTTTGAAGCATGTATATTTTTAAATTTTACTTAAAGAGCTAGTACACGTGGCAACATTTCACTGCCGTTGTCAAGGATATCTTGAAGCATTTTTGACATAATCAAAATGCACGTGTACTTCTTGCATCTCAGAAGGCCTACATCTCTATATCATGCTACTGCTAGATTTTCAGATACAAAAAAACAAAATAAAAAACATAAATTGATATTAATTTAGAAAATATGAAATAAATTTAATTGTTTTCAAGTTAATAAGTTCGTTAGTTGCTCACTCCGATTACTACTGTACTACTAAGTAGATAGTGCGGACTCGTATAAGATATGATATGAACACACGTATAAGTGGAAAGTAAAAGTGAAAAATCGAAAGAAAAAAAATCCAAAACAGTGCTAATAAATAAAATGTTGTGCTGCTTATCCCAAACCACAACATTTAATCACAAGAGAATCCAATGTCAAAGCCGTTGAGAAATCCTTTTATAAACATCCGTTGAGTTTTGACAATTAAGGTTGTTTTATAAAGGTCTACTAGCATTCATATCGACAACATGTCAATGTACTATACTAATCGTATCGACTTACCATAAACCAAAATATCCTATTTTCTCATTTCTCATTGGTCAAATAACTATTAAGTCCAAATTATTCTTTACTTGTAAATGTCAAACAATATACTATAACACGTAGAGGTTGGGTTGGAGAAGTGCAACAAGTGGCCCGTTGAATTATGCAAAATTGGTACCCTTTATAGGAGAAAAGAAAAAGATAGAACGAGTACACGTCCTAAGAAAGGACTTTTTCCCGACAAAACAAAAGTAAAACCATCAAATGCTAAGTTTACTTTCAATAGTGACATGGTCACACTTGATGGTAAGAGGCACGAGGCATTCCGCAAATGTGTTATATATATATATATATATATATATATATGCTAGTTGATATATCCGGTAGAAACTTTTAAAATTAATAGCTTTTCACCAAAATATTTTATTAATTTAGAGAGATTATTCATATAATGAGTTCAATCTTAACTTTTACAAGCTTGTTTAGGATTCGAATTCTATCAATTTAGAGAGATTACTAATGTAATGAGTATTAATTTAAGAGCAGTGTTGTCCCGCGCCGTTTTGCGGGACAGCTAAATAAGCAAGCACAATATTGGCCGTTAGATCAACTCACCACTCCTTGGATTGATTCTACCTTTACTTTTCTGTATACAGTTGTATGACTTGGCAAATTAGAGTTAGGTCCTTATAAGTTTTTTTCAGCATAAATAAACCAACTGCCAAGGGTAAGGACTTGTTCGCTCCAATAACTGAGCTCATAAGAAGCCTGGGAGAAACAATTCCAAAGCAAAGTTTGAAACCGTGGTTGCCAATGAAGAGAACCCGTTGATAGTAGGATGCTCTGGATGTTCAAACCAGGTAGGAAATTTTTGACTCGTTAGGAGGTATTAGTAAGTTAGGAACACAGACATTTTTGGGCACACCACCAATAAAAACAACAATTAGAAGTAGATTTGGATTATAATGAAGAGAGTTTCTGATGAAGTTCTCAAAATCAAGTATGATTTAGACACATTTGTAGTACAGAACCATCCAAAACATATGAACCGCATATCTTTTATGGCTACAAAATCTAAAGAAAACTCCTAAACCATTTTGTTTCTTCTTCTTGATGATACCACTAGCAAGCTTTCAAATATGCGCATCCTGTACCCCATAAAAATATATTAATTAGTGATCGTAAGAAGTGATATAAATATACAATCATTTGACGAAATATATGAACGTGATATTACCCAACTATGACCAGTAAGATCGATATTAAGATCGATTTCACTCATTTGACTTGGTTGGTTTGGCATGTCTGCACTTTTACTTATGGAAGAACTGTATATCGGTACAAAATAAATAATGGAGTAAGCATAATCACTATGCAATTTTTTTAGCTAGCATAATGAGAAGAACCCGCGGAACCGTTATTAGACAAAAAACACACACCTTAAAGTTTCATATTGCTGACTGCTTATTTCAGTGAAACCATCCTTGTTCGACGCTGAAATATATATGCATAAACTTAAATGACAAGATAGTGATCTTTGCGTAATATAGCTTTACTGATTAAAAAAAATCAATCAAATTCAACCCATATAAAGTTTCAAGATACTTTATGCAACACAAGGGTAGTGTTTTTACTTGCACAAATTTTCTAATACTACAGCAGCAGCTTGTACATTCATGGACACGTGTTTAGTGGATAAAGTTTAACATCACATTCATGGACACATGTTTGCAGTGATTAGAGGCAATGATTCATGTAGATCTTTATGCTAAAGATAGGCATTTTTGTATAAAAATGATAAGGTTAATCTCATTCTTCCATGTATACTGTTCCATATCAACAGACAGTAAGTAAACAGGTTTCTAAGAGATGCATAGTAAAAGTAAAGTGAAGTGAATAAAACCGGCAAACTAGGAAAAGAACATGTGCCGCTCTAGATGACGTACCACCAAGGCCACATCGACATAAAATAAAAAAAACTAAAGCCATGATTGAGCATCAACAGAGACACATTATTATATGTGAAGGCATGTGCCGTGGGTAGAAGTTATACACATGAGAAATACATTGTTCAGTACGCAGAAAACACACCATAGCTCTTAATATCACCAAAATGCATTTCACATTTTTGCTGATACACATTTCTAGCATACATGGCCAGTAGGACCAAAAGAAAATCATTTTCGGAGATGTAACATGTTAAGCTACTCAGTTGGACCAAAGGTTAATCTCTATGGGAAAGATTATAACGGCTTAACGACTCAGTAAAGCAAAAGCCAATTACTGAACCATGTCTATATCTACTAACTAACAAGTGTGAGAGAAATTATCACCTCATCTAGTGTCTACATATTCTAAATACATTTCTTCATATTCTAAATTTATGTGTCATGTCTAGCCCCAGGTATAAGTATAAAAATGAAGAGGATGATTATAAAAAAAAAATGATTGAAGATTAGTTATGCACATACATCTTTTTCTTTTCTTTGGTTGCTTTTCTTGAGATTTGGCATTATCTAATGTGACTGATTTTTTCCTTTTCTTCCGTTGTTTGTATTGAGAGTTGGTATTGTCCAATTCAACCGATGTTGATGCCGGCAACCTGCATATATAAAATGAGTTAATGCTTCTTATATATTGATTACTAAGGCTAATAACTTAATTTATTACAGTACCTTGGCAAATCTTTTGATCCTTTTTTTGCATTCGTTTTCTTTCTCTTCCGATCCCTATTGATCTTGTCAACCCACGACTTCCTTCTACCAGGTTTGCCTTTACGCTTCACAATTGGTGGTTCTTTCATTGATCTTCGGAAATTTGGCTGGTTTTCTACATTTTCTTCTTGTCTTAATATATCCTCACACTGTGTAACATCAGGTTCTCCATTTGGGTTTACTTGAGAGGATTTCATAACTTCCTCGATTTCTTCTAAAGCTTTCTGTAACACTTGTACTACCACGTTGTATATCTTGATTGATGTCGAACCTTTAACTGCAAAATTCATCGCATCTTGGCAAAGTCTACTATATCTAACTTTTATCGTATCTTGACAATCAGCTACAATTTCATTTCCTTGTTCAAACACCACTAGCCCAGATTTAGCATCTTTGGTCCACCTTTTTAGAACATGTTGAATTGGAATATTTTGAACATTCTCGACTATGAAAACTTTTAAGATGTGTCTGCATAAGTAACCGGAAAACTCGTATAGTAGACAATTGCACTGAGCACTCTTACTTGAAGAGTCAAATATCACTGTTCGGTATTTATGCACATATTCATCTCTAGATACGTGATCATTGTTCCACTTTCTTCCACTCTTTTATGAATATAACAAAAACATTCAGTTAACTGTTTTTGGAATTTACTGAATATTGTCTTTGTGTACACCAAAGCTGCATCTTTCTCAATACACATTCGAAACCTCAAAACAGGGCTTGTATATATTGTTTCATAATCCATATTATTTTCTGCCTCTCTTCTTGCAACAACTACTCTTCCAAACTGCTGGAAAAATTCACACAAAGGCATATCTCTTTTTAAAAATCCATCAAAATAAGATTTAATACTTTCACTTCGTTGTGTTGTATACATATCTGCACAAAATATATCGCGCGTGTAGACTGATGCCCAGTGTTCGCGTTTGTTGTATAATGTCAATATAACCATTTATTTTGTTCCAAATTGTGATTTTTAAGCATTGTAGCCCAAGCTAGCTCAAACTTTTCAACTGTCTCATATCCATATAAGCAATTGTTAAATTATGAAACGAATTCTTTGCTCACATTAGACAAATTTTTCATAGCATTTCTACATATATGCCATAAGCAAAATCTATGACGCGTACCTGGTAGAACACGTGCAATAGCACCTCCAATAGCTGATTCTTGATCGGTAAGAATCACTTTCGGTGCTTTGTCATGCATTGCCCTCATCCATGTTTTCATTACCCATTCAAATGATTCCTCACTTTCAGAATAAAGCAAAGCACCACCAAACAACACAGTTTGATAATGATGATTAACTCCCACAATCGGAACAAATGGCATGTCGTACCTTTTTGTACTGTAGGTAGGATCGAAACAAACTACGTCGCCAAAATAGTACTAATCCATCCTCGATTTAGCATCATCCCAAGAAAAGTTGGTCATTTGGCTTTATGAATCAACTTGGATTGAATAAAAAAATGATGGATTCTCCACTTGCTGACGTTCAAAGTAGTTAAGTACAGCTTGGGCATCTCCACGTTTTAACTCCAACTGACGCTTTGTACTTAGATAATTTTTTGCATCCTTTGCAAGAAATCCAATGTTCCTAACTCCACCTGATTCAACTGTTAAGTAATTCATCATTTGATTTGTTTTGACACCTGCTAAGCGCATGTTGACAAGAACTTGTTTTTGGCTGCTACTTATTTTTCTTAAGGACTTAATGTTGTGTCTTTTACTTGGAGAGACAAGCTTATGACTATGTTCTTCTGTAACATGAGCTACAACCCACCTACATTTTTCTTCACTATAACCATAGCAGCATTACAGTTTGCCCTTATATCAGCATGGTTTCTTTTTCTTTGTTCAACATGCTTAGATCTAGGATCTCGTAACCCTTGATAATTGCAACAAATTGTGTGTCATATCACTTCAAAAGGCTCAACTCTGGACTTGTGAGTGGTGTGCCAACGAATGCTAAATCTAGTATTACCTGCATACCGATTATAGAAACTGTAAGCTTCGTCTTGGGATTCAAATTCTTTTCCGATGTAGGGGCGAATGCAATTGATCTCTTCATCAGACAACTCTTTTGTGTTGTTAAATTGAGCAACTTCATCAACAACCCTATCATTTTTGTCTATCTACTGACATAATGTTCTTATTGTGGTCCCTGTAGTTGTTTCTGTCTACCTCTTCTTCATATGGAACATCGTTGGTCGCTTGAGAATCTGTATATGATCATAAAAAATGTTTATTAAGTAAATCACCAATTAATTTTTGTGTAAACCGAAATCCTAATTCATATATATCTTACAGAGATAACTAGGGTTTTGAGTTCTCTAAAAAAACTGTAATTAAAAATTACTGACAAATAATCATCTTAATTTCATAATAGGATTAAAAGATAATAATCAAATTACTAGTCTGATTAAAAAAATCAAAATCAATCAAAGAAAGTCACAAGATGTAGAAAGTTTCTTTGAACAGTACCTTTTCTTGCACATGATTCTTCCAAATTATTATGTGCATTCCATACATTAAAATCAAAGTCATCTTGTAAACTACGATCAAACTCGTTTGTCAAATTTCGATTTCGTCTTGAACTCATCTCCACAAAATCGTAAACATGACAGATGAAAAAGGTGGGTTTTTTTCTTAAGAAACAGTTATCTTCTTAAAAATTTAATAGTACTTATTAAGTCAAATTATTATATGTAGAGGGTGGTTTTTACTTTAGATAAAAACTAAAAGGACCTAACTTTAATTTGTTATGTTCTCTAATTGTATACAACTGGAAAAGAAAAGGTAAAGTAAATCCGACGGATAGTGGGTTAATCTAACGAAAAATATTGTGCTTGCTCATTTAGCTCTCCCGCAAAACGGTACGGGAGAGCACTGCTCTTAATTTAAAGAGTTTCTAGTACACTTTTCCTATGTTGGAAGTAATTGAATGTTATTGCTTTCAAAGTATATAATTTACTTGTTTTACTAAAATTATCTGAATCAGAGACAAAAAAATATGTTTGCCCTCATGAAACGACAATCTTGAAATAGTTCAATCCAAACACTATTCCTTTTGTACTTGACTTTAACAACCAATTATGTCTTGTTACGTATGGAAAATATACCTTTTTCTAGGTTATAAATTTGAACAACGAATATTCTCATGTTCATGAGACACTACTATTGGAAGAAAAAAAAATTATGATTGAAAATATCTATACAATATGAAAGAGATGACTTGCCAAAAGTATAATTGAAAATATCAACTCTAAGAGTTACTTAACATATATATATATATATAAAAGTATTTATATTCTCTAACTTTCCAAGTAAAAATAGAATTTAAAAATGTCAAATTATTAGTAGATTGCAAACAAGCTAGAGTACTCATTTTTTTTTGAAATATTTCGTCATTAAACTCTTACATTTTTCATACGATGCCAGAGGGAATTGAAGGTATATAGTTTCCAGAGTATATACTTTGTTTGTTTATTATTATGATTGTCTGAATCCGAGACAAAGAATTACCTTTCTCTAGTGAAGAGGCAACGTTTGAAGTGGTAGTGTTGATATAATTCGATATAAGCAGCGTTCTCTTTTTTCTTGACTTTTATTAACCAACTATGCCTTGTTACGTGCATCTGGTAACTAACTTATATTACGTTAGTTGAAATTTTTATATACAAATTTGAAAGTCGCATTAAATAATAAATATACTCATTTTTTAAGTTATATTAATATTGAAAAACTGAAAACCCAAAGTTAAAATATATCTACATCATACAAATAAGTTGACTAGCCAAAAAAAAAAATGCTATTGAAATAAGTTTTAAGATTTATTCAATGTATATGTATTTTCTAAATTTTAGAGTTAAAATAAATTTAGGAATATCAAATTATTAGTAGCTTACAAACAAGTGAATAACTAATCAATTGTATATAAATATTTCAAAACAATAATTTACATACATTTTTCTTCTGATGCAAGAGGGAATAACATTCATATTGTTCTAGAGTATATACTTTAGTTGTTTTACTAAGATTGTCTTGGTCAGAGTTTCATACATTTTTCTTATGATACAAGAGGGAATAATATACATATTATTTATAGAGTATATACTTTACTTGTTCTATTAAGGTTGTCCAAGTCAGACATGGAAGTACGTTTCCCTCATGAAGCAACAATGTTTATATAATCCCCCCCCCCTTTTTTTTCTTCTTCTTTTTCTTGACTTTAATAACCGAGTATTTTTTGTTACGTGATTCAACAACTAACCTCTTTTATGTTGGTTTTTGATATACAATTTAAAACTCGCATTAAATAAGAACTACTCTTATTTTATTTTTATTATATACTGATATAGAAAAGCAAATAAAGCTATATTTGGTAATATATAAACCATACAAATAAATCATGACTAGACAAGAAAACGTTATCGATATTAATGTTAAGAATTATTCAACGCACACATATAAAATTATATGCATTTTCTAAATTTCCGAGTTATTTTTTTTTAAGAACATCAATTTATAAGCAGCTTACAAACAAGCGAATAATAGGTTATCTTACAACAATTTTCATCCACTTTTCTTATGATATAAGAGGGAACTGAATACATATTGTTTATACACTTTCCCCTTTTAATTATTAAGATTGTCTGAGACAGAGACATAGAAGTTCCTTTCCCTCTCGAAGCAACAATGTTGAAATAGTTTAATCTGCGCAATATTTTTTTGTACTTGACTTTAATAACCAACGATACCTTGTTATGTACATTGGATAGCTAACCTCTTTTAAGTTATATCTTAAAGCAAGAAATAAGTTATACTAATATTTAAAAGCATAAAAGTTATATTTGAAAATATCTACAACAAAATAAAATCAGCAAGATTAATATTAAGTTCAATGCATATAAATAAATTAAGTAAAAATAAAATTTGAAAATATCAAACTATTAGTAGCTTGCAAACAAGCGACATTACTATTATTTGTATATATAATTTACCTTGCAATAATTTTCATACATTTTTCTTATGATGCAAGAGAGAATTAAATGCATATTGTTTCCATAGCATGTAGATTACCTGTTTTACTAAGATTGTCGGATTCAGAGATATACAAGTACCTTTCCCTCATAAGAAAACAATGTTGAAATAGTTTAATCTGGGCACTATATTTTTTTTAATTGTATATGTTTTTTTGTGCTTGACTTTGATAACCAACTATATCTTGCTATGTGTATTGATGGAATAGTTAGTTTTTCTTTTTTCTTTTTCTTTTAATAAAGATATTATCTGAATTTTGATATACAAATTTGTAACTCATATTATCAATATTGTAGTTTGTTTAGATAAGGAATATTCTCATTTTTAGAGTAAGTACTTTACCTAGAAAGAGTCTGAGACTGTCCAAGTCAGACACAGAGCGAGAAGTACCTTTCCCTTGTGAAATGACAATGTTGAATAAGGCATTTAATTTTTACTTGACTAGTTGACTTTAATAACCAAGTTGACTAAATTAGTTGTTACGTAATTGGATAGCTAGCTCCCTTTAGGTTAGCTTGAATTTTGAAATTCGAATAATTAATATTTTAGCTTGTTCTGATAAGGAATATCCTCAATTTTTATATTGTATGGGAAACAAAAAGGTTTTATGATTGAAAATATCTACATTATTTATCGAGATGACTAGCCAAAGAAATATTATTGAGATGTTAAATATACTCGTTTTGAACAATGAAATAACATTTCTAAACAGAGTTTGTGGATTTGGCTTATCATTATCGGGGGCAGTAGTCTATAAACACTAGTATCTAAAAAACCATTTCAGATACTTTTAAGTTTATAAACACTAATCTTATATGGAGTTATTGGAGAATTCCGATGTGTGTGTAGACTCCTTTATTGTTTGTAATTCCTTTTACTCTCAGCGAAGGAACCTTCTCTCTTTTCCATTTCTTCTTCGGGAAAAAAAGAAGGTATCGGGGACATTATAACTATTTTGCTTTACAAAAACTTATGAATGGCCAAATGAAATGGCATTTTGAAGTAAACAATTGGAGGGGAAAAAAGTATTAACGTTGGACATTAGAGACACTAATTCAATGTTAGAGCTGAGCTACTGTTCTTTGAAAATTCTCTTGTAAACCAGAAACGCCCCTCTCTCTCTTTCTCTCTCCAAAAAGAAAACAAAAACTCTTCATTATCATCTTGCTCAGATTTTGTCCTTTGGGACCAGATCTGAGCAAGGATTATTGTTTTTCTTAGTTTTAATAGAATAAGATGTTGTTTTTTAATTTATGGTGTCTTTTGACACATTTCTTCACCATTTTGGTGATTTTATCTTCGCTTTTTGGGCGATCTTTTCTTCGCTTTGAGAGCGATTATTTCTTCACTTTGATGGTGATTTGTTCAATCTTTGTTGGTTGTTTCATGGCTTGTTATTCTAGATTCGAGAACATCGGCGATTCAACGCGGCATAGCTTTGAGTTCATCTTCAACAAAAGGGATTTAGGGCATCCGGGTTTTTCGTTCACATATACAAGATTAAGGGCTTATCACTCGTTTGTTTTTGGAGCATCTCTTGTTATAGAAGACAAACATTCAAAATGGTCGGAATTGATTCCGGATTATACCATCTTTTCTCTCTACTTTTCATACAAAAATTGGGTACCTTTACGGTATTTTGCTCTTTCTCTTCGCGAATTACATGTAATTGGTATCTTTATTTGTATTTGGGTTTTAAATTTCTTGTATTTTGATGTTATTTTTCTTGTAAACAATCATGTAATCACTTTTTTGGATTGAATGAAATGTGGTTTGATTGTTGATAAAAAAAAAAAAAAAAAAACTGAGCTACTTTGTGGGGTACAAAAAAAAAACCCAACCCACGTCGATATGTTAATTTTTTTACCAAATATGATATGTGTCTAAGATAAAACATTATATATTGACTTTCTGTCATTTGGATACATTTTCAACTTGGTTGCTCATCTCCACTATCACTACTCTTTCTTACTTGATACTACGTACACATGCAACGATTATGCACGTAGTAGAAAGATACAGTATAAAAGTACAAACGACAAAACGAAATCCAATGGATTGTTTTGGAAATGGTTGCTACTTGCTACTAACACAATAAGTGATTATTTTACAGTTTGACTTCATACGTTTTCGAGTTTCCTGATTATTGTAATATTTGACTTATACTAGATATGCCAAGTAAAAAGTATAAACTCTTTTGATTCCGGTCAACCCCAATAGATAAAATGATAGGTACTCGAGAAGAGAAGAAGCAAAAGTCAAAAACTAAACAATAAAATGATAGATACTCGAGAAGAGATGAAGCAAAAGTCAAAAACTAAACAATGTGTAAATAGGAATAACTCTCTAACATATGGTCCTATAATTAAACAATAATAGATAAACCAAATTTAATAAGGATCAAAATTTTATATATATTTGTGCATGAAGGATTCGTACTGGAGATCATGATTGGCTCTCGGACGTCATTAGTGACTACAGTAGATATACTACAGTGAGTTCATGGGTCGTGATGAGGTCCTATGCATCTGAGGAATATACTAAAATTAGTACCATTACTCCTATTATATAAGATAAGAAGTCGAATCCCGAGTTTTTAGGATTTCACGATTTGATTCTATTATATAATCCAACAGTACAGAGAAGAAAATGCACTCTCACTTGTGGTTGTACTAATGAGATGACACTTCTAAGTTCTAACCAGAACAGTTCGTTTTGTTGCCCCTCGGCCTTGAGTGGGTTGGCTTATAAGTGGGCTTTACCCTCCTAGTCATAGAGCCTCGGGCATTGACGAGTTTCCTGAAGAAATCCTCAAAACTTGGGGACAGCTAGGGGTGAGTATGGGCCGGTATGGACCGGTTTTCACCTCATCCGCATCCAATCCAATTCACTACGGATTTTAAATTTGGCATCCGCATCCAATCCAACATCTAACGGATTTGCATCCAATAGATGCACGGATGAATGGATTGTAAATGTCCATAATCCAACGGATATATATGTCCAACGGATTTTCAAAGTTGCATCTAGACCCAATCCGTAATCCGTTGGATTTCGAAAATCTCATCCGCGTCCAATCCATTAGTGAACGGTCCAGATGTCCATCCGCAAAAATATAATTGGTCCCGGTTAAATTCACGGATTACGGGTAAAATGCTCACCCCTAGGGACAACAGTATCCTCAAATTTTCTCTTGGTACAAGTTCTTATTTGTATTTTATTTTGTAGGAGATCTTTTGTTTTAATGAATTTCTACGTGTGAAGTAATCAACAGTCGTCCAAGGGACCATTTTTTCTTTTTTTCTTTTTTGACAAGAGACAGATCAAAAGAGTACCGTATTGTGCATATATGCCCAATGAGTCATTAATAAGTGCAAAGTACGAATTCAAACCTTAAACTGTTGGAAATAGTAAACCAACACTATAGTTGATACATTCTATGTGGATCAACTAGTATAGTTGACACGGTGTGTTATACTTGGAGATGAAATTAACTTGAAAAACAAGTTGGTTTGGTTCTCGAAGAGTTTTAGAAGAGATTTATTTTTAGAGTTTGATCTTATTAGGGAAGTGTCTTTGGTTAGTCGTCAAGTTTGTTAAACTATAAATAAGCCGTTGAGCCATGAGAATTATTACACCAAAACTGAAAACTATTATCATTATAGTTTTTTTTGCTTCCGCGTTTGAGCTCTCCTCCCTTTTGCTTGATCCTACATGAATAATTACAAGCATCTTGGCTAGAAAAGCCACATGAATATGGCATAAAATCGCCCGCTAAAGAATGGGTGAGGCGATGAACTTAAAAAATATATACTCCATGCTCCAAGAAAACACTTCAACAAGTATATTACAATACATATGTTAACATAGCTTCAATGGCAGACAAATTTCTCATTCATTTCATCTCTGAGAACACAACTTTCATTGCAAGATTGAGTTCAATGATCGGGCCTTAAATACAACTCAGGAACCGACATTGCTCAGGTGAAAACACACGTACAAAGAAAGTATGTGAATACAAGTCACACCTAGATCACGTGACTCAAAGAGGGAAAGTTTAATTTGAAAATTAACCTTAACTGCAACTTGTGTTATCCTTCACCACTTCAGTACTTGAGCTAATACCCCCCCTCAAGCTCATGGGTGCTGCAACAACTGTGAGCTTGGCGCGAAGCATTTTGAATCTGGGACCATGTAAGCCTTTAGTAAAGATATCAGCTAGTTGATCAAGAGTATGGACATAAAAAACATCCAAAGCCTTGGCCTGTACTAGTTCCCTGACAAAGTGATAGTCAAGATGAACATGCTTCATTTTGGAGTGCATGACTGGGTTTGAAGCTAGATTGATAGAGATAATGTTGTCACAACCAAGTTTTGGTGCACCAGTAAGAGAAAAGTGTAAATCTCTGAGTAGAAAGCAAATCCATACAACTTCAGCTGCACTGTTGGCTAGGGTTCTGTATTCTTCCTCTGTGCTGGATCTAGCAACTGTGGTTTGCTTCTTGGAGGACCAGGAGATAGCATTGGAGCCCAAAAATATGCAATAACCTCCAGTAGAGCGCCTATCATCAGGACATCCATCCCAATCTGCATCAGAAAAGCCTAAAAGAAAAGAGGCTCCTCTTGTAAAGTGTAAACCATAACTAATGGTGCCTTTAATATATCTCAGAATCCTCTTTGCTGCAATAATATGTGTTGTCCTAGGGTGTTGCATATGCTGACAAACAACATTCACAGCAAATGAAATTTCAGGTCTTGTCCATGTCAAGTAGTGTAAAGCACCAACCAAAGATCTGAAAGCTGTGGGATCATCTAGGAGTTCACCATCTGTTTTGTTAAGTTTCTCAGAAGCTGCAATGGGAGTCTAACAAGGTTTTGCTCCTTCCATATTAAACTTGTGTAGCAGATCAACAGCATATTTGGTCTGGGAGAGAAAAAGAGAGGTAGAGTCCCTCTTAACCTCAAGACCTAAGAAGTAATGTAGAGAACCAAGGTCTTTGATGGGAAACTGCAGTTGAAGATGAGCTATAACAGTCTTGAGAAACTTTGCAAAGCTACCAGTTAGTAGGATATCATCAACATAGACTAATGCAACTGAAATTTGAGTGCCCACTTTATGCACAAAAAGAGAAGGATCTGATGGTGAGTTCACAAACTGCAACTGAATTAAGGCATTGATGAGCTTTTCATACCATGCTCTAGGAGCCTGTTTAAGACCATAGATAGCTTTATGTAGTAGACATACATGGTTTGGTATATATTCATCAACAAAACCTGGAGGCTGAGACATATACACCACCTCCTTTAAGTCTCCATGGAGAAAGGCATTGCTTACATCAAGTTGATGGATCTGCCAATTAAACTGCACTGCCATGGAAAGAATGATCCTGATAGTTGTAGGCTTAGCAACATGACTGAAAGTTTCATCAAAATCAATTCCCTGTTGTTGATGATAACCCTTGGCTACCAGCCTAGCCTTTTTCTTATCAATGCTACCATCTGGTTTATACTTTATTCTAAAAACCCATTTACAACCAATGACATTATCAATACCAGATGGATCAACTAAAGACCATGTACCTGCATCAGTTAAAGCCTTGTGTTCTGCAACTGAAGCAATTCTCCAAACTTCCTCTTTATGAGCTTGACTGATACAAGTTGGAACTTTGCTGACTTTGGCAAGAAGAGCAACATCCAAAGGGTGAATAGTACCATAGTAAGATTTTGGAGTTTTAATACCATTCTTACCTCTAGTAACCATGGAATGATCATTTACAGTGATATGAGAGGGACAAACAGGAAGAGGAGAGGAAATATCTGATACTGAAGATGCAGAGGTAAGGGAAGCAGGAAAAAGCTCAGTGGTGGATGAGAGTTCACTGACTGAGAGAGGTGAAGATGACTGCTTATAGGGAAAAGAATGCTCATCAAAAGATACATGTCTTGAAACATAGACAGTTCCAGTTAGAGGATCTAAACATCTATATCCCTTATTTTTAAGGCTATACCCTAAAAAGATACATTGTTTACTTCTGGGCTCAAGTTTATTAGAGGTATAAGGCTTGAGCCATGGATAGCAGGCACACCCAAAGACTTTGAAAGAATTATAATCAGGTAATTTCTTAAAGATATGGTAAAAAGGAGTTGAAAAATTGATAGACTTAGTAGGAAGCCTATTGATAAGAAAATTTGCAGTATGCAAAGCCTCAACCCAGTAAGTGTGAGGTAAGCCTGATTGAGATAAAATAGTTCTGGTAATGCCTAAAAGATGCTTGTGCTTGACCTCAGCAACCCCATTTTGCTCAGGAGTGTGAGAGCATGTAAATTGATGGGTTATACCTTTCACAGTACAAAACTGTGCTAGAAAATGATTTAAAAATTCACCTCCATTGTCAGTTCTAATAGTGATAACAGAATGAGATAGCAACTTTTCAATTCTAGTAATGAATGAAGTGAACTCATGTTGAAAATCAGATTTGGAATGCAAGGGAAGAACCCAACAATACTTTGAATAATCATCAATAATGTTTGCATAATAAATATAACCAGAAACAGATTCAACATAACAAGGACCCCAAAGATCCATGTGCAACAACTCTAAAGGTTTTGTAGATTTATTACATGATATTTGAAAAGGTGATTTATGACTTCTACATAGTTTGCAATCAACACAGGTGAATGGCTTGTTGGATATATTTGAAAGGCTCAGCAACCTACAAAGCTTTTGCAAAGTCTGAAAGGAGGGATGACCAAATCTTCTATGAAGCAGAACATTATCAGTGATTGTAGAGGTGAGAGCATGAGGTGATGAAGTGAATTTTATAGGATAGAGACCATCCCTATGTGGACCTTGGAAGAGAATCTTCCCAGAGTTCAGAGCCTTCACAGTAAAGCCATTAGAATCAAGAGTTAAAGAGCAGTTGTTATCAGTGGTAAACTTATGAATGGATAAGAGATTGTGAGATGCTTGAGGAACAACAAGAATATCACTGAGAGTAAATGAATGATCATTAACAAGTTTACTAGAGTGTCATGTATGATATATGGACATACCTGCCCCATTAGCTGTTTGGATAAGCTCAGAGCCATCATAGAATGTAGATTCTTGGAGTAGCTTTGGTTGAGAAGTAATGTGACAATTTGCTCCACTATCTGCAATCCATTCCTCATCATCAAAAATGTCAGCAGCGGCTAGCATGGAACTGAGATTAGCTGGAGGAGATTTGCTTTGATATGAGAAATTGAGCCTCTGAGGACAATTTGGAGCCAAATGATTTGGAGATTCACAAAGTTGGCATGGTGTTGGTTTGTCTTGAAAGGAGTAACCTCTACCATTTGGATTTCTGTGAAATATGGCTGGATTTGGATAACGACCACCAGTATAACTTTGTCCTCTGTAAGAACCTCTATAATTGGAAGAAGAACCTCTATAGTTGGATCTATTGTTATGAGCAACAAAGGCCTTAGCAGAAGAGTCACTTTTCTGAGTAAGTGCTCTTTCAGAGATTACAGCTTCTTCACTAAGTAAGTGATTATGCAATTCAATACAGGATATGGGAGGATTACGATGTCTCATTGAAGTAGCAAAAGGAATGTAATCAGAATTTAGAGCCTTCAATGTAACAACCACTAATTCCTTATCAGAGACAATCTCTCCAGCAGCAGCTAATTGATCTGATAAAAGTCGAATTTCATTAATCAAAGCTGGAATCGATTTATTACCTTGAGCAATTGAGAGAAGTTTGGTGCGCAACTGAATGGAGTGAGTTGATGAAGCTCTTGCAAAACGTTCATCAATACTTCGCCAGAGTTCATGTGAGGTAGTTGCTCTTGAGAAATAGGCAATAACCGAGTCTGAAATTGTTGAATTAAGCCACATAATGATAGTGGAGTCCTCATCTACCCAATCTGTATATAGAGGATTCTCAATTCCATTGAGTTGATTTCGTGGATTTGTGAACTGGGGAGGACAAGGATGAGAGCCATCGAGAAATCTCATCAGTTTGAATTTGTGAATTACCGGATTCATGAGATTTTTCCAGGTAATGTAATTATCTTCTTTTAGTTTGAGATGAACAAAGTTGTTGAGTTGATTAAGAGGAATGTTTGAGAACGAATTTGAAGTTGGATTTTCCATTGATTTGAGACCTTGAAACAATCACAGATCTAAGATTAAGAGAAATAGGTAATGAAGACGAAGATCGTATGATTACCAGAACACGAATTGAGCAATAGAAAGAAATAAAAAACAGATCTGAACGATGAAAGTTGATGAATCAAAGTAAAGATCGAAGAAGACGAATTACAGAAGAGATGAAATTAGGAGAGAAATTGAAGAAAATGAAGAAGGATCGAAAATTTGAGTTAAAACTAACCCTACTGTGTCTGATACCATGTTAACATAGCTTCAATGGCAGACAAATTTCTCATTCATTTCATCTCTGAGAACACAACTTTCATTGCAAGATTGAGTTCAATGATCGGGCCTTAAATACAACTCAGGAACCGACATTGCTCAGGTGAAAACACACGTACAAAGAAAGCATGTGAATACAAGTCACACCTAGATCACGTGACTCAAAGAGGGAAAGTTTAATTTGAAAATTAACCTTAACTGCAACTTGTGTTATCCTTCACCACTTCAGTACTTGAGCTAATAACATAAACTTTCTACCTCGATCTTGCTTTAGAAAACATTACTATTTTTTCATAATACACGGATTATGTTTCAAGGAATTGTCTTGCTTCGTAGTAAAATAAGAGAAGAAAACGTACAAGTACTGTTACTAAGAACGACAGTAGAGACGCTGGTGGCCGTGGCCATATCAAATTGATGATGCTGCTCATTTCTTAAGACTTAAGAGCATCGAGGAGCCTTTTATTTAGGAGAATGCGGTTTTACGAAGCCGTTAAATTGTTATTTTATCGATCAAATTACACACACTGCACATTCTGCGTCAAGAGGCAAGTACACATATATATATAACAAAAGAGTGGAAATAAATTATGGTACGTACCAAATAATGTCCCTTGGTGCAATCTTGAACCACATTAACCAGCTCTAAGGTCCTTTTTTTACTAATTTAAAGAGCCATAATATCACTACCACCACGTGCATACGCCCATAGAATTTGAAACAAATACAAGTTGATACTGTACCCACAGATTAGAGATCAAAATATGGTATAGATACCTGGCCATATCCATTATTTAACAAGAAAAATGCTCCACCAGAGTTGGAATGGTCGAGCATATATCTGATTTGGCGTCAGTAACTCATTTCTTATTTCATTGATCCACCTCGCTGAGAGTCGAAATCTTTAGATATCTCTCTTGAACGTGTACTTGGAGTACGAATGGTTTAATTATTGCTAAATATACCTGTTTGAGATGCGTATCAAGTTAGATTATTGATATCTCAAAATACTTTGTTTTGAGTAGTGTGGTGATTTTTGGTTAAGGTGCGAACTTTGAATCACAAAATTATTATGGGCTGAAGGTGAAATCTTGGTCACGTAGAAGAACATTTTGCATCAATTACGTGATAGATTTTGGTCACGGGCTCATGATGGAGAATTTCGGCTCATTAAATAAATTTTGGGTTACATTTTTTAAGTGAAAGTTCGGATTTAAGATCATGATACTTTTATTCATACTGTAACTTATGTGTCAGTACCGAACTAGTACCAAGAAAAAGTTTTCCAGTAGATAATTAAAAAATTGTCATCAAAATAGATTATGAGCCGTTAAAATGCTTAATATTTTTTATTTTAAAATTTTGATCGGTAAAGAAATATATTGATAGAAAAAAGAGGGTACAAAAAAGCTTATACCACCCTCAAAAGTTACAGAGCAAAGCAAACGAACAGAAAAACAGAAAGTAGACTACTTCCTAGTTAAAAGAATCAAAATAATATTAGGCCATTTTAACATAGCATCCCTATAAGTAGGTGTTTCTAAATTCTTAAAAACAAGGCACCAAGTAAATATAGTGTACTTAATTTTGTTTTGCACCCCAACTTCAGTATTTTCCTTGTCAGCCATAGTTCTGGAATTTCTTTCCAACCAAAGACACCAAATAATAGCCACAAAAATCATGCTTCATATCTGTGATTCTAGAGAAGAATTGAGAGACAGATTCAAAGAGAAAATCATGGTGAACAAATCATTAGGCATAGTGAATTCCCAATTTAGCTTCTTTTGAATACGAGACCAAATTTTACTTGCAGACTAACATTGCAGAAAAAGATGGTTAATTGTTTCATTCTCATCACAAAAACTGCAAGTTTGAGAGACTGCCATACCTCTTCTATTTTATTTTATTTTTGATCGGTAAAGAAGTTTATGGATCAAAAAGAAGAGGGTACAAAAGATTTGTACCACCCTAAGAGTTACAAAAACAGAGAAAAGAAAAGACTAAAAGAGTAACAGACTACCTCTTAGCTTACAAGATCAAAGTAAATTTTAGGCAAGTTTGCCATTACATCACTAAAGGTTGGAGATTCTAAATCTTTAAAGATAAGACACCATGTGAAAAGAGTGTACTTGATCTTATTGAACAAAGCAATCTCTTAACTTTCCTTGTCAGTATAAACTCTTCCATTCCTCTCAAGCCAGATGTTCCAAACAATTACAATAGAAATCATACTCCAGATTTTTTCTTGCTGATGAGAAGAAAAATAAATATTCCAAGAAAGCAACATAGTGAAGAAACCTGAAGGCATAGTGAATTTCCATTTCAGTTTTTCTTGAAAGTGGGACCAAACTTTTCTTGCAAAAGAACAATGCAGGGTGTTATAGAATTGCTCGGTCGAACTCGCATGCGTTGCTATCTCAAGCATGTTTGTCAATATTAGTGATCAAAACTATAAAGTCTTGATTTCTAGTCTACTAGGATAGAAAGTGTATTTGAGCTCAAGAACTCCATGTCAATCATCATACAAGACGAAGGACTACTCAAGGAACCAGTGGATCTTCATCGACTAAAAGGTATGTGGAGACTTGAACTTATCTATCACTCAAAAGTATATCTACTCTATCTCCTATCTTGAGACAAAAGTCGTATTACTATATAGACTAAGATTATACACATGTGGCATTTCGAGCTGAGTATATCTCGCTTATGTATTTCTCGAATATGTGTTGGTAAATCTTTCTCTTTATCTAAGTTCATCTTTGCCTAGTGACGAAAGTCATGTTATGTTTCAATCACTTTAAAAATTGCTCTGACGAAAAATAGTTTGTGAATAACAACTATATAACACCCTCTGAGAATGTTTCAATGATTGAAATGAGAGTTTAACCATTGGAGGATATAAGAATTGTTGTGGAAACACATATATGTATAATTCCTTGTTCCTTGAACCAAAGTTTGCGAACTTTGTTGATCAAGTGAAACCGGAGTAGAACGTGAACTTCAGTCCGCGAACTCAGTCAGAGAAATGGCGAAGTTCTCGAACCCGAGAATTTCTGCTGGAGTTTGTGAAATCCATCCGGGAACTTAAGTCCGCGAACTTGAGTAGGTTATGTCTAAAAACGATATTTGTGAACTTATGTTAATAAACTAAGGAATGCTATTGTAAACCGTGGTTTTATAGTTCATGAATCGATTCGAGTGAATCACATCATTTTTTCTTCGATTATGTCTTGTGTAGTACATAAATATCTAAGCAATTGAACAACTCTTTAACTAGTTCATTTGAGTCATTTGGACTAGTTATGGTGAAGAAGAATATGGTTGATATGAAAGTTATCATATGGCTAACCTTTTGGTTAACTATTGTTGAACCAACTAATGTACAAGTTTGGGTACGGTTACACAAGCCTAGAAACGTGCATTACATGTGTGTATAACAAGCTATGTTTTCGATCTAACGGTTGATAAATATTAGCTTGAATCTAATCAGGTTTTCATCTAACGGTGAATATTGAATCCTTTGTTAGTAAGCTAACATTGATTACAAACCATGATTTGAAGAATATATAAGGGATAACTCTAGCAACTGGGAAACCTAATCCCCACACATTCTGTGTGATACTATTTGTGCTAAGCTATAGTCGATTCTCCTTTAACCTTTGGTTTTATTCTTCTAAAACCAGGTTAACGACTTAAAGACTTAATTGGGATCATGAAGCCAGACCGATACTACTTTTATCGTAGTTGTGTGATATGATCTTGTTGTTTCTATCATACGAGTACAATTGTAATAATTGGATTGAGATTTCTATCTCCGATAGGAAAGATATAAAAGTAGTGACAAACACTTCATCTCATCGTTTGTGATTCCATATTATTTTTTTCGCGGTGTCGATTGAAACTACTGTGAGGTGATTGATAAAGCTGAGCTATTCTTCGGGAATATAAGTCTGGTTTTATCAATTGGTTCCTGTTCACCTTGATTTATCAAAAGATGAAACAAAAACTCGTAGGTATATTCGTGGGAGACGGATTTATCTATTATCGTAGACTTTTCTGTGTGATATAAATTAGTTTATTAAAGTCTTCGACTTTAGGTCATATCAACTCTTGGTTGTGGGTGACATCAGCTAAGGGAATCAAGTACGTGGTATCATACTGGGATCAGAGACGTAGGAGCATAACTGTACCTTGGATCAGTGTGAGATTGATTGGAGTAGGCTAGTGTCTGTAGCGGCTTAATACAATGTATGTTTAATCTGGACTAGGTCCCGGGGTTTTTCTGCATTTGCGGTTTCCTCGTTAACAAAATTCTGGTGTCTGTATTATTTCTTTTCTGCATTATATTTTGTTTATATAATTGAAATAATACAGGTTGTGCATTCAATCAATTAGAATATCCGACCTTTTTGGTTGTTGATTTAAATTGATTGACACTTGGATATTGGTCTTTGGTATCATCCAAGTTATCTCCTTGAATTTGATAAAGACTCGCAGATTTTTGTTTGCATGAGTAAAGATCAAATCAAGTGAGAGAGATATAAACTCTTTGATATATTTTCTATTGATTGAGTCTGACTGTGTAGTTGATTATCTAGAAAGTATATTGGAGTTTGTCCATATAGATTTCTAATTCCAAATATTGGGTGTGGTTGTTAGACCCCCGCTTTTTCACAGGGAAATATGATCTACCGTCTCATTAATCTCACAAAAAGCACAAGTCTGCAATGCTTCAATTCCTATTCTTCTCAGCACATCCTTGGTAGGTAAGCTATTAGGGTCCATAAAAATAAATGAACCTTTGGAGGAATTTTTTGTTTCCAGATGTAATTGAAGATATGAGACTCATTAGGTAAAGAATGATCAATGTTCAGCATATCATAAGTGGATTTCACAGAAAACTGACCTTTTGAATTGAGAGACCAAACCATTTCATCTTCCTCTTCATTTTTCAAAGAAAATCCATTTAAGAGAGTCTGCAAACCATCCAACTCCAATCTTGATGTTGCATTCATTCTTCTTGGAACTGCCAGATTCCGAGAATTAATATCTCTTACAAAAACTACAGCCACAGAGAGTTCTTTACTTCTTGAGATATCAAACAAGTTAGAAAATTTAACTTGTAAGGATGTATCATAGGGCCAAACATCCTTCCAAAAACAAACACTACTCCCAGACTTAACTTTGAAATGTATGTTACTTTTGAAGACTGAATCACACTTTATAATACCCTTTCAGTCTTCTATAAGAGATTTTTGGAACTTTAGAAAACTAACCATTTTCTTCAATTCCATATTTTTTAGCAATTATCTCTCTCCATAAAGCTTCCTTCTCTTTAGCAAACCTCCACAACCATTTTTTTAATAGAGATTTTCTCATCTTCAAAAGATATTTAATACCCAAGCCTCCTGCATTCTTCTTTTTGTAAAGAGTATGCCATTTAAACGAATTCATTTTCCTTTTATTGGATTTATCATTCCATAAAAAGTTCCTCATTATTATTTCAAGCTTCTTAGCAACAGAAACTGGGATGACAAAGAGAGACATATAATAAACAGGTAAGCTTGCAAAAACATTTTTGATTAGAATGATTTTACCTGTTCTATTCAAAAGAGTTTTATTCCATCCTGGAAGTCTCACAATGAATTTATCAACAACTTTATCCCATTTATCCACTCCTCCACTCTTATCACCCAAAGGATGACCTAAATAAGTAGTTGGTAAAGTTCCATTATAGCATCCCAACAAAGAAGACAATTGAGATAAATCACCTGTAAAACCAACTCCAAATATTTGACTTTTTGAGAAGTTGATCTTAAGACCTATAAGTTGTTCAAAGGATAACAATAATAATCTAAGATGCTTGACCTGATATGTCAGCATCTAAGTATATCAAAGTTTCATATGCAAATTGCAAGTGACTGATAAGTTTTCCACCTTTAGAATTATGAAATCCAGAAATTAAACCCTGATCTTGAGCATTCTTGATCATAAAAGATAAAGCTTCACCAACCAACAAGAATAAGAAAGGAGAAATGGGGTCTCCTTGTATTATACCTTTTGTTGACTTAAAGTAACCAGTTGCAGAACCATTGATTAAAATAGAAAATCTGACAAACTCTACACAACACTTCACCCACTTTCTCCATTTTTCACCAAAATTCATAAGAGCTAGAATTTCATCTAGGAAATCCCATCTGACATGATCAAAAGCCTTCTCAAAGTCCACCTTCACCAAAATTCCTGCCTTTCCACTTCTAACTCTTGAATTAATTAATCTATTAGCCACCAACACACCATCTAAAAATAGTATTAGCATACCTCTTCTATTGAGCATGTCTTTGGTTGGCAAACTGTTATGAGCCAAAGTCCAGAGAAAAAAATCATATCTTTGGTGGGATCATTTGCTTCCATATGTAATTGAATTATATATGCCTCTGACTTGAATCAACTTCTACATGAGTAAGTTTATCTTAAGTTGAATTAACAGAACATTCTCCTTTACTGTTTAGAGCCTACTGAATTTGATCTGCAGCCTCCTTGTTGATAGTAAAATTTCCAAGGCTTCTTAATTAAAATTACATTTCGTTAATTTTATAATTTTGATTGTTGATGAAACTTTACCGCTGACCAAATTTTAGCTCTACACAAATTATGGCAATACGCCAATACCCTAACAATTATTATGTATGACATTGTGGATGGTGCTTTTCTAAATCAAGAGAAAATAGTTATTTTGGGTACTAACATGACTCAAGCTTGTTTATTCACCTCCTTAGACTAAGACTCAGTGTTCAACTAACTTCACCTATTCATGCGACGTCCAGTTAACCTTATGAGCGCGACTCATATTTTGCTAAGTAAAACTAGGGTTCTAAGCTCAACCATGCAAAACTAGACAACGAGACTTCACGAGTCTCACCTGTACAAGTCTCATGACTTACTACTAGTAACGTCCCCCTCCAGAGTCACTAGTCAAGTTAATGCGCTCCTCAGTATCATATGAGAATCGAGGAAGAAAAAAGATTCTTCAGCCACCAATCCCAACGCTACCAAACTTCCTAGATACCCCATGTTAGAGCATTCCTCGGTTGAATCCACCAAGCGTTGGTATGTCAAGTTTGATTATCATATTTTAGCTACAATATAAGGTACAATATTTTTCTTGATTAGATTACTGGAGCCAACTTTGTTAGATTAGACTTGGAACAATTTGTGTATTTAGACTAGGAACAATGTTGGGATTCGCTCATGTTATGATAGACACGTTGTTGTGTCTATTTTGGTATCAATTGTTTATTTTGTTAATAATTGTTATTGTCTTTATTTTACTATTTTGTGTATTTATAAGTGTTTTGGAGCAATAAACTCTTGCGAAAAAATTGGCTCGAAAAGTGATACTTTACCCCTCGGAAAAATTTACTAAAGGCACCCCGAAAAGTGTTATCGGAACCCAAGAGAATTGATAAAAGCACCCCCAGAATAGTTTATAAAGGCACCCAGAAAAATTCTAAAGGCACCACAAAATTACTAAGGGCACTCCAGCACAGTTGATAAGGGCACTGCGTTTTGGTTAGGGGCACTCTCATTTATTCTTCATTTTTTTTTGGGGTGGGATTCGTACTCAATCCCTAGGGTTTACTGTCGCGCGCTCTCTTGGAACCCACTAGTTGCAACAACGCTTGTTGGTTGCATATCCATACTGGCTAACTAGTCATGTTAGGATTCGCTGCATCAATGTGCCATGC
This sequence comes from Papaver bracteatum, assembly GCA_023529315.1. NCBI lineage: Eukaryota > Viridiplantae > Streptophyta > Magnoliopsida > Ranunculales > Papaveraceae > Papaver > Papaver bracteatum. The sequence goes on from JAJJWX010000439.1 coordinate 535,757, forward strand.
TTGGACTCACAGCAATGTCCCTTCCTCATTGACTTAGTCGTGCGTTCTTTTATGGTAATAACTACGTATAACAGATTGTGTTTCAGATTTTTGGATCATAAATTACAAATTTTACCTTACAATGAATGTTTAGAAAATTCTGCCAAAACACCGCCAAAATTATACTTAGGGTAAAATAAAGGCAACGTGACACACCATAACCTGTTATCCATATGATAGATAATATTCGTTTAGTTTTATGTTTTCGTTGTTTCTCAAATAGGAATTTGGATTCTAAAAGTATTTGTGTGAAAGATTTTTTACATTCCTATTACATTTACTGCAGGAAATTCTTGAAAAATCCCCTAGACTCTTCCACAAGAATTTTTCAACATTTGAGACTACTGCCATGAGATTGTAGGCTCAATTTAAATTTTGCAATCCCTTAAATCTTTTCTCGGAATTTTCGAAATAATTATCGGCCAATCTAGCATTTTTTATTGTTTTTAATTTACGATGCAAATTTTGGATAACGAAACGTAATTTAAACGGCGCGCGGGTTATAACCCAAAATGTGTCACTATCCATGTACAAAAACCCCAACAAAACAAATAGTTCACAAAAACTCCATTTAACAAAAACTGTTTATATTAGCCTTCTAGTTTAAATCACCCCAATAAAAATAAAAACAACCCCACATTTAATTTTAAATCACCCCAACAAAAATAAAAATCAACCCCACCATTAATTTCTATTATATTATCACCACCACAAAATAACACCACCAGCAGAACCACCACTGTGCCGCCGCCGTCGCGCCACCACCACCGCCGACCGCCGCTGCCTCCGCACCACCACCTCTGTCGCCGCACCACCACCTCCGTCGCCGCCCGCCGTCGCACCACCGCCAAAAACCGCCACCACCACCGTCGCCAACTACCACCGCAGCCATCTACCACCACCACTGAAATGATGCAACCAAACTGAAATGAGAAAAAATGATGAAACCAAACTGAAATGAGAAAAAATGATGCAACCAAACTGAAATGAGAAAAAATAATGGAACCAAAATTTCTCGTGCAAACAATTTCTCGTGAAAAATGATGAAACCAAACTGAAAAAAATGATGGAACCAAAATTGGTTTCATCAAAAATAGATGAAACCGAAATTGGTTTCATCATTTTTCCACATATTGTCATTTCACCAATAACCACCGCGACCAACACCACCGCCAACCACCGTGACCAACTACCACCACCACCACGCCGCCACCATAACCACAGTCTGCCGCAACGCATCATTGCACCACCACTACCAGCCACCTCCACCATACATCACCAACATCAGCACCACAACCGTCTACCGCCATCTGCCACTGCTGGCACCACTGGCACCAGCACTACATACCACCTCCATCTTCGACTACCAATGGCACCAGTACCACCACTACCATCATCTCCATAGCTAAAATAGGATGAAACCATTTTTGGTTTCATCATAAGTACGATGAAACCATATTTGGTTTCATCATAAATAAGATGAAACCATAATTGGTTTCTTCATAATTCAAGTACAATAAAAATTACAAACCATGATTCCAGGCCGAGTTCCTTCTATTTCTGATCATCTCCTAGCCGATTCCACGCCTTTCAAATTCTTCTTCACTGCACAGTCATCAACTCCTCTCTGCCAATTCCATCTCTCAACTATAACGCACCCATGGCAGCAACAACCAACAATGCCTCGCTTCCATTTTCCTATTCACTAAGGCACCAATTTCTGCAGCTTCTCTAGATCACTGTTACACTACCAAAAACATCTGCATTTGAGCCGCAATCATCAGCTCATTACAATCACCACTGCTGTTGCGTGACCTACCAGCTGATGCAACCAGCTCTTATATAACTTGTAACTCAACCGCAACCTGAACCTAAGCGTTCATTTAAGCAGCATCACACTTCACTACAACACACAACCAATGCCTTCTTAGTTTATTCTCAGGCACTGCTCCTCCATTGCCACCGAAGTAACTCATTACCATGGCAGCATCAGTCTACATCAACACCAAACCAGACCCTGAAATATGCTAATGACCACAAACCCACTTCTCTAAAGCAACACCCATAGTAGCACTACTTTTTGCACCTCCTTGTTCATATCCATGACCATGGAAGTAGCAACTTCATTTCTTGTTCGCAACCGAAATCCATGTATTCCATCTCCATTTATAATTGTGTCCATTCACATCTGCAGATTTGCATACAGCCACCAACTTCGACTGAAATTAACCCATTGGTTCGAGAACTTAAATCAACGCCAAGTAAGTGAGAACCAATCACAGACACCACTACTTTCAGCAACCCATGTAAACAATATCCATCTCCATAAAAGGTTTGGCGACAACATCACTTTCCCCATCTTCTTACTGTTCAATATAAGCACCAGTATCTGCCAATTCGTTCTCCCTACTCAGGCATATTTCAGACCACCAACTCCTTCTAACAGTGCTCCACAGAATGCCATTGTTGCTACTGAACCATCACTGAACTACTCTCCTTGTTGCTGTCAATTGCAACTGAACCTTTATCAGGTGAAGCTGCAGTTGAGTTTTTAACAGGAAGTGAATTAAGCAGACCTAATGACGATATCCTCACAGTTATCGTTGTTTCTTGAGAGTTTAAGTTGAATAACGAGAGATACAGTTATCCTGCAAAACCATTAGTAACAATGAAAGCCATTAGTAAAATGGTCAAGGATATGATGGGGCTATATAGACCAATGAAGCGATGGAATGTTTTAGTTAGCAAACCAGTTCTTCCATTCGCATACCAAGATCGGATTCCTTGGGAATTAGCAATCTTCAATGGGTTCAGTTCCTTTAGCTTTTGTAACACCCGGGAGAAATATGAGGCACTTCTTTTGGGATCCTTCTTCGTTTCAGTAATAAATGGAAACTGAAAATAATGACCACCAAATTTTGTGTTCTTCAAACTCGTTCTTCGTAAACTGAAGCTAGATTAAAGGAATAGAAAGCTACCTCTTTGTTATTTTCGCTAAAACAATTGATTTCGAGTAAGGTGAAGCTGAAGAACCCAATTCAGTTTACATCAAAAAACCCAACTTTGTTGTTGCATTGTTGAAAGAAAATGAAATAGTTGGTTTGAATCTCAACACTAGAACACCACAGATCGAGATCGCAAAGAATACCCAATTTCAGTCCGAATACAAACCCTGCAATCCATTGATTTCGTTAACACCAAATCAATTCGAGACAATCTTCTTCTCCATGAAATTCCCCACGAAATCTCCGATAACTTCATCAATTTCAGACCATAAAGAACCCCCCTAATTCATTGCTTCATTGCTATTGAATAGGTTTAACTTGCTGTGTAATATTGAATTGAAATTGAAATGAACACCATCATCACCTTTTCCTTGCAAACTCTCACCTTCGATTCATCTGTAAAATCGGTATCCCACCATGAAGTAGAAAATGCAGCTGCTTGAAAAGAGAAATCAAAATCATCACTTATACAGTAATAGAAACACAATTTACTCTTATTCTTCTACTGGTGATGATGGTCGGAGGAGATCCATTGTTGCTGCTGGTGATGATGGTGTTCATGGAGATCCATTATTGTTGGTGTTCGTGGAGATGACGGTGGTGGGAGAAGGAGACGAAAGAAGAAGAAAGAAGAAGAAGAAGAAGAAGAAGAAGAAGAAGAAGAAGAAAAGCTAAAAGGGTACGATTGGGTTTTTTTAAAGTAAAAAATAAATAAATTTGATCATTATTATTTGACCTGGGGTTTTTGTGCCACTTTCTTTAGAAACGGTTTTTATTTGTCAAAAATAATATGGTTGGTTTTTTCTTATCACTAGTTTGTTCACTTAGGGGTTTTGTCACTAGTTTTGTAATCTAGATTGCGTTACCCTGAAAACTATTGTGACACCATCAAAAGTGGGTCAACAAAGTCAAACTCCATCTTTAAGTCCAAAAACCGTGGAAGATAAGGAGGGAAGAGCTATTCCATCATTCCATGATCTAGGGGAGGATGAATATTAAGTAGCCTACGCCGAGGCCCACTCTAGGTAGGCAGAAGCATGAAACAATATTGAGGATGCATTCTCACCCAATTTGAAATTTAAATAAGACAAGTCAACTAAATTCTGGACTTTGGAGCTCATTTCAACGAAATTACTAATCTAATGTTAGTCTAATATACAAAGAGGAGGGGAGAAGGAAGCAAGTGACAATAATGTCTAAACTACGAGCTCATGTGACAATAGTAGGAAATATTAACCATTTCAATGCATCAAGATGATGAATTAGCAGTATAGATAGATTAATAATACATCAACCGTTAAGATTTTAATGATTGGTATGGATTTTGGCTGATGGATATTACCAAGAGTCAGATTATGTGTGAGACAGTGTACTGTCTATGTGGTGTGTTATTAGTTAGCTAGATAGAAAGAATCTTAATGAGGAGCAGGTCAGTAATCTGTGCTGGCCTAGTTAAACGGACACCGGATTTTTGTATACTGATTATTTAAGGCCTCAATGTAAGTACTTTTGTTAGGGCTGTCAATGGGTACCCGTTACCCGGTACCGGAACCGGTAAAAACGGTTCTGGGTCCTAAAGTTGGACCCATTAACAACTTTGGACCCGGCGGGTAATGGGTACCCGATTATGCATCATTTTATTTATTTTTTAGCAAAATTACAAGTATTTTGCTAGTTTTGGCTTTGATATTTTTTTCACTTTTCATTTTTTACCTACATTTAATCTTTATTTAGTACATTAATAAAGAAATAATTAAAAAAATTGATAAATATAAGTTAGATTCAAGCCAAAAAGTGAATTATATCAAGTTTTGGAACTTTTTTGTGAGTTTTCTTGATACCCAACGGGTACCCGGAACCGGTGGGTACCCGGCTGTTTAATAGGGTCCGGTTCTGGGCCAACTAATTTAGGAACCGGACCCGGAACCGTGAGGACCCGGAACCGGAAAAAATAATATGGTCCGGTTCCGGGTAGTATGATACCCGGGAGGAACCGGACCCGTTGACAGCCCTAACTTTTGTTAAGTTCAAATATTGTTGTTTTCTAATTTAAAACTATTAGCTAAGGTATGATTATCCTTGAATTATTTTTTGTTCAATGAACTTTGGGTCGTCTTACAGTTTTGAGGTGTTATAGGTGATTTTAAAACAAAGGGCTTTTTTATGACTTGGAAATTTATTTTGGGGGAGGAAATTTTATAAAATTAAAGCTATAATTTGGATCCGGTTATGCGCCACGAGGCTACCCAAATTTTTTTTAGTCTTTTTGGTTAGATTTGGGTTGTAGACTTGTAATTTGGCATAAAATACCCTCAATATTGGTTATTTTATCTTCAATAAGCAAACATTTGGTGAAACTATACTTGATACAAAATACATATATAGTAACATGATTTTTTTTTCCTGAAACACACGAATTATATTAATTATGAAAAAAATTCAATTACAAGAATTACAGTGACTGAAGAATAAAAGAGAAAAGCAGCTTAACAATTCAAGAAATTAGCAAAATCTAAAGTAATTTACTCCAGGCATTTCAATCCTTTTGAGAAAGTCAGGCCTCCCCATATGACATTGTCTTTCACCTGCTAACAAAAGATCTCCTCTTTTGGCTGTTGTATCAGCAGAGAAATTAGTTTCTCTAAAACAATGCTCAAACCTGATTTCTTGCAGAAGTTTAAGAGCCTTCACCCACCTGGCTTTAAGAAACCATGGAACCTGATGATTTTTAAACTCATTAATGACAGTTTGAGAATTTGACCTGATAATGATTTTTTGGCATTTCCAGAACACTGCAAGTTCAGCTGCACAAACCACATCATACACTTCAGCAATATAATTTGTTTCTATGCCAAGGCCACCAGTCAAAGTACCCTTAACTTGGCATGAATAATCTCTAACTACAACCCCAAAACAAGCAACACCAGGATTACTAATAAAATCTCCATCACAGCAAAACAAAATATATTCACTTCTTGGAGGATACCACTGACACACTTTTATAAGCTGAAATCTTGAGTTCCTGGGGCCTAACTTGAAGAAAGAGATAATTTGTTGATCATAAGTTTGATTCCATTTGGTGCCATTCATTCTAAGACCACCTTCATTAACTAACTTCAATATTCTGCTTTTTAAACTTTGAATGCTAGGAGCTATACCTTCAAAGAATCTTTTATTTTTTTGAAACCAGAGTTCTTTAAGGCAAGCACAAGCAGTAGTAATCCAAGTTTGCTGAATAATGGGGCTTTTATTTGATACTCCTCTCCAAATGTCATCAAAACACTTAGGAACTGCAATGTTAAATTGAGAACACAGCCAATTCCAAATATGTAAACTGAACTTACAGTGCCAGAGAAGATGGTCCATACTATCCTCAGCTTACTCACATATACATCACTTTGAAACCATTTCATATCCATAACTGATCATTTTCACATCATCAGTATATAATCCCTGAATGAGTTTCCAGACATTGCTGGCTATGCTAGGATGCAAAAAGTTATTCCAAATATGTTTAGACCAATGAACTGTAGGTTCTCTCCCCCTCAACTGATTGACTGCTTTTGAAACTGAGAATATCCCTTTAAGATTCACCTGCCAAATGAGTTCAACCTGTTCACCTACAACTGGAAGGCTGAGATTAGCAATAGTATTTTGAATAACTGTAGGAATGTTCCAATTTCCATTAGATAGTAACTCAGACACCTTCATGTGCAAATTTTCTTTAACAAATTGAATATAACCAATCTTATCAATTAATGGAGAGTCCCCAATCCATGTATCAAACCAAACTGAGATCTGATTCCCATCACCAATGCACCATTTCAGATCATTCTTTAAAAAACTCCAAGCCCATTTGAGTCCAGGCCAAACAGAGGAAATCTTCCAATTATCTCTCCAAACTCCATTTTTATTCATGTATTTTTCTTTAAAAAATAGAGCCCAGTCCTCATTTGATCTTATTATTCTCCACATCATCTTCATCAAAAGAGATTTATTTAGAACTTCAAGCCTCTGAATGCCAATGCCACCTTCACTATAAGGAGTGCACACTTATTTCCAAGCCAAAATATTATATTTTATGATATCTTCCTCACCTGACCAAAGAAAATTTTTGATGATCTTTTCACAAATTTTAATGATTGAAGCTGGCCATTTATAAACTGCCATGTTATACGTTGGCAAGCTACATAGAACTGATTTAATTAAAACCAATCTATCTTGAAATGATAACATTCTCCCCTTCCAACCTACAAGTTTTTTTTGCAACATTTCAACTATGGGCCAAACAATAGAGGTCTTAACTCTTCCAGGAGATAAAATGACTCCTATATATTTATCAGGGAACTCACTAACTTCCATTTGTAACCATTCTTTAATCAATTTTTTCCTTTGACTAGAAGTACCTTGAATAAAACACTTACTTTTGCTTCTATTGATGATTTTACCAGAGCATCTTTGATAGGTATCCAGTAGCTTGGTAAGATTTTCTATACACTTTTTAGCACCATTTAAGAAGATAAATACATCATCTGCAAAAAACAGATGAGTAGGATGGATTCCATTTCTGATAACCATTGGAGAAATTTTCTTTTCTTGGACATAAGCAGATAAACTCCTGCTCAAAGCATCTTCCATTAGAACAAAGAGAATTGGAGATAAAGGATCTCCTTGTCTTAATCCTCTACCCACAGAAAAAAGCCACATGGACCACCTTTAACCATGACAGAATGTTTTGCACATTTGAAAAGGGTATGTAACCATTCACACCAGGAATCAGTAAAACCAAATTTCTAACTGAATCATAGGAGTGAGAGAGATCTAATTTGAGAGCCACATTACCCCCCCCCCCCCTTCTCTTCTTTGCCATTTCATTAACTAGTTCTGAATCTAGGAGGATTTATTCTTGAATGCTTCTTCCTTTAACATATGCTGCTTGTTGAGGAGAAATTAGCTTAGCCATTAAACTACTCATTCTATTGGTAATAAGCTTTGTAAATATTTTAAAACTTACATTGCTTAAACCAATAGGTCTGAACTGATTGGGAGTTTTTACACCATCAACTTTAGGAAGTAAAACTAAGAAGTTATAATTTAATCCTTTGGGAATATACCTTCTTCTCCAACAAAATTGAACAGAATGAACCACATCTTCTTTCATGATATGCCAGCAGGCTCTGTAGAAACAACCTGAAAAACCATCTGGTCCAGGAGAGCTATCTGGATCCATACCAAAAATGGTTTCTTTAATTTCCTCCTCTTCAGGGATGGCATCTAGCATTTTTTGATCTTCCTCTGTAATAACCTCAGGAATGTGTTTTAACAAAGAATCATCAACTTTCACAGCCTGAAATTTAAATTTACTTTCATAAAACTTAACCAACTCCTCAGCAATTTTTCCTTGATCAGAAATGATTTCACCATTTTCAGTCTTCAACTCACTAATACAGTTCTTTGCTTACCTGATTTTGAGCCTTGTGTGAAAGAAGTTGGTATTAGCAGCTCCCTCTTTAATCCATTTAACTCTAGATTTACTTTTTAACAATGAGATTAAATGAACTTCATGAGAGTTGTGTAGGTTTTGAGCTTCAACCAATTTTTCTAATGCATCAACATCATGAGGATTATTATCATAATTATGCATGGCCTCATTTACTTTAGCCTTAGCTTCTTTAATCTTTGAATGCACATTACCAAAAACACTCAAATTCCACTCCCTTAGAACACTTTTCAATTTTTTGAGCTTACTTTGAAAAACAAATGCATGGTCTCCCTCAACCAATTCAGACCAGCAATCTTGAACTACTTGCATAAAGGAAGGGTGCTCTAACCACATTTTTTGAAATTTTTGAGGAACATTCTTAGGCTTGGGAATGTGTGCACAACCACCAATCAGTATATTTTTGAAGCCACATATTATTGAAAAGAGCTCTATCTAAGAAGCATAATATTCTTTTCTTACCATATTGACAGTTAGACCAAGAAAATTGCAACCCAGATTTAGGAGCCCGTAAAAGATTACAATTGTCTAAACAAGAAGTAAAGTCTAACATAGCTCTTCTATTTGGACTTCTACCACCCATCTTTTCATCAAGTGAGACCACAACATTAAAATCACCCAAAATTAGCCAAGGTTTATTCATTCCACTAATAGCTTCCATTTCAGCCAAGAGACTTCTTCTTTGAATATAACCAACATGATCATGAACACCAGAAATTAAACTACCTCCCACTTCCATTGTTATCATTTGGCTAGACATGGAGATGACTGTTGGAGTAGATAAAGCTTGATTCCAGAATAACCATAAATTGTCTTTATTATTTAAAACAGAGTTATGAATCACCATTTTTTGCATACCAGGAAGATTTAATTTATTACAGAAAGAAGCACTGCATTTTATTTTAGGTTCAGCAACCCAAACAAGAGAAGGAGAAAAATTATTAACTAGAGACCATAATTTATTTTGAGCCCTTGGTCTTCTAAGGCCCCTTAAATTCCAATATAAGACTTTCATGGTTTGGATTGGAGGTTTTTAGTACCTCCCTTTCCTGGATTTTTTCTAAAATTATACTTGATAGGATTTTGTGTAGTAGTTACCTTAACCTCAGTAGTTTCTTTAGGGATTTCAGGTTGATTAGATTCTGATGCAGGAGATGGTCTTTGAATAACTCTGGACTAAGAAATAACTGGAACTTGTTGAACAGAAGTAGTACCATTCTTTCCATCAATAAAATTAATCATACTTTTTTCTATTGCATTATCCTCAGCAATTTGTAAAACTTTTTTAGGCTCCAAAGGAACATGTTGAGGTGTGCTTAGTTTTTCTGGATCATCTAAGCCTCCAAGAGGACCAAAAGCACCACTTGAATTAGAAATATTTGCATCCTGTTGAAGAGGCTCATTAATCAGAATATGTGTAACAGGAGTATTACAAATATCAAATTTCCTTGGAGTAATTTTCTTCACCACTGTTGAAGTTGATGGACTGACATTTTCTTGACCATTCACTTTTGTTGAAGAATCACCAGTATCAATCTCTGTAACTGTATTGGAAATAATTTTTGGGCTGCTTGGAGAATGAGTTGTTGTTTCCTGAGGATTTTTAAACCTGCATTCCATAAGTAAGTGACCAACAATTTTACATTTATCACAGAACTTGGGAGGTTTTATTAGAATCACACTTTGGATAAATCAACCAAACTTGGTCTTAATCCAAAGCTTGCTTGGAACTGTTTTTTCCAAATCAATATTCACCAACACTCTAGCATGGTAACCATTATCATAATTAAAAGTAGCTTCATCAACCTTTACTGGATCACCTACAGCTCTGCAGATTGTGAAAAGAGTTTTTTCATCCCAGTATTCTAAACTTAGTCCTGGAAGGTGAACCCATATCATTGCAGATGATGTTCTATGATTTTCAGGCCTAAAATATGGAATCCAGTTGCGAGTCCATAGAACTTGATTAAACAACTCCCATTTACTAGAGTTGATACTCATATTATCTCTTTCATTGTCAAGTTTAATAGTAAAAAAACCTTTCCCCAGAGGAATTATTTTGCACTGACCTTCAAGTTTCCATTGATTTTTCATATTTAAAACAACATCAGAGAATTTCAATTTTTGAAGATCCAATCTACCAATTAGAGAGAATTTCCAAGCATTACAACGTTCTTCTGAATTATTAGTAAGATCTATTGATGGCCTTTCTACAGGAGTAATCAAATCCACCACCGACGAACCCATTTCTGAATTCAAATTATTTTCCATTGAACCAAAAGGAAAAACTCTAATTAACCTAATAATAAAACTAGAGTACTAAAGAGAAACGATGAAGAAAAACACCAATCATGAGAAATCACCTGAAGAAAATCACCTGAACAAAATCCCCCGAATTAATGGAGTGCTACACTGAAAACGAAGAAAAACGAAAGAAAATTTCGTTGAGTTAGTCGCCGATCCTCAGAGCCCAACTCAGTCTTATTTTTCAACCTCCCTTTAATCCTATTTATATAAGTAGTTGTAAAAAAAAAATAAAAAAAAATAAAAAGATAATTGCGGCATTGGGCGATGGCCTATCTCCTAAGACGGCTCTGAATGAACTAATGAATTTTGATACTTTTCATTTTAAATGAGTACATATTTTTTAAGCAATTGGATTTATTGCTTGGTCTTTTAATAAACATATGGCTAAGGATAAAGGTAGGTTTAAAGTTAATACTAGGTTTATTTGTTTTGCTTATAAAAATTTATTTTGTGTCTAAACACTTGTTCTTGCTTATAAGATCAAGTTCCATTGTTTTAGCAATCAATAATTCTAAACAAACCGTGAGAAATATTATGAAAACCCCAGTAATGAAGTGCCGACCTTTAAAAAAATTGTCCAAGTTGGGTATATCCATATTAATTAAGGGCTACAAAATTTAAACCCAGCCAGAATAATGTGTAAGGGGTGTCTATAATATGCAAAGTTGCCTTACTACCCTTGCTCTAATCCTAATTAAAACTATCCCTCTTTCAAAAAAAAGAAAAAGAAAAAAAAGATCCTAACCTAAATTTAGAAATCAAAACCATTTCTCTTCTCTCCCCATCTTTTTCCATCATTTTTCTCAAATCGTCGTCATCTAATATCCACAAAAATGAGCGATCGAAAAGAATTTAGTTACAAACCTGAAGATATTACCGATCCTAAAATCTTCAGAATAACTAAAAAAGGTAAGCGAAAAGTTCAAATCACTTAACATGTTGAAAAAATATCCATCAATGGCTACAAAAAGACGGTAATGATGATCTAAGCTTAATCACATTACTTTACTTTGTACTATAAATGGTATATTAGGTTAAAATATTAAAAATGACAATTTTCAGGGTTTTGGTCATCATGGTTTAATTATTTCACTTAGACCTCGTTTGGTTGGAAGAATTGGATCCATAGGAATTCAATTATGGGGTAATCCAATTCGATAATTGAATTCCATGGAATTGAACCCAAATCCAAAAAATAAGTGTTTGGTTAAGGAAATTCAATTAGTTTTGTTTTTACTATGGAGTACAATTTCATTGCATTATTAGACCAATGCAATGAAAATCTATTATTTTAGAGGTAATTAGATTCCTAGGAATCAAAATTCTTAATTACATACAATTGATTTGTGTTGTTAGGTTCAAGGAATTAGCCACAGTCCCTCGGAATTCGATTACCTAGAATTCAATTCCTTGAACCAAACATGTTGTTAGCATGAAAGCATTTGATGATTATTTGGAAGTCGACATAGACGTGGGATGAGAACCATGATGATTTTTATTGTGATGGTAGTAACTGATAGATCAATTCCCTTAATTGTCATGATCGTAAACCTTTAATCATGACAGCCTTTGATAGTGTTGTAGTCGTCATGTTTAGGTAGATCAAGATGATTAAAAGAGTGGGAAAAAGTGTTTCAGTATCAAATTTGGTCACATTCGTCATGGTTTGAAAATTTAACCTTGATGACCTTGGAGCATCAAATGCCAGTCGTCAATGTTTAGGAATTGAACAGTGAAGAATGTGGAGCAATACTGGTAGTCGTCATTGTCGCTACAACAAAACCATGATGATTTTTCACTTGAAATGGCACTCTCTTATGTGTTTACAAGCTTGTTGTGTATTGTTTTATTATTAGGCTCCAATTGAATAAGAAAGGAAAATAAAATGCTACTCCTCCTGTAAAATAACTGGAGACGTAACTGAAAAAAAAAATTAAGCAGGTTAAAGAATGATTCGTATTATATAAGCTCGTTGAACGATAATTAATATTTTAAATAATGATTCGAATCCCTTCCATTACTTCCTCTAAGCAATACTAGTAGGAATATAAGAGTTTCCTATGTTGAGCACTCCATACCCTAACAATTGTAAACTAATTGAGCCAACTCACTACATAAAAAATCTTCAATAGTCGTCGTAGTTGTAAAATATCAAGAATGATGTCTACCTAATTTTTTAAAATATCTATACACATTAGAATTATTTAAGTAGAAAGTGTTGGAATTTATTTGTTTAAGCAACAAATCAGACTTAGGTTAAGCTAATATATGTTTGGTTTAATCTAAACTGGATTAAGGATATCCCAGTTCAAGAATTGATTAGAGTTAAATATAGGCATTAGATTAGCTTAATGTTAGTTGAGGTGTTATGTTGACTAAGCACGACTCACCTGGTGAGGTGTCATCCAACTAATGATAAACAGGTTGGATGACACATAGCTACCAAGTGATAACTAAGCCCTCTTCTAAACTCTTATATATATATATATTCAGAATTTTGTGATTTGCCATTAATCAAGTAAGAGGAAATAGAAGTAGAAGCTAAGTTATTGAACTCTTCATAACTTGATGATTTATGTTTTCTTCTTCTTATACTTATATAATTATATATCATGCTTCTATTTAATTCTTACAGATGTTGATTGTGCTATTAATAGTAATTATGCTAGCCAATGACAAGAACTAATGATTGATTTCATACATACTTCAGATGTTGTAAAGCATGTAAATACTAGAGTTAATACTGATTATATTGATTACCAATATGAGTTATATAATCATGTTTACGAATAAAATTTATTGATTATGAAGCTTAAATTCCAAAAATAAGTACACCAACTGGCAAGGGCGGAACTAGGAGTGGCTTGGAAAAAAAATTTATGCATACTTATATTGTTAACAATTTTAGTTGGGCTTTCATTGGAGTGAGCCGCTAAGCTTCACTACCTATTTTTTAAAAATTCTAAGTTTGGCACCACTGCCTATTGACACACTTAACGGCTAATATTTTCAAAAACCTCAATGTTGGGTTTTTGTTAGTATAAAGGGACAAGTGGTAAAATGCCCCAAAATCGACCCCAACCTTGTGAAAATGCCCTGGACGTTAGGGAATAGATCAAAATGTCCCAATCAGTTACTTTTGGGGCATTTTGACCTATCAATGGAGTTTTGAAATTCCATTTTTATTCCTTTTAATCAAAATGCCCCAATCCGCCACAACCGTTTCCACCACCACCACCGCCACCACCACTACCACTTGAACAACCACCACCGCCGCACCACCACCGCCAGCACTAGCACCACCACCGCCACCATCACCACCGATGCCACCACTACCACTTGAAAAACCACCACCATCACCACCTCCGCCACCTGAACCCTAAGTCCTGGACCCTGAACCCTAAGCCCTGAAACCAAAACCCTGAACCCTGAATTTTAAATACTGAACCCTAAATTATGAACAATGTACCCTGAAGGGTAATTTCAACTATTAACTCTCTGTAATGGAAATCAGATTGGGGCATTTTGATCTATTCTCTAACGTCCGGGGCATTTTCACATGGTTGTGGTCGATTTTGGGGCACTTTACCATGTTTCCCAGTATAAAATTAGCTTCACCTTCACTTTTGACATACAAGATTCCAAAAATGGGAGATTCAAGTGCTCCATTACCTCTATATCCTTGACTTGCTGAAAAGTGAAAGAATTTGCGGACCTATATATTAAACCTAACACGCAGGCCACAGCCGTCAAACCTGCCAATGAGGTTCTCCAATCTGCCATCAAAAATCTTGCACGTACATGGCCCTTATTGCTTGTCAACCTCAATCGATTTTCCGCGGTCAGAAGTGGTGAGTTGTGAGCACCCAAGTATATGATTTATATATTTTTGTCAAAAGATCTTCTTTTTCTGAATGAATCTAAAAGATTCTGATTAAAATAGAACATTCTGGTCTAAAGATAAAGCCTCTGAAGATTCTAAAACAACGGACGGCTGCATACTGTCGCATAAGTTTTCTATGTAGGAACATCTGGCTTATCTTGTATCAGGGGAGACAGATTCTAATTAGATTGAAAGCAAACGGCCATAAATCCCTTCCAAAGAGCAGGGACATATGATGTTTTTACGAGAAAAAAACAATTGAACCAATGAAGATTGACAATCAAAGAATAATTGCATATGCATATTGGCACTTGGCAGTATCTCTAAACCTTATTTGGTCAACCATGGACGATAGGCCAATATAATTAACTCAACTCTATAATTTAATCACACGTACCTTTTGGTAAACCCCAAATGTTAGGGTTCAGGTATAGAAGACATAGAAGTTGATTAAACATTGCTGCAAGTTCATTTGTCAAATCCAAAAACAATCATAATAAAAGAAATATTTAGTCAGTTATCATTCTTGTGCCCTAATCTAAAGACTAAAGGTCAGGGGGTTGGAGGTTGGAACATGAAGCATTGCATCATTTGCATGTTCCAACCCGACATTCCCATTTGTGACAACATGCATTAAACTTGTATGTTCGCACAGATTTTACAATCTTGTCTAGTTCTTTGGGATAACTCGTTGCGCACGACTAGCATGCACTAACAAACGCGTCATTCTTGAGACTCGGGGTGTTAGAAACTCATAACCAATGCAAAATCATGGATGTAGTACAAAAGAGGGTTAGATTCTATATATCTTTCTTTCTTTTTTTGCACTGATGTATGACTAATATCAAGTGGATATATCATATTATTGCTTACTTATCCACACCATTGAGATTTGATAGTTTTAAATTAATAAGAAGAGAAGAGGTAACCCGGAAAACTTCCAACCCAGTTGCACCAAGTTAATTTGTTTTCCCAATTGCATATAGGTTATTAGATATTTCCAGGGATAGTGTCTCTGATAAATGAACACTGTACATATGAAATGAGTTTGATTGGGAGAAGTTGAGCATGAATCCTAGTGATGGGTCAAGATCAATTAAGAGATAAGAGGCATATATATATAGGACCACTTTGGCCATGCATATTACAGTCTTGATTATTAGGACCCTGGATCATTATATAATCCATGCTTGCTTCAATTAAGAAATTAAACCTTAATTTAGCTACCTGCGTTAGCCGCTATGCATGGACCACGTTATCCAAAAATGTCAATGCTAATTATCTGCTTTAATTGGACCACATTATATATCTAGTTACATTAACCATGCATAAACTAAGTATGTTGGATATAATCGGCTCTTACAGAGTTCATACAACTACAAACCTAAACATAAAATGACTTCTTAACTACAGATTAAGTATAAAGTAAGGATAATAATTATGTTAAACTCGGTAATATGTAGCCTCTACAAGGAAACGGAAGGCCATGTTTCCAAGTATCTTGTCATCCTAAATGATTTTGTGCCCTTAAGAACAAACGGATGTGCATGGTTGTTCAGTTATGGTCTTTATAATAAGCTTCAAATAAAGTTTTATAATGGTTAGAAAATGATACAAAAGATTATACTCACACGATGCAGTGGCTCGATATCTACCCTCGAATCAAGGTAATCACTCATTTTGAGGATTCTGGTCATCTGAATGTACACCACATCATAGTGCAAGCAACTTGCATGTAACTGCATGGGTATGTTGAAACACGTCAAAATCATGATAAGTGGCTTGAGAGAACTATTCATTTTTCAGGTAAAGGGGTACCATTTCAGTTTAAGTGGTGCTAGACCCACCGAAGGTCTCCACCGTGAAAGCCACCGAAACTAAATCGTGCGGTAGTAGGGTAATAGTTCGACCATAGGGATTAGGGACGTGTAAAGTGGGGCCAGGGTTTTGTGTCAAACGGTGCTCACTTCGAAGTGAGTCTAGAGTTTCTGTTTCAGTTTTCATATCTAGTTTTTGGTTCTATATAACGTAACAATCAAATCAAGTTGAGAAGTTAAATCGACTTTCACGTGTCAAGATAATACTAGTTAAGTTTTACCCTTCAAGAAATACTAGTAATTGTTTCATTAAAACGATAATGCTCCATTCTAATAAAATAGAAAACACCCAATTATACCCTATTTAGCGAGAGAATAATCCCCAAAATGGGAACAAAATCATGTTCCGCTCGTCATTCTAGGCGGATACGAGAACTGTACATGTTTGGATCATTTCGGTGTTTAAGAAACTCATCAGGGACATTAAAGTCAAAACAAAAAAGATAGGGAGGAGGATAATGCAACAACGAAGGTGGTTCCTTTATAGGAGACAAGGCGGGCACAAGGTAAAATCCCCATTACCAAAAAAGGTCAGTTAAAGAAAACAAAACAACCTCGCCCACCACCGAGGGGTACCTGCTTTTTGTGTACATAACGAAAAGAAGAGAAAAACTTTAAAAAATCCGTATCTTAAAAGCGCCTCCAATCCAAAGCCAAATTTAACGTTAATAGATGCAATTCAAAATTAATTGGCAACACGGAGAATGATCTGGTTGTAGTATCCGGCTATCAAATCAATCGTATATCCCATTTTGAAACACTCGAAATATATCGAAAGTTTGTGATCGAAGAGAACATGAAGTCATTAGTAAGACTATATACCAACGGCCTCAATTTGAAATGTGCCATCACCATCATCCTACATCCCTTGCTAACCGACCAAAAAAGAGAATGTGGGCACACAACGCCATTTTAGCAGCAGATGAATTGAACTACTTTGCCACATTATCCGTGATTGATGAAGCGACAGAAAGCAAAAAGATGACCGTTTGGGCAAATACAGCCAGCCCTACTTTTGGCAACAGAAAACAAAAGAGAAAGAATGTCTAGAGACGTGCGCAACAACAATTACGCTATGTCATGCATCCAGTCAGCAACTACGCATAAATTGGTGTAGTGTAGGTAGTGGGATTCGGATTTTCTTCAAGGGATCTCGTAATTCTCTCCATGTTTCCCTCAAAATCTTTCGGATTCTCAGTCAGACATTTCAACTCCTCCTGCACCTTTACTCTCGCAATAGTCCTCTATTTCCTACCACCTACCCACCAAAGGCTTATTATGCCCCCACAAAATCAAAATCAAAAAACTTTCTTGATATTTTCTTAATTGTTTTTTAATTAATCCGAAACTTAATTAATTAATCAAGAATGAATTAGATCGAAGAGGAATTTAGATTCTGGGGACCATTAAAAAAACCTTCAATCTTAAGACATCGTATTATATTTGTACACTAATTTTGAGGTAAGATTGGATTGATGATTATCATAATTGCGGGTTGTACTTGCAAAGTCATGCGCTGAACTTATAAGTATCAGACACATGTTACGCCATTGCTAGAGGTGTCTTTGTGCCTCTCCCAAAAGTCCAGCAACTCCCAGGGTTCATTTTTCTCTTTGCTTCATTTACACTTCCACGCTTGAGTTTTTGAAGAGATAATTCGTTTGCATTTTGTTTAAATATTCTTGCATCGTCCATTATTCATCGTGTAGATCAATATCAAATTTACTATTGAAGATGGAAACCTGACGTTAAATAAAAATCGAGCAAAAGAATGTGCAAAAATTGCAAAAACTATTATGCAAGCAAGAAACTACACGGCGAGAGTGGAACAATGTATAAACATTTTTTACTCCAAACACCTAAGGATGAAATTTTACCCGAGAAATAAAACATAAATTAAAACTAAAATTTATGCGTGAAACTCGGAGTCCAGTGTGTTAAAAAAAATTTACAATAATTCTATCTACATACACTGTGAAAATATCTGTCTCCGGTGACTTTCCTTGGGAGATTTTCACGGTGTGTGCGCATTACTGAAAATTTTATATGGAAGTTAACCAAGTGAGTAGTGTTATCAATATGAACAGGCTTTCACATTTTACTACTTGAGATTCAGAAAATATCAGGCCCATCAGGAAAGGCATCCAGTTATGTGAAAATTTAGGAGTACTGCCATCTTGCTCACTTAAATTTCGTTTTCCAGGAAGGTGAAACGTAAATTCCTTCTGTTGAATCATCCTTCGCCCGCCATGCAACTTCACGATCGATATCCTTTGAGATTTTTTACAGTCATGGAGAGGGCCGAGGATTAAACAATACATCCCGATACATATTATTATGTAATTTCTCGATCGATATCCTTAGAGATTTTTGACAGTCATGGTGAGGGCCCAGGATTAAACAATACGTCCCGATATATTATGCAGAGTTACATGCTTGGTTCGTGAGTTTATAAATTAGTTTTCGTTTGCAGTAATATTAAATCAAGGGATTTGTTTAGCATCGGAATCTTATTTGCAGGTTTACGTAGAATGCGCCTGTGTTGCGCGTTTGCAATCCAATGTTTCCACAACCTAGCGGCTGTGTTGCACGTTTGTTTGAGTTTCCTTGCTGCCGTTAGAGATGATAAAGCACTGGAAATTTTCCCATGAAGATGAAAGCACAAATGCATCCGAGAATAATTGCTTATTTCGTCCAAATGCCTTCTTCCAGATGCAACCGTTACTGCAGAGTGCATGTATTTGCAAATGTGGTATGCTAAGCTCAATGCGGCATAGCTTTACCCTTTTGGACACCTAAACTCGCGATCAATTCTGTTCCACTCCAATATAATATTCGAACCCAAACTCAAGAACGAATCATCAGGGAAATAGGAGAAGAATGTACTGAGCGTCCCATCATTCCACATAAGTATTGGTTGCATCAAATTCGACTCAATAATACTAATTCATTATTAAGGATAGGAAACGCAATTTTAAACTGTATTTCTAAAGAAAATCTCATTAACCATTCGATTTTGTCTAGGGTTAATTTAAGGAACACTGTCTTCCAATACTCATTGCATATATATTTACATCAAATCATGTCATTGATTATAAACTCAGATAACATATTTAAATCTAATATAATCTCGATTAATACCTAGTCAAAGTAAAACCACAATTTCCATAGAATCATCTCTAAACCAATGAAACTCTTCTTGAGATTCATCATTGAATACAAATTTTGAGAGATTATATGTAACTAGCCAACTAGGGATGACGTATAAACTTATTGGTGTTTATGAATTGAAAACCCTACTCGAGAAGGGCGATTAGACTTAATAGTACCAATATGGTCAAAATAAAGTCAAATAGTCATTCCCCAAGAGAAAGAACACAAACACTCGTGCGGGTGCGCAGGGAATATTAACTGTTCTTGTGCACGTAATAAATATAAATATACAGGGATTTTCGAATTAAGGTTTTGTTTTCGAAACCATGCAACACACACCAGCAGAAGGTTAGCCTCGACTCACATGGTAGTACTAAGAGCTTATAGCTGGCTTAGCTGTGTGTTTTTGAAATTAGCCTCACCTTGCCTAGGCTTAATATTGCTCATCATGGTACTGAAGTTGAGGGGATGAAACATGCATGAATCCCATTTTGGTTGGTGCATCTTGCACAGTGGCGGAGCCAGAGATTAAGATTAAGGGGGCTAAAATAAAAATTTTAAAAAAAGTTGGACCTAATGAACTAAATACTAAACACAAGATGGGCTAAATGCATAATATAGTATGAATTTTAAGGATTTTGATAAAATTATTAGGATTTTAGGGGACTAAAACCAGGATTAGTCGACCGTTGGCTCCGCCCCTGATCATGCATGCATTTGTTTAAAATAAATATTGAGATTTGTGAGGCTTGTCGGTTTTGACTGCGTTTTCTGTTCTGAGTTTAGGGAAGCTCTCAGTTATTTCTGAATAAACATAAGCCTTTTAATTTTTTTCGTTCAGGGGTGTACGAATTTCATAAAATGTTTCGTCCATTATTAGGCAGACAATCATAGCGTCAAAAATTGTTTATATACATTCAAGAAAGGATGGTCGAGAGATGTAGTTAGCCATTTTTAATCATGGGCCCTAACTGAGGAAATTCGTTGGAAACCACCTTAGATGGATTGGATTTATTCATTTTGATTTTTAAGGTTTATTAATTAACATTATAAGTACAGTATATTAGCTAAAAAATCCAAATAAAAAAAAAAAGAAATCAAATCAAATCAAATCAACAGAAAGCATGGGATCTTAAAAATCATGGGACAATCTTAAAGTCTTGATCGAGTTAGGTCTATCATGAATCAGGCGGCCATGACCTTCCCCGAAAAGCCGTCAAATGGAGGCATGGACAATATCTGCTTGTGCAAGGCATGGGTGACCCTCACATTCTAAACGTTGTTAATTATTTTCAACTTTGAAAACACTAGAAAAATGAAAAGGAAATAGGTAGGACGAAGGTACGAAGATTTTTTTTTTTTTTTTTGCCGCGAATCGTATTAAATAGATAAGAGTGATTATGAGCTGGTGATATTAAGAGTCTGTTTGGCAAGCATAAGCAAAAGCGTTTCTACTTCCGGAAGAGTGCTTATGTTTCTTGTTGACAAACTAAATTTAAGTGTCACATTATGTAGTTTTTGTCATCCAAGTTAGGTGTCAAATAAATTTACACTCGAGTGTTTAAAGCTCGAAGTAATAGCAGGGTTGTCTAGTTTGATGTGTTGATAAACTCCGACATTTTATTTGTTCTTCTTACTTGGACTACCAAAATCTACTATCTCTTGGTAATTTCTTACGGAATTGACTTGATAAGATCCCAAATGAAACAATCCTTAAGTCATATGAGAAGCCGTGTCATTATCACTACTATCAGTATCACCCTATTGTCCTCATCTTAAGAGTTTAGCCTCTCCATCAGTAGCAGTGAAAGCCTTAATTTTGATTGATATCTCCCCTTTTTTGAGCACGCCATTTGCTTATTTCACAGTTATGTATTTCAAAAAACAAATAAGCCACTTTAAAACAAACATAAGCATATTTTCTAAGCAGTTACAGAAAATCTTATTTTTGATCGAGTATCTACCTCAGATCACTACTACTGTCAGCCAATAATCTTACTACTGTAAGAGGGACATATGTAATACAGAAACTTTTTCAAAATTATATTTACAGTGAAAATATTAGTTTCTTAGAATCTTTGCTAATTGCTTACCCATAACAGAGACAAGACAATATAAATCTCGGAAATTAAAATGTCAAACTCAAAAGAAAACCATTTGTTATCTTTATCTTCTTTTCTTATGATAAGCCGCCGGTGAGTCGGCAAGGTTGTATCCCATAATAGTCCAATGGGGTGCACATCATGTATATGTCAACCTACTGCTACTAAATTAATCACGTAACAGTGTAACAAGACATTAACAATACTTCTCAAATATAAACAATAGTATTCTCAATTTCTCATTGTCGAGGCTCCACATAGGAGAAGATAGAACATGCATATCTTATTTTTCTCTAATATTTCAGATAATATAATAAAGATATGATAATCAACTACTGATATTCCTAGTTGCTATTTGGTCAGATCGTTTGCTCCAATCAGATACACTAGAGAGTGCCACTACAATATTTTATGCATTTTTTGCATATAATGTTTTTTTTTTTTTTTTGAAGCATAAGATTTATTAAGATTATGACGAAATTACACGGGGTACATTGTACCTACAGAATCTGCCATTACAATAGGACTAATACACGATGGTGTTATATAATCCTAGATGGTTGTCGATAGGTTTGCTAATGTGCTGTCGTCCGCCGCTTTGTTGTGTTGAGCCCATGTATATTCCTGCTGAAGTTTGATATCCATTTGCATTATGGTTGTTGGATTTGTTTCCTTTTGGTTGTATACTACATCATTTTTGACTAACCAAAGGGACCAGAAAAGAAAGCAATGTTGTAGTGGCTTCATTTCGAGTTTTTGTTTGAATGAGCTGGGCTATAGTTGTTTGAAGGTTTACGGATGAAGGTATGCCTTTAAGGGTGTTTTGTGGAGTGGAGATTCGTGGGAGCAGAAGGTTCCACGAATCTATAACGATTGAACAATGTAGTAGGATGTGTGTTGCTGTTTCAGGATCTGACTTGCATTGGGGACATAGGTTTGAGTTGGTAAGGTGAATTCGGTTAAGGATTTGGAGGGTTGGTAGCCCTTCATTAAGTGATTTCCACAAGAAAAGCTGTATTTTTGGTGGACAGGGTAATTTCCAAAGGTAGTTTGATGGTGGTAGTGGGTGGTGTTGCAATAAATCCGAAGTGTCTGTTAGGCAATTGTATCCTGAAGCCGTTGTATACTTCCCTGATTTTGTAAAGGGCCAAATTACTTTATCTGGAAGGTTTTCTTGTGGGAGGTAAATATTGACGATTTTCTGTACTATGGGTGGGGGAAGGATATTCAGTTTTTCATGGTACCAAGACCTGGTTGAAGGGTCAATGATATCAGCGACTGATTGTATGGGGTAGCAGAGAGAAGGGTCAATGTTATTTTCAATATGTGGGATCAAGTTTGCTTGGATCGGGGTATTTGAGTCGTTTCCTATTTGGTGGAAGAGGTGTTTTTTCAAGGTGGGTATGAGGGAGGCTATCTGTCTCCATTGGGGACTTTTGAAGGATGGGTTGATATTTAAGGTACTTATCATTGTAAAGCAAAGACACTACCGAGTTTGGATTCTCATGGATGTTCCAGATTCTCTTCATAAGGAGGGCCTGGTTATGCTCTTTGCTTCTGCGAATTCCCAATCCTCCTTTGGATTTAGGTTTGATGAGATTGTCAAAGCCTATTGGATGTAGCTTCCTGACGGTTGAGTCGTGTCCCCAGAAGAAATTTCTTGTGATGCGATCTATTTTTTGGTGGATATGTGCTGGAAGCATCTATGTTTGCATAAGATGGTTGGATGTAGGTGTAAGAGAATGTTTTATGAGCACCAGTCTTCCTACTTGTGTTAAACATTTGGTCATCCATCATTTTTCCTTGCGATCCAGTCGCTGAAGGAGGGGGGAAAATATGTTGAGATATTCTCCCTTGTTTAAATTGCACTCCTAGGTAGGTGGGTGGGGTTGAAGTTGTTGGCATGTCAAAAATTTGTTGTAGATCATCTACTTGTTGTTGGTCGAGCTTCGGGTGGTGAATTATCGTTGATTTTGAAGTGTTTATATGTTGACTTGCTGAGGTGCTATAAGCATGGAGCAATATCTTAAGATGATTTGTGCCTTATGCAGTTGCTTTATAGGTTATTAGGAGGTTATCCGCGTACATGAGATGCATGATTTGGGGAACTTTTTGTGAAATACGGATCCCTTCTATCTTTTTTTGTGTTTCAAGATTCCCCAAATTTGTTGACAGGATTTCCGCACAGATGATAAAAATATAGGAAGAGAGGGGATCCCCTTGCCTTATTCCTCTGGTGGGGGTAATATATCCGTGCGGTGTTCCGTTGATGTTGACTGAGTATGTTACTGTGGAGATGCATAACATGATGTAATCCACAAAGATTTGCGGAAATCTTAGATTGGTGAAAGCTCGTTTGATAAAACCCCGGTCTAAAGAATCGTAATCTTTTTGTATATCAAGCTTGAGCGTTACTTTTGGGTCCTTGGTTCGGTTTGATGATTTTATGTAGTGGAAAAGATCGCCGGTGATTGCAATGTTATCATGGATTGATCTTTGGGGAACAAATGCACTTTGATAAGGGCTAATTATGAACGAGAGAATAGGTCGTATGCGATTGACTAGTATCTTTGATATAATTTTGTATGAGACATTGCATAGTCATATTGGTTTATATTGTGATCATTTAGAAGGGTGTTCTACTTTTGGGATTAGGGTGAGGTTGGTGTGATTCATGAGCGGGTGGATGTTAAGGGGGTTGAAAAATCTACGCACCATATCAATAAGTTGTGGTTGGGTTGTTTCCCAGAAGACTTTGAAGAATGTGCTAGTATAGCCGTCATGTCCTAGGGGCGCTCTGAGCCAATGGAAAAAAGGGCCTGCTTGATCTCCTCGGGGGTTACCTCCATTGTAAGGAGAGAACATTGTTGGGGAGTTATCCATGGGGTGATGTCTTCAAACAACTTTTCATCGATCGACGTACTTGGTGCTGTATATTGATCTGTGAAATGGTCAAGCATAAGATTGATGATAACGTGTTTATCATGGATCCAATTATTTTGTGGATCTTAGAGTTGTTGAATGTTGTTACAGCTTCGATAAATTGTTGCTTTGGTGTGAAAGAAAGTTGTGTTGCGATCTCCCGTTTGTAGCCATTGTATTCTGGATATTTGTTGCCAGTAGGTTGCGTGTCAGTCTAGCATGGTGATATGATCTATACGAAGGTGTTTTTCCACAATAATCCAATGATCTAGAGCTGGTCCTGTTTGTGTAGCACATTGATGTTGCGCCTGTTTGATTTTAGTCGTCGATTTCTTGATTAGAGTGGGTAGATGGCCGAATTTAATTTTACTCCACTCCATCAAGGTTTCATTAGTTGAGAATAACTTCAGTTGGAGGTTTAAGTGAGGGTCTGAATCATGTAATATGTCCCAAGATGAGTTACCACTTGATGTAATTGAGGGTGAGATACCCACAGATGTTCAAATTTATAATTGTTGTTTCCTTGCCAGTATAAAACTTTTGTTTGTGCATGATCTGAAGCAATTCGTCGTAGATGCGTAATTGCTGCATGTGGTTTGGCAGTTCTCTAATGTTGATTGGATATAGCTCTATCGAGGCGCTTATGGATATTGTCTTGGCCTTGCTGGTTGTTTGTCCAGGTGTAAGGGTCTCATTGGAATCCTAAGTCTAAAAAACCCATCTGGTCGATTAGATTTAGGAAAGGTTGAGTCTGAGCATAAGTGATTTGTCTGTTTCCTTTCTTTTCCGATTGATCCATGACTTCATTGAAATCTCCGATTAGAATCCATGGAGTGGTAGTGCTGGGGAATAAAGTTGGGAAGTCTTGCCAAAAATATTTCCTGGCGATTGGTTGTGGTGGTCCATATATACCGGTGCAAATCCTAGGTTGGCCTGGGACAGGGGGGGTGACGATGGCGTGAATATAGCTTTGGGATTTCTGGAGGATTCGTAGATTTACATCATTATTCCACATGAGGCAAAGTCCGCCTTTTCTGCCAATTTTAGAGACGGAGCAATGATTCTGGAATTGTAGAGTTTGAGCAATGCATAATATTTAATTGTCGTTGGCTAATGTTTCAGATATAAATAGGATGGTGGGTTTATACATTGAAATTAAATCTCGCAAGTGTTGCGTTGCCGTCGGTTGGTTAATGCCTTGGCAGTTCCATGCCAAGATAGACATGGTGAGGGGTTGGAAACTCGCAAGTGAAGTGCGCTTAGAGAGATTGGTAAAGGTAATTGGTTTTGGATAGTTAGGATATTTGTTTGGGTTTTTGAATTGGCTAAAAGAACGGAGGTTTTATGTGTCTAATGGTAGTTTGGTATTAGTGTGAAATTTGTGAAGGTTGTAAACGCAACGAAGGGGAAAGACAGCAGTAGCTTAAGAAGCAAAAGTTAGATCAATTAAAGTTACAAAATAACTATAACGGAAAGGTGTGCTTTATAATGCGGCACTTACAAGGAAGATTATAAGATATAAAATATGGAGAATTTTAACTAAGTTCAACTATTACAGAATCGACAGACTTATTATACATTTAACTCTTCTATTGTGCGTGTATTGCAAACAAAACTACAAACTAAAATGGCAGTGATAAAGCAAAATAACAGCTTGGAATGGAGGATAAAAAGAAGTACTTTAAGTGGACTTACCTGGGGGATGAGATTGATCAGAGGATCTTAGGATTGGATACTCAGGATTAAATCTTCATTTGGACACAAATATTTGGCAGGTAAAAACAACTCAAAAAGCATACCAGAAGTAAAAAGGAAAGAACCTCTACTAATACAACTAAAAACAAGCCCTAAACTATCACTAGAACTCACAACAAATAGAACAGTATTGGAAAAAATTAGGACAACACAGAAAAAACACAACCCCATAAACAGAAAAGGCAAATAAAAGGAAGTAAGAAAGAAGTAAAGGTGAAGAACTCACTACTATAAACAGAAAATTATAATAAGGAACAAGGATCTAAAGAAAACATAATGTAGGAAGGAAATACCAAACAAGGCTACTATCTCATAAGAAAAACATATTCCTTATTCGAAAAGAGACACAGGGGAGCATAAGAAATGTCACAATAACAAAAACAGTAGTATACTACATCATTCCAATTGAAGCAACTACTACACAAGCAAAAGAAACTCTTCTTTTTCTTTTCTTTTTTTACAATTTTTTTTTTTATCTTCTTCTTTTGGAACAAATACATAGAGAAGCACAAGATCAAATACAAAACTGAAAACAGTAGTATATAACATCATTCAAAATGAGGTAACTACTACAAAATCAAAGGAACTCCTTTTAAGAACTGATACACAGAGAAGCATAAAATTTATTACAATAATTAGAACAGTAGTAAACAACATCACAGCTGAGGCTACCACTACACAAGCAAAAGAAACAATAGGAACTGGCCAATAGTCTACCAGGAGCATCAGACACAATAAGAAAGGAACACAGACTATTGGGAAGGATATCAATTTCCTTCAATTCAAAAATCCCTAAAAACTCACTTTAAGAGACTTCATTTTAAAACACAAATTAAATACTTCAAATTCAAAGAAATCACATAACCAAGTTTTAATTTTCTTTTTAGACAAATAAATCCAATATGAAGACTTTAAACTGGAACACCATACATCAAACCAAGGAATACAACTCTTATAATCAAGTAGGCTTAACAGAAGATATGAAGAACAAAATTCTAATGTCAAACTTAAACAGGAAATCGTGATTACGATTCAAAGAAGATGGCAACAACATGAAACTATCAAACAGAATCCAACAGAAAAGAAATTAAAAACCCTAACCCAAATAACCATAGAAGAGGCAAATCAAAAAGGAATTAAGATATATTAAGAAGAATTGGACAAGATAAATTAAAACATAGACCTTCTTCAAGATACTAAAACAATTAGATTAACCCTATCAACAACAAAGATCTAATCAAACTAAAAAATAATAAAATTACAAAAAACCTTACCAAATACCGCGTCTTTCATCAGTTCCTCAGATCCACAATCCCTAATTCTTAATTATATTTCAGCCCCCAGGTGTCCTATTATTTACTCTTGTCTGAAATTTGTAGCCGTGGAAATCATCTGTTGGATTTGATTTTGAAGATTGAATCTAGGGTTTTGGAAGAGAAAGAGGTTCAAGATCATATATATGCTATTAAAATTGGTTTTTATGTGGGTGACATGGGTTAGGCTCAAGATCTGATGTTATTGATTAAATAAACCTGAATTGTAGAGATAAAAAACGAGAGATCATAGTCGGGAAAGATGGGAATCGGTGGATTTGGGGTGACTCAATTATCGTATGATTCCTTTCTCTCATTTCTCTCAATTGTTCTGCATATAATGTGTTAATTGTATTTGCTTCGACATTGTGTGGGCATGTCTTGGTTGATTATGTTATCGGGACAGGTAATGTCAACCAAGTTCCAGAACACAAATTTAAAGACGTTAGTTGTTCTATTCGCTAGAGTACACAAAGTGTACGTACGTTCTAAGTAAGAAATTTTCATGGCCATTGTCAAGCTGCTTATGACTGAATTTACTAGCCAAGTATAAGTAACCTTCATTTTTTTTCCTGAAAAGAATCAAATTTTTTTTTTTGTAGCATATGTATAATTATGCTTTGCCTATTGCAAGTGAAACCAGTTGCCTGACATCGTTCTAATACCTTTTGGTTACAATCAGATGACTAGCTAGCCCAACAACACGACTTTTCAAGTGATTAAACGAGCATAAGGAGGGAAAGAATGGTGGTAGTCAATCAAGAGTGTTGGAATCTTGCAACAATAAACAGAACGTTAGATGTATCAAAACTAATATGTAAAGAAATAATCTGAAACAACTCTACCGAATCAACTTGACGAGGGCAGAATCACAGGTTCAACAAGTTGTCCTTAACACATTAGTTCGTGGGTATACTTGAGTTGAGTAATGCTAAACACCTCACAACGAAGATGTGTCCAGGATAAGACTGCCAGATATAACTTGAGTTAGCACAATGCAAGTTACCCACTCTTGAACTCAGCAATGGGGATGGAAGTAAAACGCCGCACAAACAAAGGAAGAACATGATAAAAAGAATTGATTCTTGTGTATATATTTTTTTTAAACAAAATTTCGAGTTGTATTTATAGGATGAAAATACTTGCAAATCAAGTTAGGTTTTGGTTTTCTTCAAAAACAAGAAAAAAGAATTTACCCATAAATAAAACTTTTAAGAAATAATTTTGTAGTTAATTTCCAAAAGAAAAACTCGCCAAAAATAAATCTGTGTAGAAAAGGGACTTGGTGCATGGCATACGCGCATATTACATGGGTAAAAACATGTATTTTTGCCCACCCGCTACACCAATGTTTTACAATATATCCATATGAAGTTGGTCATATAGTGGAGCTCTCCTTTATCTCTCCACAATGTGGGACTAAGAAACATTTCATTCACTCATAAAATGAGAAAGTATCCTTGGACCCATAGGTTACTAGATCAAACCACACCAAGAACAAATGTCTTTTACAATAAAACTCATTTTCTCCAACAATCTCCCACATGAATGAAATCTCGATAAAAAATCAGAATAAGGAAAACACCATTTAGGCAAAGGTGTCCATGAGGTCTTGAACCCTTACTTAGTGAGAAGTTACCGGAACTACTTGCTAAATAGTGAACCTAGTCTTGAACTGATAGCGTTTGTTGTAATTCACGACAACAATCACGCATGATATTCTCCTAGTGTTGCTAAGTTCGTGTCGTTTTGTCCAATTTGGCCCTGGACATATCATGCTTCTCAGAAAACTCTAGAGAATCGACTCAATTTTCATAGGAAGCGGACCCACTTCCTCATTCAGATAGGTGAGTTCCATCAAGAGCATTTACTGCTACACCCCACTTCAATCTTAAATTGAAACTATGGAACTCATTAAGACTTATTTAAAAGTCATCCTCCACATGCAGTCACACTATCACTTCAACATCATAGGGAAGGAACAGAGAATGAAATTCTATGATAGTGTTTACCTTTACCCACCATAAATTAGTTTTCTTATTCGAAACCTTGATCTTGGGATTTCTAATCATCAAGGTTGAGTATCCTTCATGGAAAGTTTAATTATTGAGCCTAAGCCCCATCCCCCTCGATGCTTTACTAACTATCTCATTAGATAAACCTTTCGTCAAAGGGTCTACGATATTCTCCTTGGACCTTGTCCAATCTATGGAAATAATGCCAGTTGAGATTAGTATTTTCAAAAAATCATGTCTTTTACGCATATGTATAGACTTTCCATTGAAGAAGCTATTCTTAGATCTACTTATTGCAGATTTGCTTTCACAATGTATATATATAGCTGGCATAGGCCTATGCCAAAGATAAATATCTTTTAAAAAGTTTCTTAGTCATTCGGCCTCCTCTCCTGCTTTATCTAACGCAATAAACTTCGACTCCATAGTGGAACGAGCTATAAATGTCTGTTTGGAACTCTTCTAAGATACATATGCACCTGCTAGAGTGAAAACATATCCAATCGTAGACTTTGACTTCTTTGAGTCTTCTATCTAGTTTGCATCGCAAAATCCCTCAAGGACGGCAGGATACCCTTTGTAATTCAAACAAAAGGTAATTGTGAATTTTAAGAACCTTAGCACTCTAATAAGTGCATCCCAATGCATCTTTCCTGGATTACAAGTATACATGCTTAACCTACTCACATCATAAGAAATGTCTGGTCTTGTACAATTCATCAAATGCATCAGGCTTCCTATGACTCTTGAGTATTCTAGTTGGTTAACTCCTACACCCTTATTCTTCATGAGATGACACGTAGAATCATACTGAGTACACACAGGTTTATAGTTAGACTAATTATATTTCTTAAGTATGGATTCAACATAATAAGACTGACTTAGAATATAGCCATTAGAAGTTTTTCTAGTCTTCATCCCTAATATGACATCAGCGGGGCCTAAGTCTTTCATGTGAAAGTTCTCATTCAACAGTTTCTTAGTGGAATTAATAAGATCCATGTTTGTACCTTGTATAAGCATATCATTAACATACAAGCATACAATCACACAGGCATCCTTGGGAAGTTTAGTATAAACACACTTATCGGATTCATTAATTCTAAAACCACTAGAAATCATCACATGATCAAATTTTGCATGCCACTGTTTAGGTGCTTGTTTCAATCCATACAAAGATTTAACCAGTTTACAAACTTTCTTTTCACAACCTTTAACTACAAAGCCCTCAGGTTGTTCCATATAAATTTCTTCATCTAACTCACCATTAAGAAACGTTGTCTTTACATCCATTTGATGTATCTCTAGATTATGGACAGAAGCTATAGCAATTAACATCCTAATGGAGCTAATTCTACTCACTTGTGAAT
Source organism: Papaver bracteatum (assembly GCA_023529315.1). Classification (NCBI taxonomy): domain Eukaryota; kingdom Viridiplantae; phylum Streptophyta; class Magnoliopsida; order Ranunculales; family Papaveraceae; genus Papaver; species Papaver bracteatum. The sequence continues at coordinate 566,998 of JAJJWX010000439.1, forward strand.
AGGTGTCAAAGAAATCTATACCTTCTATTTGTCTGTAGCCTTTAGCTACCAGCCTAGCCTTGTATTTTTCAATAGTTCCATCTGTCTTACGTTTTCTCTTGAAAATCCATTTACAACCTATGGCCTTACACCCTGGAGGTACATGTACAAGTTCAAAAGTACCATTTTCTCGAAGGTACTCCATTTCACTAATGGAAGCTTTTTTCCACCATGGAGCTTCTAGACAAGTCATGGCTTCTCTATAAGTCTGAGGATCAGACTCGTCTAGGTATGTAATGCAACCAGGATAGGTTTTCTTAATTTTAGCCCTTTTACCTCTTCTAGGTTTTACTTCTAGTCCATCTTCCTCTAAAGTTATTGACTGACTAGTTGAAGGCACGTCTAGGGGATCATCAATACATCTCTTACGAGAGTCACGTTTTAAAGGAAAAACATTCTAAAAAAAATCAGCATCCATAGACTCCATAATAGTATTCAACCATGTGTCAGAAAAATCGGAACTCACAACCATAAACCTATAATCACTACTATGCTCAGGATACCCTATAAAACCACAATCAACTATTTTGGGTCCCATCTTATTTTTCTTAGGAGGAGGGATACCCACCTTTGCCAAGCACCCCCACACTTTGAAGTAATCATAAGATGGTTGTCTACCTTTCCATAACTCATATGGAGTTTTATCCGATCCTTTAAAGGGTACTCTATTCAGTATGTAATTAGAGGAGAGGATAGCCTCCCCAAATAAATTCGAAGGTAATCCTGAACTAATCAACATGGAATTCATCATATCCTTAAGGGTACAGTTCGTACATTCAGCTACACCATTGGATTGAGGTGAATAAGGGGTTGTAGTATCATGTATTATGCCATGTTCTTCGCAGAAATATCCTACATGAATTTCATACTCACCACCACGGTCAGACCTAATAGTTTTAATGGTAGTATTCAATTAGTTTTCGACTTCATGTTTATATATCTTAAAGGCTTCTAAGGCATCGTTCTTCCCTCTAAGTAAATAAACATGCCAGTACCTCGTACAGTCATCTATAAAAGTAATAAACTATTTCTTGCCACCTCTTGTTTGAACTGACTTCATATCAACTAGGTCCGAATGGATTAAGTCTAAGGGTTTAGAGTTTCTCTGGACATTCTTATTGAATGATTTCTTAGCATTCTTGGATTCCACGCAAATCTCACACTTATGATTTTTTATGTAAAGTGAATTTGGGTATGCAGCCTATGCTAGCCAGTTTATACATTGATTTATAATTTACATGACCAAGTCTACCATGACAAATGTTCAATGACACATACAAGTAAGCATAAGAATCATTCAATTTCAATTCAGGAAAGGTTACATTAAGTTTATATACACCCCCAGTCTTATAACCCTTACCCACATAATCATTTCCCTTAGTTACTATAAGTTTTCCAGACTCAATTGTAACTTTAAAACCCTTATCATCTAAAATTAAACAAGAAACAAGATTTTTTTAGATATCTGGAACATGAAGAACTTCATTCAATGTGAGAGTCTTTTCAGGTGTGAGCTTCAGACCGACCTTTCCTTTTCCTACAACCTCTGATGCAGATGAGTTACCCATATAGAGTTTCTCGCCTTCCCCTACCCTCTGGTAGGAGGTGAACATGTATCTGTTCCCAAAAACATGCTTGGTAGCTCCATAGTCTACCCACCAATCCCTCACATTGGTCACCAAGTTAACTTTAGACACCACAATAGAAAACTCGTCTTTGTTCTTCTCAACCAAGTTAGCATTATTCTTCTTATCCTTACGTTGTCTACAGTAAACTGACATATGACCAATATTTCCACATACCCAACAAGGACCTTTAATTTTAGTAATGCCAGAATATGGTTTACGGAACATACCTTTCTTGTTAGGTCCATGCTTCGAGTTGCGATAGTTGTTGTCACTTTTTCCATATTTGGATGACTTTTGTTCAGACATATTAGCTTTGTTCGCCATGTCCCTTGCAGATGATACATTCTTGTCTTTGGTGCACAACATCTCTTCCACTGGAATCTTATTTCCTAATTAAACCATGTTGATTTCGCCAGTTTCATGTCTCAGCTTTTTCCTGTACTCCGACCAAGATGATGGTAACTTCTCAATCACCGAATACATTTTAAAAGTCTCATCAATGACCATACCTTCAGCAAGAATCTCGTTAATGATTTGCTAAAGTTCGAGGAATTGATCAACAACAGACTTATCATTCGTCATCTTGAACTCCATAAACTTTGATACTAGAAATTTCTTGCTTCCTGCAATCTCATCTTGGTACTTTGCTTCTAACGCAGTCCACAACTCATAAGCAGACAAGTTCTCTTTAGCATTGTAAAAATCATACATCGCATCTTCCAAACCATTCATGATATGATTTTTAGCCAGAAAATTAGACCTCGTGTTAATATTGACCTCCTCCTCAGTTAAATTTTCAGCATTGTACAAGTCATCACCTGGAACTAGTACATAGTCCAGTTCATGATGGATCAGATAAAACAACATCTTGGATTGCCATCTCTTGAAATCCTTTCCATTTTTGTGGTCTTTCTACGTCGTTGTTTCCCATTGTTACAAGAAATACTAATGTGTTAAGATTGTTGGAATCTTGCAACAATAATCAACACGTTAGATGTATCAAAACTAATATGTAAATAAATAATCCGAAACAACTCTACTGAATCAACTTGACGAGGGCAGAATCACAGGTTCAACAAGTTGTCCTTAACACATTAATTTGCGGGTATACTTGAGTTGAGTAATGCTAAACCTCTCACAGCGAAGATGTGTCCAAGATAAGACTGCCTGATATAACATGAGTTAGCACAACGCAAGTTACCCACTCTTGAACTCAACAACGGGGATGGAAGTAAAACGCCGCACAAACAAAGAAAAAAGATGATAAAAGGAATTGCTTCTTGTGTATATTTTTTTTTAAAACAGAATTTCGAGTTGTATTTATAGGATGAAAATACTTGCAAATCAAGTTAGGTTTTGGTTTTCTTCAAAAACAAGTAAAAATAATTTACCCATAAATAAAACTCTTAAGAAATAATTTAGGAATTAATTTCCTAAAGAAAAACTCGCCAAAAATAAATCCGTGTAGAAAAGGGACTTGCTGCATAGCATGCGCGCATGGGTCAAAACATGTATTTTTTTCCCACCCGCTACGCCCATGTTTTACAATATATCCATATGAAATTGGTTATATAGTGGAGCTCTCCTTTAGTTCTCCACAATGTGGGACTAAGAAATATTTCATTAACTCATAAAATGAACAAGTATCCTTGGACTCATAGGTCACAGATCAAACCACACCAAGACCAAATATATTTTACAATAAAACTCATTTTCTCCAACAAAGAGATCATTCGATTGAGATCATGTACATTCTTGATCAACACTGCTCCTTCTTGCGTATCATAGGGCCTATATCTATATTCTGTATCGTGCAAGATGAATATTAGATACATGAAAATAAAATAAAAACCATAAATTGACACAATCCCAGCCCCCTTTCCGCTTCGGCTCCCTTGGCTAGGTTACCCATGAGGCTCGCTGATAGATTAGCACAGCAACCTGTTCAATTAATGTAGTAGTATGTTGTTGGAGCTTAGCTTATTAGGCTTCCAACTAGTTAATGTAATACTCTTTATCCAATAATAAAAAATATTTTATAAATTGATATTAAATAATAATATAAAATTTATTATTTTCAACACCTCTAACAAGTTCATTCGTTGCTCAGCCCCACTAAGTGCAAGATACGAGTGCACGTATAAGTTGAAAGTAAAAGTGAAAAGCCCATATCCAATAAATTACTTCGCAAATGGGCTGTTATTTCGCAAAAACATTACTAAAACTCCTAATAGCGCGTTTGGATACAATTCTGCTTCTCTAGAAGTAGAAGTCAGAAGCAGAAGTCAGAATTCCAAATATTTTGTTTCATAAAAAGTCGACTTTTCTGATTCTAGAAGTCGTTCTGAAATTCCACACCCAAACTGAGTTTTTGCTTTTTGACTTCTAGAAGTCAAAAAGCTACTTCTGGATGTGTATCCAAACGCGTGTATCCATCCTTTTTGACTTATAGGATGAAAATGTATGGATACACATCCAGAAGTAGCTTTTTGACTTCTAGAAGTCAAAAAGCAAGAAGTCTGTTTGGGTGTAGAATTTCAGAATGACTTCTAGAAGCAGAAAAGTCTATTTTTTGTGAAGCAAAAAATCTGGACTTCTGACTTCTGCTTCTGGAGAAGCACTTCTGACTTCTACTTCTGCATCCAAACAGGCTAAATTATTTATCCAATTTGACTTCTTTTTATGATTTGATTATAGTTTAGTAGTAATGTATTGCTTATAACAACTAACCACAAGAGAATCTCAATGTCAAAGGTTAATTAAAGAAACCCCGTTGATAAGATAATTATTAGGGGGAAAGCCACTTTTACTAGAGGGAAAGCTGAATTCTGGGTGGATTTAAAATAGAAAAATTCTTCCTTACGATAATCACTTGTAATAGGAATCTTATTAGACCTGGCGTGAAGTATACTACTAACACACAGTCAGTTTAGAACCTCATCAGCACTTACACAACAAGTAATGCTTACTCACAAGTTACGCTTCTGGAACTTCAGGATTTTTAATCAAGCTCACAAGTATAGCCTGGCCTGAATGAAACAATTTGGTTAAAAATGAAGTAAAATCTCAAGATTAATCTGTTACATGGTCCACTAAAAAAGCAAGGCTCATTTATATGGAGGATAATTTACAATGACTCGCGACTGTTAAACGACAAATGAAAATTGGTCTAGGAGATAAGGCAGATATCTGGGCACTCATTGATAGATGGAGGTCATAACATCCTCATTGTTAGAGTAAATCGCTAAAATATACAAATCTGCTTAAACTACTTTTTCTCGATGTCAAGCTGCATATGATTTTGCTACTCACTATCTGGCAATTTCTGTAATATGCATTGGGCCCTTGGCAACTCACTGTTATAACGACAGTGTTGAATTCTCTAGTATACAAGAATGGATTAAATCTTGGAGTGACACCCAACCCTCTCTATTTTAATTCCATAGAGAATCTTAGAAAAATTACCATAGTAATGTTGTAAATCTGGCAACGTAGGTGCAGTGTCATTTTTTTATAGTGTGCACCGAATTGTTACCATTAGTTTAATTTATAAGTTGGATTATCTTCATCCAAAAGAGCGTGACATGCAACAAATATGTTTCTATGCTGCTGTAGATCCGTCAACGTTACCGAATATTCTGCCGCCGTTTGGAATATGCTGACGCCGTTAGTAACGCCGTTAAAGTTAACCGAAGATGCTGGCACCGTTAATATTTAACGGAATATGCTTGGTATATGCCGACGCCGTTAGTGATGGCGTTAGTTCTTAACGGATTTCGCTGACTGTATACCAGACGGTCGAGTCACCTGCCACGTCATCACTTGAGACGACGTGGCACTAGTTTGGCTGACGTGTCGATCGCCACCTCAGCAACCCTGCTGACGTGGCACTAGTTTGCCTGACATGTCGATTGCCGAGTCATCAACCCTGCTGACGTGGCAGGTGCTGATGTGGTTTTCGTGCTAACATGTCATACACGATGATGTGGCAGCGCTGACGTGGCAGTTCAAATGTGGAACCTTCTAGCCCAAGTTGGAGCTCTTGCTCATGGGCTTGTGAATTGAGTGTTTGCTAGTGAGGCTTAGCTTAGTTTGTTTGCACATGGGCTTGAACAATGGAGTGCCTTGTAAGGCCTAGCTAGCCATACTTGGGTAAACAAGAGAAGCACCTTAGGGCCCAATGAACCCTCCTTTGCTAATAGTAGGAGTTTCGTTGGCCTAGGTTAGCCTATTTATTTGTGTAGAATATTCTAGATGGTGCTAAGGAAAATCAAGAAGAAGAAAAAATTTGATAGGGAAAGCTTTTTTATATCTACCCAAAACTCAGCTTTCCCCCTAGTAAAAGTGACTTTCCCACTATTAATTATCGTTGATAAACATCCCGTTGAGTTTTGGGCAATTAAGGTTGTTTTCTTGATAATAAGGTGTAGCTATATCATTCATGTCGACAACATGTATACTATACTAATCACGCGCATTATGGTGATTACATATTCTTTAGATTCTTATTTGAACCGAGTCGAATTTTCATTTCTCATTGGCCACATAACCAAATCCGAAAATGTCAAACAATATACACAAAATTGGTTAAAAAGACCAAAATCAACAATTTCTGGGTGAAAAGGACATTTAGTTTTTTTATACTGTTTAAATGGACAAAAATGTAAAAATAGCCAGGATGTAAACACTTTCATCCTACCCATTTTTAAATATTTTTTCTTATTTTTAATTTACATCAGGATGCATCCAGTTTCATTATTGTTATTTTTTTAAGTTTAAGTAAGGCTTGCTATTTTTTTTGTCAATTTCACCCATACTAATTTTTACTCGTCCATTTGAACCATATTTTAAAAATATTTGGACAAAAAACTCATTTTCCGAACAATATACTCCAACACGTAGAGGCCGGAGAAACTCAAACAATGGCCCGTTGAAATGTGCAAAATTGGTATTTACATAAAAAAAAATGATAGAGTAAGTACACGTCCTAAAAGGACTTTTCCCCCGAATAAAAAGCCAAAGCCTATACGGTCATGCTACGTTTACTTTCAAGGGTGTCACACTCTCCGCTTGATCAGGAGGCACGGGAATTTCAAACATATTACATATGTGTGTTTTTCAAATATCTTTTGATATATGCTTTCTGTTTTTCCTTTTGAATAAAAATAAAACTTTAAAATATCATATTAGCAGTAGCGTGTAAATAATCGAGAAACTACAATGTTTGTGTTTGAATTATTCCGCAATTATTTTTGTACATTTTTCTTATGATGCTATAGTGAATTGAAATGTGCATTAATGTTTCCAGAGTATATACTTAACTTGCTTCACTAAACTATTTGAGTCAGAAAGAGAAGTCCTTTTCTTCCTGAAGCGGCAATGTTAAAATTGTTCAATTCAGACACTATTCTTCTTGTTCTTGACTCTAATAATCAACTATGTCTTGTTAGTTGTTACATGCAATCCATAGCTAACTTCTTCTAGCAAAGGGATACAATATTTTTTATATGAATGTAGAGATTTTGGTGGACTAAATGCTAAATATTTGGTAGGCTAAACATAAAAAGAAAAAAAAGGAAAAACCGTGGGGTTTGTATGCATAAATGAGGATTTTAGGGAGGTTGATAATGAAATTGGTATTATCGATATCCCAACTTGTTTAAATAAGTAATACTTCATTTTCAAGGAATTCAAGGAATATTCTTATTGAAAAACACAAAATCAAAGAATTTAGGATCGAAAATAATTACATCACACGAGTGATCAGATGGCTAACCAAAAAAATGAACTATTAATTGGGGGATATGGGAATTAATTGGGGGATATGAATTACTTCCCCCAACCCATGGTGTCTGCTAAGGGGTGACTTTTGGTTATGAATATACCAAAATACCCTTCCCTCAAAATAAAATAAAAAACTTAAAATCAAAAAACAAAATCATATCCCCCATTTCCATCTCCACTTCTTCCCTCAAAATAAAAATTAAAAACTTAAAATCAAAAATCTAAATCATATCCCTCATTTCCATCTCCACTTCTTATTAATCTTATTTAGGGGTAGTGTTTTGAAACCCAAATATTCTCCATTCCCTTTCAAATTCTAAACTCTCCCCACTCTATATCAAATTCTCTTCACCTCACTTTGGAAACGAATTTTTTTTTATTCGGAAGTGATGAAGATCATGCCGAAAGTGATGAAGACCATCTGGAATTGATTCTCGAGCATGTCGGGTATCATGTTCCAAGATATGGTCTTCATCAATTAAGCATGGTTTTCATCACTTCTTTTTGAATTTTTCCGGTTTTAAAAGCTTGGTATCAAGCATGGTCGGTTGATATGAAGACCATGCTGGTATTTTTTAAAGCATAGTTTTCATATTTATTTCCTATGCAGAAAAACAATACGGCATGGTCTTCATATCAACTGACCATGCCGGGTACCAAGCTTTTAAAACCAGAAAAATTCAAAAGGAAGTGATGAATACCATGCCGGAATTGATGAAGACCATATCTTGAACACTCAGACGCGAGATGCCCGATAATTTCCTATCAATGCCGGTAGTCAAGTGAAAAAAAATCAACATTCTCGATACTTTTCATTCTCGTTCCTCGATAGGTATTTAAGCAAAATACTATGCCGGAATGTGCACGCACGCGAAAAGCTATTACCATGCCGGTGCACTGTTCAAAACCAGAGAAAAAATCAACATTCTAAGATCAAAACCAGGGAAAAATCGTAACGAGAGAGCTACGCCCCGAACCCCCGGTAGTGGCAAACAATTTATGAACATTTCCAACAATTGCCACCATGAGTTTTTGGTTGAATACCATGCCCGCACCAAGCTTTTCACTGCAACAATGGTGGATTCAAAGAAAAAAATCAATTTTTCAACCTCTTATTATCGTAATTCTCTCATCACAATCATCTTCCTATTTTCAAAAAAGAAATTCCTCTCAAGTATTTTTTCCTCCTTCTACTCTCACCCAAACACAAATAAAAATACACACTAATTTATCCCCAAATACTTAACATTTTACTAATTATACTTAATCACTAATCCTAATTAGTGGGGGCTAGATTAGGAATTAAAAAAAAAATTACATAGGGGGCACCCAGAATTGCTATTGGGACACCTATTTTGTCTCGTAGCTATATCCCCCAATTAATTCCCATATCCCCCAATTAATTCTTCAAAAAAGAACTATTAATTGGGGGATATGGGAATTAATTGGGGGATATGAATTACTTCCCCCAACCCATGGTGTCTGCTAAGGGGTGACTTTTGGTTATGAATATACCAAAATACCCTTCCCTCAAAATAAAATAAAAAACTTAAAATCAAAAAACAAAATCATATCCCCCATTTCCATCTCCACTTCTTCCCTCAAAATAAAAATTAAAAACTTAAAATCAAAAATCTAAATCATATCCCTCATTTCCATCTCCACTTCTTATTAATCTTATTTAGGGGTAGTGTTTTGAAACCCAAATATTCTCCATTCCCTTTCAAATTCTAAACTCTCCCCACTCTATATCAAATTCTCTTCACCTCACTTTGGAAACGAATTTTTTTTTTATTCGGAAGTGATGAAGATCATGCTGAAAGTGATGATGACCATGCCGGAATTGATTCTCGAGCATGCCGGTATCATGTTCCAAGCATATGGTCTTCATCAATTCCGCATGGTTTTCATCACTTCCTTTTTGAATTTTTCTGGTTTTAAAAGCTTAGGGTACAAGCATGGTCAGTTGATATGAAGACCATGCCGGTATTTTTTTTCCGGCATAGTTTTCATATTTATTTCCTATGCAGAAAAACAATACCGGCATGGTCTTCATATCAACTGACCATGCCGGTACCAAGCTTTTTAAAACCAGAAAAAATTCAAAAAGGAAGTGATGAATACCATGCCGGAATTGATGAAGACCATATCTCGGAACACAGACAAGATGCCCGATAATTTCCTATCAATGCGGTAGTCAAGTGAAAAAAAAAAATCAACATTCGGATACTTTTCATTATTCCGGCATAGGTATTTAAGCAAAATACTATGCCGGATGTGCATCTGCACGCGCTTGAAAAAGCTATTACCATGCCGGTAATTGTTCAAAACCAGAAAAAATCAACATTTGGAAGATCAAAACCAGGGAAAAAATCGTAACGAGAGAGCTACGCCCCCCCGAACCCCCCCGGGTAGTGGCAAACAATTTATGAACATTTCCAACAATTGCCACCATGAGTTTTTGGTTGAATACCATGCCCGCACCAAGCTTTTTAAATTTTGCAACAATGGTGGATTCAAAGAAAAAAATCAATTTTTCAACCTCTTATTATCAAGAATTCTCTCATCACAATCATCTTCCTATTTTCAAAAAAGAAATTCCTCTCAAATATTTTTTTCCCTCCTTCTACTCTCACCCAAACACAAATAAAAATACACACTAATTTATCCCCCAAATACTTAACATTTTACTAATTATACTTAATCACTAATCCTAATTAGTGGGGGCTAGATTAGGAATTAAAAAAAAAATTACATAGGGGGCACCCAGAATTGCTATTGGGACACCTATTTTGTCTCGTAGCTATATCCCCCAATTAATTCCCATATCCCCCAATTAATTCTTCAAAAAAATGTTGTCGATATTAATGCTATGTGTTATTCATCACCCATTTATAAATAATTTACAGGGTACAAAATAAATATTAAAAATATAAAATCATTAGTAGCTTTCAAATAATTGAGAAACTTCTCAATCATATTTGAATTATCTTGTAATTTTTTTCATATAATTTTTTTCTGATGTTAAAGGGAATTGAATTGTTTTTCTTTTTTAAAATATATGTATTACCTGCTTTCTAAAATTATTCTGGTCAGGACAGAGAAAATACCTTTTCCTCGTGAAGCGACTGTGTTGATAGTTCAATCTAGATACTTTTTTTTTTGTTCTTAACTTTAAAAACCAACAATGTATTGTTATGTGCATTCGATATCTAACTTCTTTTAAGTTAGTTTGAATTTAATAACCAAATTTGAAATTCGTATTTTCAATATTTTAACCTGTTTAGATAAGGAATATTCTTAGTTTTAAGGTACATCATACAAACGAGATGACTAGCCATAATAAATGTTATCGAGATTAATGCTAAAAGTTATTCAACATATACACAAACGTATATATATTCTCTATTTTCTTGAACAAAGGTAATACTTAAAAGTATCAGATTATTAATAACTTACAAACAAGCAAGAGAACTACTCATTTGTATAGATTATTAATAACTTACAAACAAGCGAGAGAACTACTCATTTGTATTTGAATGATCTTTGTATTATCTTCATGCATTTTTCTTACGATGCTAAAGGGAATAAAATGTGTGTTGTACCCAGAGTATATATTTTACCATGTATTATCAAGATTGTATGAGTCGGAGACAGAGAAGAGAGAGGTACCATTTCCTGGTGACGCTACAATGTTGATAGTTCAATCTGCATACTATTCTTTTTGTCCTTGACTTTAGTACCCAACTATGTCTCGTTACGTGCACCCGATAGTTAACTTCTTTTACGTTAATTTTGAACTCTTTTTGAAAGGCTCCACCTATTTTCCACCTTCACTTTTACTATTTGCTACTCTCATCAAAATTTGTAAGGTGATTTTACTTTTCAATTCTACTTTTTCCTATTTACCACCTACAAAAGTCAAATTCAATTTGACTAATTTGTCTTCTTCTCCATTAATCTCTATCTTCACTGAAAACCCATTAAAAAAATATTAACCCTACCTTAGTACTCTGTTCAAGTGGTTCACTATTATATATAAACCATTTATTATTATTCCTTTAACTATTATCATTTAACTAGTAGAAATCAACGATTTATCGGAAAATAATCCGTAAATCATTATTATGGAAGATTCTACGATTGAAAATCTAGGGCAAAATATCCAAACCTCAAATGAATAGAACATCCAGCCAGATTTTGTTAATTTAGCTGAAAATACATTCATTGAAGAAGATTTGGAGGTAAGTAACTGATTTATTTTCGTTTGGTTAATGTTTTTCCCGTTTTTATTTTTCTAATTTTCGTTGAACTGGTCTCCAGCTTCTGGACGACCACATGGTATTTCAATCGTACAGACAAGGACGACTACATGGTATATCAATCGTCCAGACAGGGGCGACTTTGGAAAGAAACAGTCGACTATATCTGGATGACTATATATTTGTACACGAGAGCATTCATAACTTGAAGACTACATATGAAGAGTTAGTCTAAGTTATGCACTGCTATACTGCTACATCTGAACAGTTCAAGAAGCACAACTTAAGCATGAAAATAGAGAACATAAAATTTCTATTTCTTATGGTTAATGACTAAGCAAAAACTCTGTTTAGTCAGATACAAGACTAATCTGTAAAGATTTAGTGAACTATTTGTCGATCAAAAAGGAAAAAGAAAAATAGTGTAGAATGGGCATAGATCAGCTCATCAGCAAAAGACTATCTGCATTTTTTTTAAACTGTCCAGAATTCCATGCTAAAGGATTACAACATAAATAGAAAATCTAATTGGATTTTTTTTTCTCTTATAAACTCGTGGTGCATCTCTTTCAATTGGTTTTGGTGGTGTCGTGGATCTTCGAACTCTCCTATGTTTGATATCTTCATTTTCATCATCTTCTCGGCTGCTCTATCCTTGACTTTCTACTGGTTGAGATGGACCTTCATTGATCTCTCTGAATTCGGCAAGCGGCTCGTCTCTATGGTAATTTTGAAGTTTCCATACCACATCTGCATCAATATTCCGGCATAGTGCAATGTCGATGATTTGCTTAATGCGTTGCGCCTAATAAAAATAGAATATTTATTATATACGAAAGCCATAAGAAATATGAAAACAAGATTAACAAAGAATTTTAAATGATTATCCTTACAAATTTTCTGGTAGCGGGTTGAGAAGGATTAAGTCGTTGACTATCCAAACCTAAACAACACAATGAACATAGGTTAATACACCACATGAAGTTAAATGGAAACACAACAACAACTAAAACAAAGTTACCTGCAAGAGGGTGATACATCCACTTAAACTTGAAGTTCCATGGCGAGAAGTAGTCTACTATTTTTCTGCATAACAAGCATATAATGTTTCATAGATATTTAAACAAAACTAAATAAATTCAAAGAAAAAAATGTACTTTATAGCACAACAAGTTATAAAAATGTTGCCTCTCCTCTCCAGATATGTGCTGCAATATGGTATTTATAAGTGATTAGTAAAAACATATTTTGAGGACCTCCATATGTTTCATTTAAAACTACATCCGCTGCCGGTGAAAGAGGTTTAGAGGCATGTGGAACATCTTCTTCATCTTGACATTCAGATGAAAAGTTTTCATTATTTTGTTTATTCCTACAATCAAAAGACATGAAAATTAGATTTGATATCACCTTAAAGGCTTAAGCAAAACCTTACAAAATGTTCACATTCTAAGCAGCAGCATGTTTATCATCTTCCTAAACATCAAAATGTTCACATTCTAACCATACACTAAGGTGGAGCCATTTATAAAGGGTTGTCATTCAAGTGGACTTGCGTGCATTAGTCAAGAAAAAACTTAGCAGAGTTGAGAACCTAGTTATGGTGTGGTGGTGAAAATGATATTAGAGGCTAGTGAATGATACTTAAACAGAGAAATGTTCCAAATCAGAAACCCTTAAATGCCACATACTTTCGATGCCACATTCAACAGAAAAAAATAATCTCATTGAGGCAATTCAACAAACACTACAAATACTAACAATAATCTATCCATTTAAAACATGCAGTAATGTTTGAGCACAAACTTAAGTTGAAATCAAACAACAAATACATCAAATAAATAATCTAAAATCAATAAGCAACAATCACCCAAGATGGGTTTTCACCAAAAACAAACAAGAACATCATTAACGCTGACATATGAACAACACTAGCATACGAGCCTACTATGGAATCGACGTGTATAGAGTACCAATTAGTTTAATTGAGGATAAGAAATTAAGAATTTCAGATAATAATTAAATTTCAGAATCGTAAATTAGGTTTAGTTTTACCTTCTTTTTTTTTGGTTTTGATTGAACGTTCACTACTTTCTTTGGGGGCATCTATTTGATATAAAGTCAAAAAATCAGAAGAAAAAATCAAACAAAATATAGGAGAGATGAGCCGAAGAACGATGAACTATGGAAGAGACGGAGAAGATGAAGTCCCCGTCTGAATGAATAAAATAGAATTTAGTTTTATTTTATTTTCTTTAGAGTTTATTATTGGGTGGTTGTTTGTGGGGTGTAAATAAAAGGTCAAAGAGGTAGTATTTAAGAGAAATGAAAAAAAAACATAGGGGTGGAAAAGAGGATAAATTGGGGTGGAAATTAATGAGAGTGGCAAATAGGAAAAGTGAGGGTGGAAAATAGGTGGAGCCTTTTGAAATAAAAATTTGAAATTTACATTTTCAGCTTTTTAGCTTGTCTAAGAATGTTCTACTTTTTTAATGTATACTGGTTACGGAGAAAAATAAAAAAAAATGGTTGAAAGTAGGGCAAATTAATAATCTAACCATCTTCAAACCATATAATTAATAAACCGGCCAGAATTCTAAAGTCTTTTATAATCTGGCCATTCTATTAGATTTCACGCCTGAACCCACATAATCGGTCGTCGGCGTTGAACAAGTCAAGCCTGTCTTATAAAATTACCACCATATCCTTACCCAAATAAGAGACGCGGTGGTGTTATCTTCTCCCATTTCTTCCTGTCTCTCTTTCTCTCTCGATTTTTCTCTTCGTTCTTCTCCTTCATCCTTTTTATCTACTGAAAATTATTTGCAACAGAAAATTAGAGAAGACGATGAGACTGATTGTTAGAGAACAACTGATTCAAGACGTAGATTTAGCGAAGACATCTAGTGTATATTTAGGGTTTCAGAGAAGGTTTTGATTTTATGGAGATGAGGTACAAAACGAGATTTAAATCAGATGAAACAATAGTTAGGGCTTCCTTGAAGAATTCCGAATGGATATAGAAGAAGAAATTGACGATGGTCTTGATTCGAGTATTAATTCAACTCATAAGAAGAGGTGAGTTAAATTTAGGTTTTTGTAATTGATTTTTTATTTTATACTATGAAATTGAGTTAATTGAATCAATTAATAATTGGGTTTGGTTCTGATTGGAGCGAAAATGGTTGTATGAGATTAAATTTCGATTTCACAGAGAATTAGGGTTCAATGGGAGTGTTACATTGGTGGTAGTATACATGTGATTTTCAAGTACAGATGTTGTTTGAAGCTGGAATTACATGTAGTGATAATTGTGATGAGTTGGTTTTGATGGTAATGATGGTGAAGTTGAATCCCTAGTAGTAGTGATGTTGAACTAAGAAATATGCATTAAAGAAATAAAGTTGTAACTGTTGGAGGAGATAATTTTGAGTTGCAGGAATGTAGTTGGTGAGGAATTGAATGCTAGAGTTAGATTTCAGGTATGTGCATCTGTAGAATGGTTAAGGTTCTAGTGGTGGAGTTGCTAGTGGATATTGTAAGTGGTTGTAATGTTGCTGTTGAGAGATTGTTGTTGTTGTAGCCTTAGATAATGATGAGAAGGTGTTGGTAGTCACTGTATACCAAGCAATAACTAGCTTATGAGAAGTTGCTTGAGCTGAGATCAAGTTATTGGTGGTTTTGAGATGAGATGATGGCTCAAGTGGTGTTGTTGTTATTCAGCAAGGAAGAAAGGTTATGGCGGTTAATTGACTAAGAAGGTGGTGTTGCAGCTGAAATGAAATTGCAGGTGCAGTTGCAAATGGTGGTTGTTACAGGAAGAAAATGAGAAGTGACTGCAGTTGTTGGCTCATATTGCAGGTTTGCATAGATGGTTGTTATTATGAAGTTGTTGCAGGTGTTCCAAGTTAATTAAACATAGTGAAAGGATTAATGGGTTTGATTTATTTCTGTTATTGCTTGTAGAGAATGGCACAAAGAGATAGAACGAATGCGCTAAGAGGGTGAGTTGTGAACTGATGGCCTGATAAATAAATGTGACAAGGGAAGTTGAGTGCTATCGTGATTGTGCAGTTTCCAGCAAGGGTTCAAAGCTGTCATGATTGTGCAGAGTATAATGGCCTTAATATTGTTCAGGAGAGTTGACTAACTGATCCGGACTGACTCACTAAGGGTTAATTTGTCTTTTACTAAGGATGTTAACTGACACATATGCATTTAACGGCTGTTACCCATTTTTTTTCAAAAAACGGGATGGGAAAAGTCTATGTCGGCCACTTTATATAAACATTCAAAATAACGGCCATTTTCTGAAATATATGACAAAAACATGGCCACTTTATTAAAAATCCCTTGAAAGTATGCACATTATATCAAGGAGGAAATGACGAGCCAAAAATTTGTTATTGAGATTTAATGATTGAGTTTTTTTTGTCAACTCATCAATATATTCCTTATGTCCATTTGACTTATCAGTCATTTGTATCTAGGATATGGGAACTATTTTTTTACGTTACAAAAAAATTGACTGGCTTGCCTGTCAGGCCAAACAAACATTTTCTATTTACACTATAGAGAGGAAGAAAAAGAACCGTCATAGGATAATGGACTCACTGATTTAATGTTAGAGCTAATTTATGGGAAGCATAAGAGAAACTCGACTCATTATGATTAGGGTTGCACAGAACCGATCCGAACCGAGCAAACCGAACCGAAACCGCACCGAACATCCAACGGTTGGCCTCAGTTCTTAAAACCAGAATCGTTGATCTATTATCGACTCATTTTACGGTTTGACCTCAGAAACCGACAGAAACCGAACCGAGAAACCGAATAATATTGACCCTAGATTTCATTAACCCTGATCAATCTTATCCATTGATTCTTATAACCCTAACTACTTAAACTCAACCAAGTTTCATTTCTTCTCCAGAAACTTTTTTTTTTTCTTGAGTCTTAACTCACCATTGTCGCCTCCACCACCATTTTTTTTCTTCTTCAGTGACATCAATAGCACCACCACCTCTCCATCGAGAGCACCAACACCTCTACGTCTCTACCTAGTAACTTAGTAAGTATTTCGTCTTCTATGTCTCCCCTTCTCATTTCTAAATCTCTGATATAGATTGATTTTTATTTTTTCAATTTCTAGGGTTTTGATTATCTTTTCCTCTTTTTTTTATATCTTTTTTATGCAGAAGATTGAGAGGAGCAACAGGAGACTGAATTTGTCCATCAAATAAAGTTGTGTTGAGAGACTGGAGTCGTATGCAGTTAACTAATGTTTCTTATTTTCGTTCCTTTTTTTGTTTCCCATATATTTATTTGTGTGACTTATGTCCTGTAAATTATAGAAGAAGACCTATTTTTTTGAATTTTTTATTAGGGTTTCTTTGTACAAGACCCATGAACTTTGATAAGAACCATGAAATAATACTAATTTAGTAATACTATTAAGAGATTATGATGTTGCAGAGGTTCAATTTCTTCCTGATTTTTTACTAATAATGTTGAGAGATTATGATTTGAGTATACATGTATTCTCTTGAGTCCACTATTACAAGTTTTCTTTTTGAGTTGTTTTTGAGGTCCCTGTTTGATTCATATTTGCCATTAGTCTTTTTCTCTATTTCAATTTTGTTGATATAATTTGCAGAGAACAGTAAACAATGTGGGTCTGTTTATATCTTTAGAACTTCCTAATTTTGTTAGTTTCAATTGAAATTGAGAGATTAAATTTGATCGATTTTTTGGTACTTTCTTAGTCTAATATCCAACTTAAAAAAGTGTCTTATTGAGCTAAGTTTATTCAGTTTAATTTGTGTGTGTTGAATGCAATTTCCTTAACTGTTGGTTGATTTCTGGACATTTGTTGTTCATACTCTGTTGGATTACATATGTTATATGTGTTCTTTTATATTGAACTTGTTAATATGAACTTGTCAATTTTTTATCTAATGCATAGTAGAGATTCACTTGATTGATTCACTTTGTTTACGTTATACAGGTGGTGTAACTGTTAATGGTTGGAACAAGTTATGTTTTTGTATCAAGCAAGAGGAGCTAGATGTCAACTGCATCTCCAGCCTCTCTATCCCTAGCAGCTGGGTCTGAAGTGACACCTTCTGTGACACCTTCTGCAATACCAACAACTGAAGTTGTTGCCACACAAGGAATGCAACATCCTCCTGAAGACCCTGCACCTGAAAGTGAACCAAAGCCAAAGAAGAAGGGTAGAGAAATATCTATAGTATGGGAGGATTTTACTAGGCTGAATCCTAAATAAGCTGGGTGTAACCATTGTAAGAAGAAAATAAAGTCCATAACTCAAGGAAATGGAACTTCCAGCATGTTATCACATCTGACCAGATATCTTGATAATCCTAACAAGAATAAGAAAGGACATCAAAACTTGGTGTTTCCAGTACCAAAACCTTGGAAATCTTCGCAACTTGTTTCTCATAATTTTAACAAAGATTTATGTAGAAGGAGATTGGCTGAGTTTGTGATAAAAGATGAGCTGCCTTTCAGATTGGTAGAAGAAAAAGGGTTCAAAGCATTTTGTCAAGTGTTAGAACCTAGATTCAAGGTGCCAAGCCATATGACAATCTACCGAGATCTTTTATCCATCTAAAAAGAAGAGAAATATTTGTTGAAGAAGTATTTCAAGGACAACAAACAAAGAGTATCCATCACAACAGATACATGGACTTCTTCCAATAACTTTAATTATATATGTGTGACAGTGCATTTTGTTGATGTAAATTGGAAGCTGCAAAAGAGAATCATTTTATTTTGCAAAGTCAGGGGTCCTACTGGACTGGATATTGGAAAAACCCTAGAGAGATGTTTGCTGGATTGGGGTTTTAAAAATGTTTTTGCTGTGACTTTGGACAATGTCTATGCAAATAATGTGGCAATCGAATATCTTCAAACTAGTGTCATGAATTGGACATGATCATCAGTTCGATCTCAATACATGCAGGTTAGTTTGTTTTTCATTGTTAGCTTTTGGATATACATTTTCATATTTATAGCATACTTTGGAGTACTTGATTTCTGATATGTTGTCAATGTTTTCTGATATGTTTCAATGTTTTGTTTCATTCTTATCAGGTGAGGTATGCTGCACATGTTCTTGCGCTTGTTGTTAAAGATGCAGTCTTATTGTATCACAAGTCGATTAGAAGGATAAGGTCAGTAATAAAGTATGTGATTGGTTCTCCCTCTAGGTTAGTTATATTTAGAAAATGTTCTTTTTTAGAGAAGATTGAGTGTAAGAAAATGGTCTTCTTAGATGTGAAGACCCGGTGGAATAGCACTTTTCTAATGCTTGAAGCTGCAATTACATATGAAAGGGATATTAAGAGGTTAGAAAGGGAGGATAAGAGCTTTAGAAATAAATACATTTTCAAGGAAAATGTTGACAAGGATTTACCTAATACTGATGTTGTAGTTATAATTGATAGTGATGAATATTTTATTGATTCTTTGTCTAGTGAGTCTGAATGTGATGTTCCTGTTGTAACTAACAAGAAGAACAAGAACAAGAATAAGAACACGCCCCGTCACCATGCTCCATATGCTGCAGATTGGTCATATGCTAAATGTCTTGTGAAATTTTTGAAGATTATATTTGATTCTACTGCTAAATTTCTTTGAAATTTCTGAAATTTTTGAAGATTTCAGAAGTACAATAGTTATTGGGGAGAGTATGAAGACGTGAACTCTGTTTTATTTTTTTCTAAGTTACTTGATCCTCGAATGAAGGAGGATGGTTTGAAATTTGATCTTGAATGCTTGTATGAGCAAGATGAGTACAGGGTTGGAAGTTTGGAACTGTTTTGAAAGCTATTAAACAAGACATGGGA
The DNA here is from genome assembly GCA_023529315.1 of Papaver bracteatum. NCBI lineage: Eukaryota > Viridiplantae > Streptophyta > Magnoliopsida > Ranunculales > Papaveraceae > Papaver > Papaver bracteatum. Next base: position 586,582 of record JAJJWX010000439.1, read on the forward strand.
AAGCTCTATGAAGAGTACAAGACCATGTATTCTAATGCCAGTGCAGATGAAGGTGTTGGGTCTACAACTGTTGCAGGTGCAGATGATGCTGTATTTTGTGTGCAAGAATTAAGTATTGAGTAAAGGGAAAAAAAGCAAAGAATGAATGTTAATTGTACTCATCCAAGATCAGAGGTTCAAAGGTATTTGAGGGATGAATGTGAAGTACCTACCAAGTATTTTGATAATTTTGCGTGGTGGAAGGCTAATAATACCAATTATAGGGTACTATCACTCATGGCGAAGGATATTTTGGCAATACCAGTCTCTTCAGTTTCATATGAATCTGCATTCAGTACAGGAAAGCGTATTCTTACTCCATGGAAAAGCTCATTATCTGCCAGTATAGTTGAGGCACTTATCTGTGTACAGAGATGGTTACAACAACCTATTGATCTTGATTTCATATCTGAATATGTGCCAGATGATAGTACTAGCATTGAGGATGTTAATGAACTATCTTTCCTTATTGATTTTCAACTTTTCATTATCTTTCTTTTCTTATATGTACTTCTTTTGTTCTTTATATTGACTTAAAATGTTTATTACAGATGTTTTGGGCCCTTTGCCAGAGATATGAAGGTTTAAGATTAAAGAGATGGACTGCAGTCTTTTACTTTTAAAGCTCATGATGATGCAGTGATCTGAAGGTTAAAGATTAAGGAGATGGAATGCAGTCTTTTACTTGCTAGTTGATGTTGTTTTCCTTTGGTTTTCATGATTTCTTTCTTTTGCTTAAGACTTGTTTTTTGAACTATTACTTGGTTTGCATGCTGTAAGCAGTTTAAGACTTGGTTTTGAACATCATACTTGTTAGACTTTGTTTGTCAGTTATTAATATCTACTTCTTTTTAAACTTCAGTTGCAGTTATTATGAGTCTATTACATAGAATGTAATGGTTATACAGGTACAGGTGAGTAAAGCAGTTCGGTTTTGGTTAAAAACTGAAATAAAACCGAACTGTGTCGGTGCAGTTAAAAACCGAACTGATACATGAACAGTTCAGTTTCAATTTCAATAGTAAAAACCGTACCATGTTCAGTTTGGTCGGCGGTTTTGCCTGAAAACCGAGCCGACCGACCGATGTGCAGCCCTAATTATGATACCGTTGTAGGACCAGAATATCGCTATAACACTTTTTCTGCGAGATTAACAACACTTCCAAGCGAGCATCACCACAAGATCTTCAACTACACTTTGCGAGTGTCACAAAAGCAGTCAAAAGAGTGACGTAATAGCTGACGATTGAAGAAAACATAAGAAAAGCATGTTTTTCCCGCGATGGTTACAAATTTTGCGAGAATGAACATTATAAATATTGCGATACAATCGCAAAATAGATCTGAAATAAGAGGAAAACTTAGCTATCATCCATTTTGTCATTTCCTATATAAAGGGTTCTAATAGATTCAGAAAGAGGATGATATATTTTTGAGAGTTGAGAAAGTCTTGAGGAGAGAGAAACTTCAAGAGAAAAGTTGTATTCTTGAATTCTTACATTTCCTGTAAACATTTCTAAAAATAAAATAATAAAGTGTCGTTCTTAATCTTTAAATTTGAATTGGTTATTACAAATTCTTAACAAGGGTGTAGTGTAGGATTTCCTGCAACTACATTTTGGCGCCCGAAACAGGGAGAACCAAGATAAGAAATCTCTAATTATAACTTGAAGATTTGAAGAAATTGTTAGAGTTGAAGAAATGGCTAGAAGAAGAAGAAATACCTCAGAACCACCAACAACTGTAAGGAGGAGTAAAAGACTTGCAGGTGGAGAAACGAATGAATTAGGAGAATCTTCAAGGATAAGAACAAGAAGAAATAGAACAAGGATTGAAGGAGAAAATCAAATTCCACAAACAAATCAACAAACACCGATACAAGGTAGAAGTGTGGATTATGATAGAGTGAGTGTGCATACTTGGAGATCGGATTCGATGGAAGATGTAGAAGATCAAAAATTAAGAGACGGAAGAAGATAAGAAAGAAATCAAGGAGTGATTGAAGGATTAATTCACGGAGAAGGCGAAGATGAAACAGCAGGTGATCCAAGACAAAGAATACAAGAGGAAAGAAGATTAGAGGCGGAAGAGCGTGCAAATTTAACAAGACAAAATCACGAGTTGAGAATGGAGAATTTGAGATTAAAAAGTAGAAGATCAAGAAGTACTGTTAGATCAAATTTAAGATCATTAAGAGAAAAATTAAAACGAAATTCCCCAATAATAAATGCTAGAGGAAAAATCCAAGAGGAAATGCAAAATCCAAATGAAGAGCAACGTCATAGAGAAGAAGAGGTAATAGAAAATCATCATGATCCGCGTGGCAAAACTTTGGATAATAGACTTAACAATAGAAATCAAGAGGGAAGAAACAACCAAAATGATGAAGAAAATCCAGAAGAAGGTAGGAGGATATTACATGGGAGAGAGATTCACCGAAACCGAAGAATAATTGAGGAACAAATTGAGAGACATTATGCTAAACAAGCACGACTAGTTTGGGAAAGAGAAAGATTAAGGGAAAAAGTAGAATAACAAGAGTTTCAAGAGGCAGTACGACAAAATAACCATGAAAATCGAGAAAAGAGACGTACACGAAATTGCTATAATGATAATATTCAGGAAGAGTATGATAGAATACAAAGGATAATAGAAAGACAACGAAGAGAAATGATAAGAAATGAAGAAATTCGCAGAGAAGAAAATAGACAGCATAATCAGTTGCGATTTCAAGAATGAGGTGAAAGAGAAAATCGCAGAGAAAGACAGGATGAAGATGAAGAAGAAGATGCACAAAATCTCGCAAGACAAGAAAGACAAGAACGTAGAAGAAAGGAAACTGCGTGAAAAAGACCAATGGAGCAAAATTCAGCTGAGAATGAGCAAATATTGAGAGAATTAGAAGAAATGCGAGGAATGATAAACAATAGAAGAGAAGGAGGTATAAGGCAACTTGATGAAGCTATTGAAGAAGCTGCGAGAACTCCATTCACTCAAGAAGTACAGTTAATAGGAATACCTCCAAAGTGAAACTTACCAGCATTAACCAACATTTTTGATGGAACTACCTGTGCCGTACAACATGTTCAGGATTATGTTAGATGTATGCTACAATGGGAAAACCATGATGCTGTATTTTGCATCCATCTTAACCGGCGAGGCGCTAAAATGGTTTGAAGGATTGCCAAAAAATACTATAACTTCTTTTGATCATTTGCAAGCTATATTTCTAGGAGCATATATAAGCAACAATTCATCGCGTCCAGGTATTGAAGATGTGTTTGGGTTAAAGCAGAGGGTTGGCGAGAGTCTGAAATATTTAACCATAAGATGGAAGACAATGTGTAGCGAGATGGAAGGAAGAGTAGATGAGAGATATCTTATCTTGTCTTTTATTAATGAAATGTTCGCGACCAATCTGTTGTACATACAAATTTTCAGAATCAAGAATACAATCACTATGACAGATATGCGGGAATTACAGGAGGAATACATTGCTTTGGAGGAAAAACCAAATGAGATGGAATCATATCCAATCGCGAATACCAGTTCAGTAGCAGCAAATGGGATTTTACTTCCTAAAATGATTAACAATGTGGCGAGCAGCTCGCAGATACAACAAGAGAAAGTGGTGATTGATAACCAACAGAAGTTAGTAGCGATGGGCAGTCGATATCAAGAAGAGTATGAAAGAGAGAATAATTATTACAATCACGGAGGGAATAACAAAATCCAAAGACTTGATCTACCACAGGAAACATATGGTGGTCAGAGGCAAAGCAATTTCAGAAGCCAAGGTAATCAGAAGATAATATGGGAAGAAATTAAGATGCCACCTCTAAATGCTAGTATAGAAAAAATCTAGGAAGCTATCATTTTGATGGAAAATATACCATCACCATGGAATATGGGAAAAGAGCCACATCCAAATAATCGAAGTCAAGAATTTTGTCCTTACCATCACTTTCATGGTCACTCAGTAAATGATTGCAAAAATGTAAAGAGGATAATTTTAAGGATGATTGACCAAGGAAAGATAAACCACTTTTTAGTAGGACATCCACAATCTCAGCGATTGCTTCTAGCACCAGAAATTCGTAGGGTAAATACTGTAAAAGGAGCAGAAATATTCGTAATAGAAGTTGGAGCTAAAGAAAAGAATTTGTTTTGTAATTCCATTGTACATTCACACAGAACTATTGAGGATTTCCATGATAATGTTCTGAGCAGAGTCTTCGCGAGAGACACAGATGGAAGAGAGATAATGAATATTGCGAGAGCCTCGCTATTAGAACAATGGCAAAAACAAACTATATCTTTCACTGCACAAGAAATACCAGAGCCTGGCGAGCAGCATGATAACCTATTGGTGTTAAGGTTAGAGATAAATCCAAAGCAAGTAGAAGAATAAGATGAAGAAAATGATGATGAAACTGAAGACTCTTGGGCAATCAATAGAGTTCTAATAGACACAGGCAGTTCACTCGACATCTTATTCTATCATACCTACAAAACCATGGGTGGAAGAGACGAAGATCTAACACCATCAACATATAAAATCTATGGATTTAATGGAACAACTAACAAACCAAAAGGGTAAATTGCAATGCGGATTCCATTAAAAGGAATATCTTCAAAGATTTTGTTCTGTGTTGTGGACTTTGAATCACCTTATAATGCCTTGATTGGTCGACCTTGGCTACATGGGATATTAGGTGTAGCATTTACTTTCCAACAGTGTATTAAATTTCCTCATCCTAATGGTGTTGGAGTTATTAAGGGAGATAGGGGATAAAGAAATAAATGTTATGAGATTGATATAAAATCTTGCTAGGAAAGAGATGAGAAGAATAGCAATTGGAAGTACAACATCAAGCAACGACAGAGATGTGAAAGATTGATGATTGATACAATAGAGCAGCGAGAGGAAGTTGATGATGAGTGTCTCGCAGATAAATACAAAAAAACAAAACGTAACAGAAAAGCAGAACCAGAAAATAGTAAGTAGAAAGGTAAAATGATGAAATTTAAAGAAGCTTAGGCAGAATTTGTTTGAAGAAAATGCAATTGAAAAAAGTACTATGTTTGAAAGAATTGCAAAATTTTACAAGAAGATCAAAGAAATGAAATTTAATCAGAGTTACAATACTCGCGAGAAGCGCCAATAAAATTTCGCAGAGATTAAAAGAATGGGACGAACCTTTATGGCGTGCACCTTAGTTCGCGGATAAAATTTCGCAAGAGGCAAATGTAAGATCTAATAGTGCGTCATATAAGGGGGTATCTCTTTACATGACTCAGGGATAAGGTTATACCGCTGCTGGAACCCGAGTCATGCAGATGTTGGGGTTAAAGAAAACCTATCCAGGAGAGAGATCCTGGATTTCCAAATATATAAGGTTATACCATGGTTGGACGACTGAGAATATCTTCTAAGAAGTACAAAGTATGACCAAGGCGCCGAGGTACACGGTTGATCCAAGGGTGCCCGGGGAGTATGAAACTACCCTGGCCATTCTTGGTAAGTATTGGCTATGATGCACTTGGCCTGAATAAAACCCCACTTAGGGTGCAGTCTTGTAACTATAACCCATATAGACATAAAGGACAAGAGGTTGCGAAAACAACTGGTTGTTGGTAAATCCGGATGGGAGGAGCTAGTCTTGTATGGCCGATGTGCCCTCCTTGAAGGGGAAACTAGGGGGAAGATAAGGGCGGAACCCTCCATTAGGGAGCTGATAAGTGTCTAAAGACGGCAATTTCATGGGGCTTTATGATCGCAATAATATTTAGGCCTGTCATATTGTTGCGTGACGAAGATTATACAAAGGAAACAAGCCAAAAGAGAAAAGTTAAGATGAGATCAATGGGTTTTTACATGAAAGTGTAAAGACGTCCTGCGATTTCATCGCAAGACGGCAATGTCATAAGGTTTAATTCTTGCAAGAGAGTTTATACTTATCATATTGTCGCAGAGATGTTGAAATAATATTGATAATACAAGATCAATGGGTCAATACATGCAAATGTAAAGACGTCCTGCGATTTTGTCGCAGAAAGAAAAAATGTGGAAAAATAAGACATTTAATTAGGAAGGCATGATAAGGCCATAAGATTATTGCGATAATGCTTGCAAAATTTATGATATTTGCGATTTTACGCATAGATCATAAAGTTATGCAATTATTTCTAGCGATAACATCGCCAATATTGAGGCAAATTTAATTTGATTTACAACTAATATCTAATCTCTATTCAATTTTTTCATATTGCAAATGAATAATAGAGGCAAGTATGGGAATGCATAGAATAATGAAATTATTATTCATCCATCATATGATAAAATTGCATAGATATTGTTAAAAGATACATTTATATAGATAGTTAAAGGGGAATATTTATGTTAATTGACTATGTTAAAAAAAGAATTTGTTCACTAATTCATACAGATGGAGGCAAAGAAGTTTATACATCAAAGAAATTCATAAGTTGGAGGAACTCGCAGAAAATGGGAGAAGCTTGCAGCAATATTACAAGAAAAAGGATATAAATATACAAAAATTACAAGGGAGATAAAAAGAAGAAAAGGAATTATTTAGATCCATCACTTTCTTCGTCAGATTTCTTTTCATCGCCAGATTCTTCTTCTTCATCGTTATCATCATTACCTTCATCTTCATCAAACTTCTCTTCCTCGCCAGATTTTTCTTCATTACCATTATTATTGTCATCTTCATCTTCGCTAGATTCCTCAGCTTCGCTATCAGAGATAACTAGATTTGGGGAATCAGCTGGAATTTCGTTTGCGAGATCGGGATATGTAGAATGAAGAATACCATGATCATCACAGACTTGTTTAATGGCGTTATTTTCGAACACGGATAAGGGCGTTACTAAAATTCGAAGCATTAATTTTCAATTTTTCCTTCAATCTAGAATACTTTTCATCGTGAGAAGATAGATTTCTAGCGAGTTGGATTTTCTCTTCTTCTAGCTCATAAAATCTTTTACGATAGTTATTTTCGGATGATGCAAGCAAATGATAACAAAGTTAATACATATAAGGATGATTCAATCAGAAAATAAATTAGTGAAATCATAAGAGTGATAACCTTCTCTTTCGGCAATCATATCTCTAATTAAGGAAGAATGACCAGTTTGAATACTAACATCTACACCTAAATTATTTCTGGCATTATCAAGAACCATCGCAGCCCAAGAAAATTCATCATCGCTAGTAATAAGAAGACGGGAGCGAATTTGGTTTTCTCTTTCAACAAAATCCTCTTTCTCGCGGATAAGTCTATCCCTTTTAATTTGAACTTCAAGAATGGTTTTATGAAAATTTGATAAAGCTTCAGCTCCTTGTCTAGATATAAGATCTTTGCCTTTGGAAATATCATTATTACTAGCCTTTAAAGTTTTGATCTCTACTTTAGAATTATGGAGAAGCTGTTTGAATCTGTGGGTAATATCTAAACAAGATCTGTAATCAATTTATAAGAGATGAAACTTAGATTTGAGTTCATCTATGGAAAGAGAATTAATATCTGGAGGGTTATTCAAAGAATTATTAAGAAGCTCTAGAAGAGTATCATTATCTATTGGTTCAGGAAAAGAACGAATGGTTAAAGCCTCATCAGTAAAACCATAGGTGTCTGCGAGAATGAGGAATAAAGTAAGAAAGAGTAATGAAAAATAAAAATATGAAAGAAGAGAAGAGAAGAAAATGTCGTACCTAGAAGTTGTTTATTGCCACTATCAAGATTGGATACTTTGAGCGATTGTTGAGAAAGATTGTTCACAAGTTCTTTATTCTTCTCGCGAAGATTAGCAAGTTCATCTTCCATTTGTTCATTCTTCTCGCGAAGATTAGTGAATTCATATTTTAGTTTTTCATTCTTTTGGCGAAGAGCAACATTCTTCTGTTGAGAAAATGCACGCCTTTTGTCTAAATCAGAGGCAACGGCAAATGAAGCTCTTCCAACCTGCGAGAGAATAATATAAGTTAAGACTTGGCGATGGAATAAATACATAAACAGGTTAAAGAAATGAAAACATACCAAGGTACCAAGAGAATTTAAGAGACTGGGAGTCGGCGATCTTGAGATTCCTTGGAGAGAATCATTATCTACCAATATGGGAGAATCGCAGACTTTGGTGAGAGCCTGGGATGTCTTATTAAGAACTTCATCTTCATAATTATTAGCGATACCATGAGTAATATAGCCAAAATTTTTGGATAATTGAGCCATTGAAGACTCAGAAGAAGAAGAGTCTTTCATGAAAGGAATGTCATTATCATCATCATTGTTGTCCTTATCAAAATCAACACCTAGATTTTCTGGAATGGGTTGAGGAGTTGAAGAAGAAGAGAGTTGGGTTTTTCTTCTTTTTAAGGGAGGATCATCATATTCCTCATTGCGAGGAGCGGTAGGCTTCCCTTTGGGAGGAGCATTAGATTTACCCTTGCGATCAATTGTAGACTTCTCTCTGGTCTTCGCAGGTTTTAGTGGTTCTAATTCTTCAATTTCCTGTGAACACAGATAAAGATAAGAAATAGGGGCAACAATATATTGTCAAGATTCATGAAGGAATATTTCTTACTTCATATGTGAAGGATTTAAGAGCTAAGAAAATGCTGGGTTTCCTAAAGTTCCCAGTAGAAATGAGCTTCATTCTGTCAATCCGAGAAAGATCAAAGTAATCAGCGAGACTATAAAAACTTGGAGAAGATAATGAATAATAATTATGCAAAAAGTTGAGAGGATATACTTCTTTAGATATTTCAGGCCAGTTGAAGACCCATGGATGATACTCTGAAAGATTCTCAGGTAATGTGAGAGAACCGGAAATATAAGGACCTTCAAGACATAATGGAAAAATGAACCACTTGTCATCGCTAGAGTGGCGAGGAACTTGATTAGTAGGTGAATGAGAGTCAATATCTAGCATGATAATTTTTTCTTCAGCGATCTTTTCTTTCTTCTGAAAGCGAACACCCCAGCAAGTGTTATCCCTCTTCATAGGGATTATCTTGTAATTTTCAAAAACGTTCTCCACAGTATAATTTGCAGAGACAATTGGAACATCTTTTTATTGAGGATTCTTTGCAGATTCAGGATAATGAGATCCTTTATTAGCACCGCGAGAAGCATATTCAAGCAGTAATCGAATACAATCTCCACCCAATTGATATATCGCTCGCGAGAACCTCCCGTCAGAAATTATTTCATAGAATAGTGGAAGTTCCGGATCATAGAGAGGAATGGGAAGACCAGCTTCAAGTTGACCTAGCGATACTATAACTTTCTCGCGAGTGCATTCATAATCAGTGAATAATTCGATGGAAAGATTGGATTTAGGGCCCTGATCTGGAATTGTAGACAAAGTAAAACCTTTACTTTTGAGTTTTTCTCGCATCTCACCAAAAGCAGCTAAATTTTTAGCACCATCAACAACCATTTTTTAAGTATGGGAATGAAGAAAAAGGTTGAAAAATAAAAAATAAATCACAGCAGTAATAGACGCGCAATTTACGGAAGAACAGTAAACTTGCAGAGGAGTTACGGAGAGAAAGAAGAAGAAAGTAAAAGAGGAAAAGAAAATAATGAAAGGAGTATTTATAGAAGAAGAAATTTCTCGAAGAAGATGATGTTGATGGTGGATTTCTATTTAAACGCTAAAATTGTAAAAAGCCAATTTTTGTAAGCTGACGTCCTGCAAAGGATAAAGCCTTCAGGTGATGAATATTTCTCGCCATGATAATTCATTGGAGCATGTGCAACCATCCCTGAGAATTAAAACCTACCCAGAGCGGAGCATGTAGCAACCATCCCGATTTTCTGTAGTTTTGCAGCATTACAATTAATTCCCTACTCAAAGCCTTGTGTTCGAAATGCAAACACCCGTAGGCTACCTGATGGCGGGTTATATTAGCCCCGTTGAACGCATGCAAGACTACCCATGTTAGTCTCACCTACTGAAAACAAACTCAAAAATAAATCTCATCCGTCCAACTTCGCAGGCATGGTTGGACGACCTAGATCACGCGCGGGATCGAGTAGCGCGCACGCACATGCTCACCGCCGGTCTACCTTCCTAATGGTGCAAATGGATTCACCATAGAAGCCATGGGCGTCGAGATGCGCTAGCATGAAGCTGCGGCTCACAAACCCTAAAATTAGGGTTTGCTTACAGGTTGTGACCAAGAAACTGTGGGCATGCGCGCATTAACGATTTCGAAGCACAACTGCTGGCCGACGACGCCTGTGTACTCACCATGGGACCGGCTACACGGCCAGCCAATCGTCCACGGTCGGTTGCAGACTAGGGGTGTACATATCCGACCCAACCCGCCGACCCAACCCGTACCCGACCAAAAATATCCGCACCCGACCCAACCCACCAAGACATGGATTGACTATGGGTGAGGCACACCATAATCCACCGTATGTTGGGTCGGTTGTGGGTATACACTTCTGTCACCCAAACCGACCCACCCACCCGCCAATCACTATTCCTACCCTTAGATTATGTAATTCTAACCTAGAATAAGTAATGTATGTAATTTTTTTTTTTCTTTTTGTAAGTAATGTGTATTTTATGGTGGGTAACCCACCACATACCCGACCCAACCCACTGTATAGTGGGTCGGGTGAAAACCGACCCACTGTATAGTTGGGTCGGTAGTTGGTGAAAACTTATGTTACCCACCATCAGTGGGTTGGGTGGTGGGTGAGGCCAAACCCGACCCAACCCGACCCATGTACAGTCCTATTGCAGACTATCCATCTCGAAATTCGTGCCCAAAGGCAGCATGCGAGGTCCCTTTTAATCTCGGACATCCGTCATCGCAGTCTAGAACGGGCGACCCATATTGTTTCAATTGACTTTCAGCTGGCGTGGAAGTGTAGAGTGGCGTCCCACCTACATGCAGGGACAATCGGCCACTCCATGCACGCCTCCCAAGGCATAAAACCGTTAGGGTGAAAGAGGAAGCTCGCAAGCCTTCCAAACCCTAATCCAACGGTTATTCCTCTATCAATCTCGTCCGTCCAAGTTCGCATGCTTAGATGAATAGCCTAGGAAGGGAGTTAGGTGGAAAACAAGGTATCACCGTGATCACCATCCTCCACACTTCCCCATGGCATAACCGGCCAAGGTGGGTCCCGCTCATGCGACCTCCGAACAATGCCTGAACATAGCTAGTTGAGTCACTTCAACTTGCAATATTTTCATCAAGGTTGTGTAGGCTTCAAGTATGTTAAGCATATTTAATGCACCGCATGCATACAATATGCGCCTACAAACAACTTGATTATTTTACCTAGCACCGTTTGATACTTATGTGGGTCCCACGACTCACTCGAGACGTTAATCACGTCACAACTGGGGGATACAAACTAGGGTATTGTTCTGGCGGTTTACAGCGTGCAACACGCCATCACAAGATCGTGTCAGGGAAACACGGGCGGTTAGCGATGATAGGAGAAGTGGGCAAGTAACCGTGTGACACTAACACACAACTCCACTTCCTCCATCACTCCACTTCCTCCACTTTCCCATGAGAGACGTGATGAAGGATTATCGACTTGTATAAATAGGTTCTCCTCCCTATTTCCAACAACATAGAAAAAACCGAGTGTTAATACCTTCGTATTCAACACCCAGAGCCTGCCTGCAACATTTTCTAGCCTGCTCAACCTTTTGTTAACAAGTCATAAAATAGCCTTCACCTTCATACTCTTAACACCTTCTTCGCTTCCCTCCCTAATCAACCTCACATCCTTCACCTGTGACCGAAACAAATCTGGAATGGTCGTGTCTTCGGTTTAGGCCAGAATTGTACAGATTATCTCTCGAATCAAAAGTGCTCATCGTGCAACACATTTGTTGAAGGTTTAAATTCACTTCTCATCCACACACACCCAAAATTATCTAAACCTGCAGAAGTAGTTTTCTCCCACAAACAATTGGCGACCACAGTGGGAGGTTAATCTCTCGGTTGCAAAACTCGAATCTTTAAAGTCTGACAATTTTTATTCGACTTTGGAGGGGTAGATCTTAGATTTGATTCGATTTTCAGTTCACTCTTCACCAAATCCCAGAAATTCATCCTGAGATGTACTCCCATTCGTTAAATCCTTCAGAAGACATGGATAATCCAAGTGTCATCGAAAATGTGACCAGGATGCTGGAAGATGTCCTGGAAAATCAAGCAGGTATTGCTAGAAGGCAGAGTGAAACCTTCCGTCTCTTGAACAACATATCGGCTCTGTTACAGGAGGGCTCTGCAAACAGCTACCTAGGAAATATCACTAATGACGCAAGAAATTCTGAAGGTCAGGTTTTCAGAAGAACTGGCGGAACACATGGCCCCAGAGAGCCCAGAGATGAACAATACCTTTCACCTGGCAATGGGAGATCGAGACAGATCGACCAGCATGAAGAATTACGACGCTTACCGGATAAAAAACAGAGAATCAACTGCATACGAATCCTTGTTAGAAGATCTATACCTCAAGGCTCTTGCAAAAGCTCATAACAATGCCCAACCCGTGCTGACTCTTCATCCAGGGAAAGAAACACTGGAGGAAGGCGAAATCAATCAGAGAGCATATGAACGTAGGATCTTGCAGCCTTCAAATCACCAGCACAACAACAATACCATCGCCAGCGCAACATCCTCCATGTTTCAGCAGAATCACCCGACCAAGAGGGCCGCGGATGCGTTGACACGTGATAACGCCTCAATTCCGTCTCCAAAGCGTGCTTCACACCGAGACCCAAGGGAAGAGTCACGACACGCGCCGAAGCAGGAAATTTTAGACTCAAGAGGTCCACGATTCCAATTTCCCATAAGGAATATTGTGGAGTTGTTGGAGACCTGGGTACGTGATGGAGAAGTACAACTGCCGCATGTGTGGCGTCCGCCCACCGATCAAGAGACGGCCAACCCGAGGTATTGTCATTACCATCGATTTCTCCATCACCCCACCAGCAAATGCCATGCATTGAAACGCATTGTCCACGATAAGATAAATTCAGAGAAACAACCTTTCCCCTCAAAAAATTAGCATGCGCTCTTTGGGGAGAAAGTATTCGGGAGTGTTCATTCTCATACACGGATTTCGAAAGACAAGTAAGTTCCAGCAAACGTTACTGTAGATAGTTATATATCCTACTGGGGACTTGGAGTCCTACATATATGAACAGGATACTCAATGAGCAGGCACCATACATGCTCGCCCCCCCTCACCTTTCCCTTTCACACTGCATTTTAAATTTCACATGACATGTATGATCACTCATAATATAAGATTCAGATTCTATTTTAGAATAATCTTTTCCAAGAGTCAAACATTCATAAAAGCATGT